>CM073776.1:11168534-11544260 GCA_037158775.1 Hetaerina titia
TCACATCCACCATTATGTTGTTGCTTCAAAGAAGTTGTTAGATATTTATGAAATGCAATATTGGGAAATATGTATATTGATGAAAAGGACAACAACTCCCACTTGCCAATAGTTAGACCTCATCATCCCAAAAAATAATTATTCGTGGATTTGCATGTGGGGATCAAAATTGGGTGGCTAATGTACTAGCTTCCCACCCAAAGGAACCAGGTTCAAATCCTGAAGGCAGCAGATCTTTTTCAGTGTTATCCCAATCCTTACTTGAGGTGATTTGTGGAGAGCACTTAAAGTGAGAACCACATCCATCCATCCCTTATGGTGTAAATGACCACAGCTGTTGGTCAGCTCCCCTAAATCTACTACTACTGTGGCAGGCTCTAATTTGTGGAATTTCATTTTAAATAAATTACTTAGGTTTGTACTTTTCCACTTTATGTTATTTTATTACAATGTAAAATGCTTTTCAATGCTAATAAGTCATAACTCGTTGTCTCGGGCGTGACTTCATGGAATTGACTTGACATAATGAAAAGAGAAACTTTATACTTTACTTTTCCACATAGATTTATTAGACGGACGTGGAATTATAAAGTTTCTCTTTTCTAATAAGTCATATACAGGCACAGGCAAACATGTGTTTGAGTAGCTGAATATATCAAGGGGAGGAGAGGATATTTTTTGGGAAGTGGATCTTATTGTTGTACTTAAAAGGGTGGGGTGGGGGAAAGGAAGGAAACTACCAGTTTACGTAAGATCCTGGTATGAGAGGATTTGTGCCTTCTCTGCCAAATGTCGTGCCATCAAGAAGGAAGGATCCTTGACCCATCCTTTCTGGTATGCTCCTTGAGCCTTGTTTTGAAGCCTCATCCTGTTTGATCGATGTGCTTTTTATTGCACCTGTTGCACTTGTCTTATTCACTCCACTTTTGTTTACCCTCTCAATAATTGATGAAGTTTTCTCAGGTCTTCCACCAGGTCAGGGGTTCCATATTGACCAAAGTTTCAATGCTCAACTCGTGCATCATCCTCAGTGTAGATGGCCGCCACTCTGCATTTGGCCATCTTATATGCTTGAGCTCTCAGGTCAGGTGACTAGTGATTAGTTCCTGGATCATTGTGTTGTGGTTCGTAGAGGAGGCTCCTCTATGGACCAATCACGAGTCACCTGACCCATTGGCTCATGTATATAAGAGAGCCAAATGCCCAGTGGCACTCATTTACATGCATTGTCCTCATACACTGAGGGCAATGCACAAGTCGAGCATCCAAACATTGGCCAATATGGAACCCCTGACCTGGTGGAAGACCTGAAAAAACTTCCATCAAGCAAATATGTTGGGAAAGCACCAGATCTTACTCTCAATAATTGTTTGGCACCAATGAGGTTTTTGATTTTTAGGATTTGATAATAACATTTGAGTCAGAATCGATGACAGGTGGATACCAGATCATTCCTATCACTTGCCTGGTGTTCTTTTCTCCATTTGCAGATGCCCAATGGTCCCCTACTGGAGATGGCACCCTCGTCACTTGCACATCCTCTCGCCACGTGTCCTTCTGGTCTCCAAGAGGTGGTGCCATCCTGCTCCCCTCTCATCTCTCGGATGTCTCCCAAGTGGCATGGCACCCTAAAGGCACCTGCCTTTTGCTCAAGGGTGCCAGTGAAGGCTCCCTCCATATGTTCTCATGACAAAGCCCACCACCCCACCACTATTAGTGGCCGTAATTCAGTGCGAGGCTTTGGCAATTGATCGACCAGGGTTTAAAATGTGAAGAGGTTATTTTTATAGGATGCAGTGCACTCATGGATGTGCTCACTCGAACGACTGTTACGTATTTGCGAGTATATTTTGAGTTCCACGTTATTTTGGATCATCAAATGAGGGTTGGGATTACAAGGTCTGTCCCAAAAGTAGTAGGACTGAGAGCATTAAATAAAATTTATTGCCAGAATTGATAGATTCACTCAAAAGTCCACACACCACTGCCAGCAGGTTTTCCATGCCTTGTGCGCCTTCTAGAACGTGGTGCCCGGAATGCTGTTTAACTCCCTCATCGTGGCCTGTTGTAACGCTTCCACCAAGCCGTGGTGATACCCTTTCAGCACGAATCGATTTGAGGCAAGAGAAGAGGAGGAAGTCTGTTGGAGTAACGTCAGGGCTGTAGGAGGGCTGTAGCAGAGTCGAGAAGCTCTTGTCAGATCCACATGCGAGTTTCCTTTTGTTTGTCCGAGAGCACTCGCAGCACCAACTTTGCACACCTTTTTCTCATGCCAATGTTTTTGGTCACAAGACAATGCACATCACTGTTAGGGATGCAAAGTTCATCAGAAACCATGTGAACATTAATCTGCAATCCCTGTCCAACAAAAGCCTCACTCTAAAAGATTTTCGTCATCTTGAGGTTAAAGGGCTTCCTGAACATTCAGCGTCTTCAACATCTTCTCTAACCCCCAGTCAAAAACACCTGATCTATCATCTATGGCATTATCACCATAAGCTGCCTTATGCATGGTATGAGTCTTTCCTAGTTTTCTGCAAAATTTGATGGCATAGCGCTGTTCCAATAACCGGTTCATGATGGAGTGTAGCAAGGTCACATTATAGAGGTTTTGCAAACGAACAATCTGCACTCCACAAAGGATGAGAGCCAACTGCCACTGGCCTCCAGTTTTTCCTTAGACTCCCCTCCCTTGAACACAGCAAAGAAACCGCCACCCATCCGTCCATCTATCTGGGAAAAAATTAGTCTTACTACGAGTAGTCTTACTCTCGTACTTTTGGGACAGGCTTACACCTATGAAAGTTTAATAATATTGCCATGTTGAAAAACTGAAGCTTTTCATTTATAGTGAATGGTATAAAGCCTTCAGTGTCTTTTCAAGATGTCTTGACTAGGGCACAGTATAAACCTCAATGCTTCAGCATTGGCAACCTTCTTGAGTAATTAAGATCCAAATGCCTGCCCTCAACAATCACCATTGCTCACTTTTGGCCTTTGAAACTGAATGCAGCAGGGAAATCAGCTGACTTGGAGATGCAAAGGGCAACCAAGGAATCAAGAAATTCTGCAAGAACCAACAAAATCACTGCAGTGCAGCCTAGGGTAGAGTTGCCGCTATAATGGTGATTTGGTCTCATCCCAGAGGTTTTCCTTGGAGTGTTTTGAAACTCCTGGTTTGAAGAAATACACTAATGGACAAGTACATTGCTGTCACACTGTCTTCAAGAAAATGCTACTTAACTAACAGTAGCTCATAGTCATCATTTGAAGAGTTGCAGGTCCCAAAGAGAAAATGCTCGCTGTGGAAATGGATGTTCCAGAATTAACAAGTGTGTGTGTGTTTGATGGTGTGCTTGTGTTATCAAATGTTGCTCAGAGTGAGGTTAAGATGGCAATTCACAGCTCACATATGTTAGACATGATGAGAGTAGTATGGAAGTTACTATGGCTTGAGGAAGTGATACTTTGGTTGTTCAATTCCAAAAAAATTCCAATAGATGGTGCTTGTAGTAATTGGAAAAGGTTTGCCTTATCTCTCACTAGACTGCTGTTAAAGTTTCAGCTTTATCCATCACGAGGTTTTATTTGTACAGTTGATTGGAGCGACAACCTTGTTTATTTAGAAAAATGCAAAAAAATTAGTTTTGTGTGGCAATTAAACATATCTCTTTAAAAGGCTGAACACGGAAAGAGATCGAAGCTTAATTGGATGAAGTTCATGGCCCATCTGCTCCTGTTGAAATAAGTAACTTTGTAATTACACACACACTTAAATTAGAACACGACCTAGGTTTCGACATTGGATGTCATTATTAGGTGGTTCTCACAGAAGCCAACTTTGTATACATACCTTCAGAGCGGTGGAGGGGGGGGGGTTGGTCAGAGTGGGAGTGGAAGGGAGGGTGGAAGGGTAAAAAGATTAAACAGATGCCTATTTTGAGGAACTTCCAAAATCCTACCTTTTTGGATGGCTTAATATAGTGGGAGAAACTCTGGGAAAAGTGTATTGAGCTAGAAGGAGGATATGGTTGAAGAATAAAAACTACCCTAAATAATTCTACCCACGGGTCATGTGATTGCACCAGAAAGTTATCATAAGTTTTGATTATGCAATGAAATTGCTCAGTTTCACAGAATGTACTTAAGGTCTGTGGAAAATTAAAAACTCACTTAATATGGTCAAGTAAGCAATTCCATGAAGTGGAGCCTGGGAGTTTAAAGTATATTTTTGCTTACTTTTTTGATATTAAATGCAACTGATTATTTTGGTTAATGATTTATATCTGCACTTTTTTGTATCTGAATTGTACTCAAATAACTGTAACGTTACAAAGCAAATTGATTCAGTTATACACGATAGAAGATGTCATTAATGTTAAGAAAATAAGAATTCTTATCTCCCTAAACCTTTCTACTTGCTTGTCACCAATGATGAATATTGCAGCTAATGACAAAGTTCGTATTCATAAAATGACAAGAATGGTGTTTGAATGTATGAATACATTCAAACACCATTCAGTCTTGTTTGAATGTATGAATACATTCAAACACGAAATCCGGCCATAAGGCAAATAAATATTCATTCACATGGAAATAGATATTAGGAAAAGGGATAGGAACACAGGGGAGGTGGGGAACGTGGAATCGAGCAGATCACAAGCACAAAAATATTTACTAGACCAGGACTTGAACACCGGATCTTTCCACTTGCCAGGCCGATGCTCCCACCACCTGAGCTATCAAGGAAATGTAATTTACACAAATCTGCAGGGCTTTATGCACCGAAGCGCCTCGATCCATAAATATATTTTTGCACAACATTGCAACTGATGACATTTTTCATCATTTTATATATATATATCGTCCAGCAATTTGCAAGCACTTAGGCTTGCAATTTGGATGGCTGATAATCCTGATGTGAAGAAATGTGAAATCTGATATTAAGAAAATACCAGACAGCTCCAATATTTTTCTTAACTAGGTAATGTTTTTTTAAATATACATTTCAACTTACTTATGAAGCAAAATCTAGAAATATTTTGTTACTCTGCATATTAATGTTAGCAATTCTGAAAATTCTTTCTTTTAAAATTATTTTCGTTAACTATGGAACTTCACTACTGAGTTAATGCCATTATAAAATCAAAAGGACCATGCACCCTCATAAATTACTACAAGTACAATGACACAATAGGAGATTTTCCCTTGGATCCATCACTGCAAGCAATATCCGGTAATTTAGTGTCTGTCTTTACTAATTCATGAAATGTATGTGAATGAGAGGCATGAAGTGTTAAAGTAATTGAAGGACAAACTCAGAGAATGAAGTCTGGGCCTGGTAAAATTCCAGGGAAAGTAATGTTTCTCTGTATTGACTTAAAACTGCTAATGTTACCCTAATCAAGGAATCACTTAAATAGTCCTTTTCCTAACACATCTCTAAATAGTTCCGTGGAGTAAAAGTTTATCAAAGACCTTGTCAACTAAAGGCCAATTGCTATCTTGAATACATTTTCTAATGTATTTGCAAGAATATTTTATTCCCAATTATTAATTAAAATTTACAGAAAATTGATCTTCCCACACCTTGGTTTTGCTGTAGGAGAAATCCACTGTCTCTGCCAATGCAAGGATAGAACCCAGAGCTTCTAAGATAACAAACATGTAAATTTTGCATTATTTCTTAAAGGTCTTTGACCTTTACAATCACCAACTTTTGCTTAACGATGAAAAAATTAGCATTTAGAGGTATTCCACTTAATTGGACTGAATCATACCTTCAACATTATCTTCATCCTTCTTTTAAGTGCATGTTTATTACTGATAGGAGAGGTGGAATCCTTGTCTGTCAAATTTTCTATTATGTTCTTTTCCTCTTGCATACTACATGTGAAATCTTCTCAGGTTTTTCACTTGATCAGTTATTTTAAGGTCACTGTTTTGGAGGAGAATTCTGTCATATTTCCTAAGTAGACATGTTTTCTCATCTTCCTATTTTCATCTCTGTGGGGATCAGGATGGTCCAGTGGTTTATGTACTGGCTTCCCACCAAGAGGACCTGAGTTCAAATCCTGGAGACAAATATTTTGCATAGGTATCTCGATCCCTATTCGACATTCTTTGCGGAGAGCACTTTGAGTGAGTACGATGTCCGTCGGATGGGACGTTTTACTGCAGACCCCTTGGTGCCTTTTGACAAGAGTAGGCTAATGCTGTCGAGGGTATGCATTACTCATGGCATGGCTTCGCAGGGGAAGGACTAGTTCCCGTTATCGGTACCGCTAGGGCCTGTGACGTAGGCCGGGAAGGCCCTACTCCCTGAGTATGACGTCTGGCGGTGCCCGTCAGAGGACAAGGGTCCTTCCCAAGAGCGGGTATAAACTCGGCTGCCGGCAAGGCCTCACCCCAGTTGGGTCGCGCTTGCTGTGACCGCGTCTAGTACGAGGCTTGTTACGCTCGCCGTGACTTCAGCTAGACGAGTGGACCGCCATCCGCCCTGGAGAGACGAAGGCTCCGACGGGGCAACGTTCGCCGCGCTTCTCACTCCCTTGTCTTCCCCTCCGGTCCTGCCCCGTACCACGGCTGACAATTTGAGATACGTTCGCCGTTCCCGCGTCTGCCGCCTAGTCGTGCCATTTTCCTAAGTGTTCGCATCCCGGTGCCTGGCTCTCTCTCATCTCTCCCATCGTAGAACGTATGTCATGATTATATTCTACACAATGTGCCTTGTTTTGGGGAAAATATATCTACTATGTTCCTGGGTATTTTGGCCTAATTACTTTCTCAATATCCAATCTCTCGACGCTTCTTATGTCGCCAAGAGCCCGCTGCGCCAGGTTTCTCTCCACCCTACCTTTCCCATCGATCACTAAGGGTGCAAATGATCTTAGCTGTCCGTCACCTCCCATAAAAATTACTACTATTGCCATTTCATTTCTCTTTCTTTTGAGTGACTTCCTAGCTTTTATGCTGTTCAGTGTTCCCATTGTCATAAATTTATTTTCATGATTTTAAGCACATTTCTCTCTTACCTTCTTAGACTCAAGTGTTTCAAAAACCTTGAATATTGTGTTAATTTCATAGCAGTGATGTCATGGCCATCCAATTTTATAATATATGAGACAAGGCCTATATGCAGTCACCTCTGAACACTAGACATTCTTAACTGTATACAGACAGCACTGATTAAAAGTTGTAGTCGGGTGAAGGAGGAAGGTTCGGAGCAATGATTTGGGAAAGTAAAAAAAATACCCGTGGCATCTTAGCATTTGGACACTCAAATCAATTTTTAGGAAGATGCCTGTGGCTCAAGATGTAATCAATCTGGTTAATCCTCTTTTTGCACCTGTGAGCACACATAGTTTTGAGGCTTTAATAAAGAAAAACGCTGTATCTCTCAACATGATATATTCATACATTCATGTATACATTTCCCACAAAAATAACATTGACACAAATTCAACTACCATTTAGGAATAAAAAAATCACTTAAGCAATAAGAATACAGACACTTTTTTATTTGTAAAATAAATGACTTGAAAGCTTCAGTGTCCAGGTTTCACTTTTCTTGCAGTCCTCTGATACTCGGGCTTATTAGGAGGTGGCTGTCCCGAGTACAAGCAGGACAGCTGCCCTCTAAATTTTTGTCCATTTACAAGATCAGAAAAAACTCTCAACACCCATACTATGCATTTTGGTCCCTGAAGTTAGTCATTCTTGCACCTTCAAACCTCACTATTGATCTTTAAAATTAAGTTAAAAATAAAATCTCCACTTGACAGCATGAAACAGATCAAGTATTTGAAAATTTGATGTATCTTGACTCGCTCACTGAGCAAACCTGTTCCATGTTACATTCCCAGGAATTCCACTTTTTACATAGTTTCAACTGGTCCATCCATGCCTTTTACAGGACATAAGTGAAATGCCACAAAGCATAGATTTAAAATCAAAATGGATTCTACCCCCATCTAGTTTTTTACAGTATTTTCATCCAATTGATTCAAAGCTACCAGCCAAAATGATGGCAAGTCATACAGAAAATGTTGTGAGGGAGGAACAAGTTTGCTCAAGTGAAGAGAGCACATGGGCCATTTGCAGCCCCAAGTTAGTTGTCATACAGCTCTTTCTTGTTCAAGTTAGGGCAGCATCCATTGAAATAAGAGTTAATTCACAAACTTACAACATTGGTTATTAAGTGCAGTGAAATATCCATATAATTAAAAAAATGCATCTGAAAACCTTCTATCCATGATGTGAAAAAAACACACTCAGAGAAGTTGTGAACATTAAAAAAAGTGATGCAAGTATTGATCACATTTCAGGTCTCCCATGAATTTGAATAACAAAAGACAAAAAAGCTACAGCATACTGTTAGCATATCTCCAATAAAATCAATAAATGAGGTTGAAATTCTGTTGTTGAGAACTACTGCCAAAAATTGAGGTCCTTTATCTCCCATGACAAACTTGTTCAATAACAGATATCACCAATGGGTCTAGAGACTGATCAAGGGTGTATGGCAGATGTTTTCCTCTTAAAAAGGCATTAGTAGGTGGGCAGAGCTGCCTTACTGCTGTGTTATTCATGAACCATGCCTCCTCAAAAATTATTGGGAAAACCTTGGTGTCCAATAAAATTTGCTCGGAAATGAGGAACTCTGAAACAAAATACTATTCTTTACTATGTCTTCTCATGCATAGCAGATATTACAAAGAAAATTTTTCTCATAAATGCAACATGATGAATTAGTTTTGTAATTGAATGAGAGCCAATTTAGGTGATAAACAGTCATTCTACTCATCGTGAACTACTAGACCAGACATGGGCATATTGTAACCAAATAGCACAGTCAGATTATTTTTGAAAAGTGTTTTTCTCAGCTCGGGAATCCATTATTCCTAAAGCACATCACTCACCCCACCCCATCGCCTAACCACATTTCTTCACTCGCACTCCTGCTAATCGTCAAGTTCAAACTGCAGATTAAAAAACACTTCCCAGCTCACCTTCTCTTCCACAAAAGATCATTATTTTCCTCACCAAGCACCACAACTGTATACCACTCTGAAATATCACAAGTTGCGGGGCAAGGAACAAGGCATGTGGCACATTTCCTCATTCTTCAGGAAAAAAAAGGTAATTTGCCTAATTCTTGGTATTTTTCATTCAAATTTTTCTTAAACGTGCCAATCTCCAAATAAACCATTTTATGATGATAAACTCCCAAAGATTGCTCCATGAAAGAAAACACTTTCTGAGAATGTTTCATCTCCTCAAACAAAGAGTTAATGATTCCTAAGCTTTCACAACAAAGTGAGCGGGCTGATCAGTCTTCCTTTGTGTGACCGCAACCACAAGGTCCTCTGTTGCTTAACAAAGTAGGAATTTAGTCATCTCCCCCCCTCCCGAAAAACCACAGGCCATGGTCCTGCACACCCCTGGGGAAACTAAATGTGGCATGCAAAATTCCCTCAAGGAACATGACTCCCAACAGCCATGACCCTCAGTTCTACAAACTTGATTAATTTCGACTGAAAGAGCACCAATATTATAGGAGGGCAGGCGCATCTGCAAATGTGGGTTATAAAATTTTCATCCTTCAGGGGGCACTTCACAATAGACTCGATTCATTAAAAACCCTGTGAAATGAAATGCTGGAGCAGATGATCCAAAAACACACATCATCCACCCAAGTGTCTTGCCACCTAACAGTCCTGCAAAATGAACATACTGGGCCAATTGCTAATAAACCCAAGACTCATAAATTTAACTCCCAACAGAACTATTGCTCCCTTTCACGATACCATAGGCTAAAGCTATTATAGTGAGCTGGAATTACATATACTGTGATAAATAAAAGATAAAGGCATCAAAAGTCCAAGAACACTCGGGACAGCAATGAATTCACGATAAGTCAATCAAATATTCTTAATCAGGGCATCTGTGTCTGGGATAATTAACTTTCACTTCATACAAGTGAACACAATGGGGTACAAAAAGAGTTAATGAAACAAAAATTTGCCTTCCTTCCATCCTAACATTGGGATCTGGCACATTCCTCAAAAAAAAAACAATAGAAGTCCCATAAATTGCAACAAGTAAAAATATTTCTAACAATTATAATTATAAATTCATACAAACTTAAAAGGTAAACATAAATATGTGTAGTGTGTAGAAAAAACATTATAAAAAATAATGTACAAAGAACCGGAATAATGTAAATTAAATATCTCTAATACATTTTACAGTCCAAGGTTCACACATCACAACACCTCACTGATACGGTCACAGAGCTAATTACAGTTCATCTTGATTTGACAATATATTTTTGCTGAGAGATATTGCAGCATCCACCACAGCTTTCATAATGGAGGAAAGTTAGAGAACACAGTTATTCATTACACTCAGCTTTGCACATAATGCTGCACCTTTTTTCAAAGTGTATGTAACAAAATGTAGGAATGCTGATTCAAGGAATGAAGAGATTGGCAGGGTAGAGGAGTTTGGAGAGCTGCTACAATCCACTCCTCAGATTGATAACCATCAATGGTGATGTAACATGAGCTCCTTGTCACACAGGAAAAAATTAAGTTTAAGCACTCAGTTTAACTCATAAAAAAACCATAAACACAGTAATCAACCCGAAGGTCGGTTTAGTAGGTGATTGTAGAGCTCACCCATATACCAAGCCCGACGGCGTGTGAATATTCACACATCGTCATGGGTAGGGGGGCCAGTTCCTTTCCCTGTGCCGGTTATGGTTTCCCAGGAAGATCTGGTACCCGAAAAATCAACTAGCTTGGGTGGAGCTGCAGGTGCCCAAAGTGCCTTGCCTGGGAATCGAACCCGGGACCCTCTGGTCAGTAGTCCAACGCTCTACCCACTAGACCACCACAACCTACAGTTTAACTCATACACATGCATAATTAATCAACTACAAATATGATTCAGCAGGAACTACCGAGGTGTTGAAATAATCAGGTAACACAGAGTTATATATTTTTATAGAGCACCAGTTGCGTAAGCCATGAGGTTTCTAATGGAATATGGAGGCAGGGAAATTCATAAAGGAATGAAATGTACTCTTTCTTTCCCAGTGGCCAATATCTTTCTAAAGATAATTCTTGGCTGCACTTCTGAGTAAACAATCACCTGATGAATACACAAGTCTGGTGCAAGCACAAGTGGTGTGCACCACAGTAATTTTGCATGGGTACATGAACCATGAGTTTGAATACCAAAACCAGGAGCAATGTCATCAATCGCAACGGGTAATGCATGTATTTTAGTTCTATCCACAAATGTCATCGGTCAGTCGAGGTATTGGTAGCACCCAGCTGCTGCCTGGGATATGCTGTCTGCAGAGGTGCTGGGAGGCAATATGAAAGAATGCTGGTGCATACAAAAGGGAGGGAGTAGAATGGCAGAGCACAGAATGACATGGTTGCAACATCACATGCAGAGGGGAAAAGACCCTTTTTGATGCCATTCAAATTATTTCATGAATCAACAACAATTGCTCTAGTTTCAACCAAATGAATGGGACTTCAAAGAGACTCATTGTGACAAAAAAGCTGTCAGCAATCTATAATATGCCTATCACAGAGCTTCATACAAAATTGAAGCACCCAACTAAGACCCCTGGAGCCAAAGTGATGGAAGACAGGGGTGCTACTTCCAGATATGGTTCTGATCAGTTACTCCCATAGGCTGTTATTGTTAACCCACTCAACACTGTATTAATAATTCACCCCAAATACTTGAATCATAAAAGTACACTTTGTACTCAAAATCATCCATAGTTAACAATGACTGTGTACAAAAATAACTTTAGTTGACTTCTGATAATTCAAATACTTCAAAATTCATCATGTCAGAGGATTGCAAAACCTCTTCCATCATTGCACTTGCTTCAAGAAGCTCTCATGTCATACTAAAGGCAGCACACACCATACTCAAAACGCAATGTCTCAAATGCTAATACGTATGTTTCGCATGCATCTCAGCTACCCATAGCACAACAAATCAAATATGGATTCACAGTGGATTCCCATTCCATTGATTATCTCTTTAATGTAGCTAATTCCTGTCAAATTTGATAGTACTGGAGATGACAATATTTTTAAATAACGGCAAAGAACATAACCAAGTGTTGTTACATCCCCAGCTTGCCATCAGTAATTATTTACAAATGGTTGGATGTTTTCATTACTGCCAATTATTTCATAAATGTGCCAAGACCTGCATCTCTTTTTCTAACACCAAATGTTTCTCAAACCCTTCACGTAAAATAAAAGTCAACTAATATTACACCGAGGAAAGTTTTGGAATACTTGCCAGACAAATCTTTCTCATCCCCTGATGCATTACCCTTTCTTTGTGGGGTGGGTTTTCCTCCACTTGGGGCATGGCTGTTTGTAATCATTTTCAATGTAATGTGAAGGGGTTAGGTGGTAGAAGGAACTTTGAAGTCCAAATCTTGGCCCTATAAGGCCATTGAATAAATAAATAAATTTAATTTTAGAGACAATTGCTCAATTTCTTTGAACTTCTAGCGCACTAATAAATCCTAAGTCTGGATTAATAGGAAAGGATAAAGCTCAAGCTGTTCTCTGCCCAAATAGAACAAATCAAAGTGCACACGGAGGCAGGGAGGGTAGTTCCTTTCCAAAGTGCTGCCCACATTTTTCCATGACAATCTGATACCCAAAAATGTCACAGCCTGGGTGAAACTGAAGGTGTCCAGCCTGTTTCCATGCCAGCCAAATCATATATCCTGCACAATGGACCAATTTTCTGCTCACTCTGAGCAATTATATATGAGAGCAGTTAAAACATATCAATCCAAATTCAGCAAAAGCATTTCACAAAGATGCAATTAATGTGATTTTTCAAGCAGGAATTTCTCATTGCACTGTCCTTATTAATACAACCCAAGGATTGGAATTGTGGCTTTGAAACCAATAGAAAAAAAATAAAACATTTTTGGCAACCAAAGAGCAGAACCAACACACTGAACCAAACTACCAGGCTGTTCATTAACGTACTTTCAAGAGGTTCTGTTCAGAAGGGCCACTTTTTGGGCCAACGTGAGCCATTATTTGAAGGCCACCCATGGATTCCAATGAAGATATGGGTCAAATGGAAGTCATAGCACTCAAATGCATGTAGCACCACCATTGAAGATTGCATCACTTATACATTCTTAGCCCACTTAGAAAACATTCACTTTTCCACCGGCTCAATCTCTGAAAATGTTAGTCAGATTCGATATAATTTCTTGGCCTGAAGTGCCATATTTAATACAAGGGTATCAGTTGATTCACACAAGGTCACATTACTAGCACAATTTTTTGGAAACCTGGTTCATCATATGAATTAAGTAATTCAATGCAGAGTGGAATGACTCCTGGATAAACATTATAAATACTCTCTCAATTTTTATCGAACTTATCTTTCACAATTCAGACTCCATCCACGATGACTAGCTCTTGAGGATTCTTGCTAATGTTTATTCCCCAATTCAAACTTTAACAAATGTATCAAACTCACTTGCTGTTATTACTGGCCTTATGGTAAATATGAATTCTATAAACTTAATGATAAAAAGTCTGAATTATCATACACTATTAGCTCTTTAATGATAGACAATGTCTTCATGGGAATTTTAAGTGGCCAAGTAATCTGCCTACATTTGCAGAAGACTATTTGCTTAGAATAACAAACCAAAAATCTTTCACTACACACAGACAAGGGCATTCAATGTTTTCATTCAAATGTTTGTTTAGGTATTGGCTGTCATTCATAACAATAAGTTCAATGTAACTTGATACATAATGCATGGGAATAACACAATCAAGAGCTCCTAACAAGGACCACTACTACTGTGTAAGTAACACAGCTCCCTTTTCATTCAAATATCTCCAGCCATTTACCTCAAATGTTGACAGCAATAAAGGCTATGGCTGCCATGTCTGAAATCCACTTCCTAACAGTGCATGCAGCTCCTCCAGTAGAGGTGCTTGCATTTTTATAATGAACTCCCAAAGTACTCCCAATATCCTATTTATCAAATCCCTACAATGACTCCTGTACCAGATACACCAGAATAGGGATCCACTGTAATATCACATCCTATTAAAAACATCAATGACGCTGCGGAAAACACAGCCACAACACTGCAGAATGACAAAGTTTCCCATCAAAGGTATTAGGACATTAAAAAAAATGACTAATGAACTGGAAACCCCAAGCTAGCTATCTGAAATTCCAATAGATTATAATCCTTTTTTGGCCTTTCTCAATAGACAATTTCCATATGCAATAGTATTGCCAGATGTATCTATTAACTCCTAAATATTTTTGTTGATCTGTACTGGCACTACTGAAATGCTGTTTCGAAATTCTCAATACTAACAGACATGGATAAAATTGCAGTTTGGTCTAAAAACACCAGCAGTCTGAATAACAAAGAGCTCCATCAAAATAACACCCATATTTGGATTAATTTCAATCTACAGACTAGATACTTGGAGATTAACTGGTTTCCCAAAAGACTATACTTTGGTATGAATGATGTTATCCATTCAGGAGGCTGCAGAGATCAGCGCTATTAATAAAAACAAAAATACATGGTAACCTAATTGAATACCATCAATTCATCACCAAGGAGTAACTTTCACCATCAAAAACCTCCATTTGAAAAAATAGAATATAGTCTCCCACCACTTCATTCGATATTACAGTTAAATGCCTTGAACTATCCACATTTCCAATCCTAATGAATTTGCAAGGATCAAGAGGAACATAATTTTGTAACAGCATTGCAAATAAACAGCCAAGAACTTAAAACATATTTTTATATTGTATCACCTTTCTGCAGTGAGTCAATCACCCAAGTTCAATAAAATCCTGTAACATAAGCCTCCATTCTTTCAGGTTTTTCCTTTTTGCCTTTTCCCACATCTTACAAGGACTGTGGAGCAACAGAGAAACCATCTCCCTTAAAAATGGTTAATTTTTAATGCAGCACCATTTGACAAAAAGCAATGTTGCCGCACTCCTTTCTTAGGGCCCACCCAATGCAAAAGGAGTTCCCTACACGAGTACACACAGTAATACACTTTCACCGCAAACAAAAGGCATACAACAACAATGCTTAGGGCAAAATAATGACCTTAATGAATCACATTCTGGCTGACATTAAATTTATGCAGTGCCTCGAGAACCCACCACATTTTACCATGTGATCGACAAAGCCAAAAGAGATACCCTTGCACCCCTTTGGTCCCAATGGAGGGAGAGAGGAGTGTAGCCACCCCCACAAACAGCAAAACGAACACCCACCCAGCTTGAAGGATTTGCTAACATTTACACATCAGACACTGCATACCAAAGTCGTCTGTCTCTTTGACCAGCCAACACCAATTGAGTCAATTGACTTGCCTTTAAAAACACACACTACGTATTGTGAATGAGCCAATGACTGGACAAAGCTCAACAAATTTAAACATGCAAGTTCTGCTAGCACTTACAAGAACATATCTCCTAAAGCATAAAACTTATGTGCAATCAACAAGACAGGCTGTTGCCCATCCCCAGTAACTCTCCAAAGATAAAAAAATATCCAATAGGAAAATATCTAAAGCAACAGATTATATATGCTAGCTTTTGGAATGATCCTCTGGTATAAATTATTATTTGCCTCAAAATTGGAATACCAATGTATTAACGTTCTTTGTGTTCACTGAATCAACTGGATTACTGCTATTTGTGTGAATAATCTAGGCTGTATTGATGCACAAAATGTCTTTTATATTTAACACTTATAAAAATGTTACTATTTTCCAATATTCAGAAATAAAAAATTCCATTATGCAACTTTTTCTAAATATTACTAACTTAATAACATTCTATCCAATATACAATTTATATGCATAGATTTTAGTAAAGTATCTACTTTAAACACTGGGTATATTACATCAATGCTTATTATTTTTACTGAGAAAATAAAATAGAAGGTTAAACTTCCACATATAATTATATAAAAGGAAAACTATTTTGATTAAACATTCCCTTTAATTACCCCACTGGAGAGTTTTTAAGCTTTTCACAATAACGTAATTACACATAGCTTTGTTAAATCTCCTAGGAAACCATAGCATATGCGGGCAAACAGACTTATGTAATGAAGGGAGCCAAACGCTTAACATAAAATTTCAAATGATAATAACAATCCCATTATCACTTAATAATGTTTCTCACATCACTTAAAGCATTTCTACTGGTCAACAATAGATCAATTGACTGGCTGGTCAAATTCTGGTGCTAACTGTTAAATATTCAATTATGGAATGGACATGCTAACTTACATGCAGTACAAAGACTTCAGAATAATTAGCAATTACAACTTCCTCTGACAGTCTAACATCTTTTATAGTTCTCTATGTTCACTGCACACATAGAATACAACATAGTGTTACATTTATCACCAGAGATTAAATATGTACTTTCACCAGAATGACTTTACCATTTTTTTAATGTCACATGAAAATAATAATTTCATATATATATATACATATACATGCAAAGCACATGTTTCAAGCTCTTCTGCAGGACTTCAGGAATATTTATAGATTTTTTCAGCCTTCTTTTTGTCTTAGGAGAAATAATGGTCACCAGTGGATTTGACTCACAGAACAATGGCATCACTCAATGAATTTTAAATAGATTATTGAAATAAAACCAGGCATGATCAGGTGAGGTCAAACATAGAACTTAGTCCAATGAACATTTGATGGCAATAAATATGCTAGAATTAACAGTGACGTGCTCAGTCCTTGCACATTGAGGGGACCTCAGAATGCATGAGGGCCCAACACACACACACCCAAGCACACAAACAACATTCTCACACCTCACAACATTCCTGCTTTTGGAGTACTATCCTAAACTGCAACAACTGTTGGTTTTGCGTGCTGTTTTGTAGAAGGCCTTCGACTGGAGAGACAGCCCCTCTGATTTCGCTACGAGGTCATCCAGTTTCTCCCCTCGATCCAGGACCGCCTCAATCGTGTTGTGCTGGATGGGACAGAGAGAGAGAGAGCGTCAATAGAGGGGAGGGCATCCTGTTGTGCTGTGCACTGCCCACGAGAAAGCTTAGAAATTAAAGAGGGAGGAATGTAGTAGTTCACCTCTATTCATTTGACCTACCATGTGGGAGCCCTCTAGTTCAATGACAATTATGAAAATTAATCCAAAGCAGACGCAACTCATTGAAAACTGGGCAGTGCAATAAAACTCTTAAATAGTGGAATTGAGAGTTTTTTTAATTTTATTTTTCTTTCAAAATTCTATTTTTGCCTCAAAATGTTATTCTTTTTTTATGTCTATTCTTTTTACATTCTATAATGAATTCAACACAGTGACTCATATCCAAAAAATTGATTTCATCGATCGGTCATTTTCATAAATTTTCCATGCTAGTTTTCCAACAAAATATTCTCCAAGAAAAGAGTGTGTGTCACTTGGGCTCCAAGGGATTTAACTGGTAGATTTAGCAAAAAAAACATTATTTAAAATATGAAGTACTGCTCCAAGTAGTAGTTTTAGGAGAGGCGACCAACAGCTAAGGTCATTTGTGCCATTAGGGATGGATGGCAGAGGAAGGGTGGAGAGAAACCCTGTGTCAGCATTAGCCAACTCTTGTCAAAAGGCACCAAGGGGTTCACAGTTTAACGTCCCATATGACGGACTTCGTACTCATTCAAAGTGCTCTCCACAAAGCACCTCAAATAGGGATCGGGATACCACTGAACAATATCTACCACCGCCGGGATTCGAACCCGGGCCCTCTCGGTGGGAAGCCTGTATGTTAGCCACCACACCATACTGCTCCAGTAGTGAAAAATTAACATTTCACAGATTGGTGCAATATGATCATTTCTGTCACAAAATATGCATACCTTAACACATTATATCGAGATATATAAGCATTTAGAGTCGAACTATAGGGCAGTTTGAAAAGATACTAGAATGGAATAGAAATGAACAACTTATCTCGGTGAAACTTTTTTTTCAATGTAATCTCCCTGTATACTAATGCAATTGGTCCAACGATATTTCAATGTCTTGATCCTATCTCGAAAATGAAATTACTTCTTGCCTGAAAAATTCCAGTCTAATTTTGTTGTAATAAGGCCATCATCGGATGTCAAAACGACTTCATTTGGATGGCATGGAGCATTATCCAACAACAAAATAGCTTTTGGGGCCAATAGCTCTTTTTCTAACAGAGAATAAACTCGGGTACAAACTTACTATAAAATCAATTATTAAATATATGATTGTCCATCCACCCACCCCTCTTTCCAATTGTAATAATTTACAGGCAAGACAGCACAGAGGAAAGAATGTGTTTTTTTCCACTTTACCTTTCACAGAAAGACTCAATTTACTGCCAGCTGCATTTTGACAGCATAAAACTGTGATTCTCTCTCTGGAAGATTTATGCCCAGGGGCAGAATTTACTTTCCAGTATAAAACATATCTCATCAGTATTAAATATCTGAGCAGGCAACAAATTTTCTTTCTTCTAATCTAACCATGGCATTCGTAGATGTCTCCATTTTTCGGGTTCCCGCCGCGTTGGTAGTCATGCTTGACGACAGTTTCGCCTGGATTCCACCAAGTGTCTTCAAACGCCGAGAAATTTCAACCGGGAAGACGGTTACCACCTGACGAACGCCTGGAAGAGAGTGTTCCAGAAACCAGCCAATCACAACGCAGCAGCGAGAGAGCGAGGGCTATATAAGCGCAGCCAAAATGATATCGGCACTTCGACCTGAAGACCCCTGGTGGAATCCAGGCGAAACTGTTGTCAAGCATGACTACCAACGCGGCGGGAACCCAAAAAATGGAGACATCCACGAATCCTGAACGCCACGGAAGACTACGATCCAACCATGGCATTATCAGCATAAGTTGCCTTGAGCAGGTCATGAGTTTCTTTCCTGGTTTTGCCCAGTTTCATGCAAAGTTTGATGGCTTAGAACTGTCTCAATAACCGGTTCATGATGGAGTGTAATGAGGTCACATAATAGAGGTTTCACAAACGAATGATTTGCACTCTGCAAAACCTGGGATACAACTGGCACCGGCCTTTCCTGAGACATTCCTTGCTTTAACCCAGCCAGGGAAACAACCACCCATCCATCTATCTGGGAAAATATAAACCCCACTACCTTTGGAACAGACCTTGTATATTTATAAATATTACAATTATTTTACAGGATCTTCATAGTGACAAATGTTATTGATATTGTAATAACCATTTTTTAAAACAAATACACTGCCACAATTCTTAAAATTTCTCACAACACCCAAAATATTACAATGCACTGGAAAATCATATTGAACATCAACAGTGATAACAGAGAAGGAGGGGTAGGCGTTCACATCCCAGGTCACTGGGACAATTAATTTAGTGCCACCATGCACATGATTTCTACTTGTTTTTCACATGCATGAAACATGAGACTTAATTTAGTCAGTACATAAACACTGAAATTATTTCTTACATAATCATGCCAAGGATTCACTTATATTGTCAATTTTCGCATTGGATCACAAACTTAATATTAATGTTTTTAATTTAACAATTTTTCTGGTGGCAGAGATGGAAGTAAAGCACCAAATGTTGCTTGTGGATGCACCACGCTGCTTAATCAAAATAGGTGAAATTGCAATTCCCCTCAGAAATATCTGGGGAGAGCATAAAATTAAATTAGTTAGAAATAAAATATTTTTACCAGGATAATCTTGGTCTCATCCAAGTCCTCCTGGATCTTTGTCATGGGGTCTGCTTCTCGAGGATTCTGGTATTTGGCCAAGTAGCTGTTCAACTGAGGGAAGGAAACTGTGGCATCTGTGGCCGTGGCCCACAAGGCTGGTGGCACCTGCATTTTGAACTCGTCCAGCACCTGAGAAGGGACCAGAGAGTGCATTGGTAACCTCGATTTAGGATCAGAGAATTGATGTGCTCCTCCCATTTCAAAACATTAGGACAGAAATTAAGAGATTGACAATTAATCAAATGCATCAACGATGGATTAACATAAAGCTGGGAATACACAACCTATACATACACTCAAATACATAAAAATAAATACTCAGCATACAACATTTTATTTCTCCCAAGTAGCCATGAGCCACAATAGTAATTAATTTCACTTAAGATTATCATGTAAGTTTCAGATTACTTAAGTATCCCATTATGGCAAAAGGGCGATTCTGCATCACTTGTGGCTGCAACAAAATCTGGAGTTGGAATGTATGTACGGATGCATGATCCCTTTCACCTGTTATCAACAATATACATAGATATAAGAAAAGTCATTATGTTGTGTTTTGCTGATGAATGTAGCATCAGTAGCAGAAGGAGGGAATCTGTGGTAGATACTGTATAATTTGAGGTGATACCTGTGCGTTCTTAATTTTAACAACATTTAACAATAAATTTTAATGAAACAGACAATGCAACTGTAACAGACATTGCAACAGCAGACACAACAACTGTATATCTCAGCAAACACCATAAGGATTTGAAATAAAATATTACTTAAGTCAACTACTGCATCCATTCCGATAAAATAAAATAAAACCTTAGCAGGTAAATATTAATGACAGACTTTAAGGCTTTATTATAAATAAAATTTTAGGAATTTGACAATCAAACATACTATATTCAGTTAATCCTCGATATTCATTCAAATAGATTTCATGGTACTTTTCCGCATTAACTTTATTTTAAAAACACGTTCAAGTCAAACGCACAAGTATCATTCAAAATCTAACACAAGAACAGAGTATACAGAAATAATATCCAAAGGAAGGTAGAAAGCTCAAGTTTTCCTGATATCAGGATGGAAACCAAGGAGAATTTTTCTTCAATGCCATTTTTGGGGAAAATTGCAATGAATTCCTTTACTCTTTTTATCTTGCAGCATTATTACTGTAATACTATAACTCAAATATTTGAGAGAGCACTGGAAAAAAATACGTCTCTGGCATTCAAAAGTTCCTCAATCAACTTATTGAAAAGGTGAGATTTGACGTAAAGTGAACATGGTGATGACAAATGACATGAGTTTTAGTAAATTAATATATTTTTATATTTGTAAGTTGGTCATTGCTTACGATTTTTTTACAATTGACGTGTTACGTATGCTGCTAGCCTTCAATTAATGAAGAGAAACGGTCATGATATAAAAGTTAACAGAAAACACTTTTGTCTGCTAGTTAGAGTTTAACACTAGCAAGAGTTTAAGCACTTTTCCATTGGTTTCCTAATGCTAATAAACCTAATAGAAATATACCTTTGTCAACAATGTGTGGGCCACTCTGGTAGGGTATTCGTGATCCGATATTAATACTCCCGCTAAATTATCTGCTCTCACGTACACATGACATAAATAATCTGGAACATATTAATAATAAAAATACAATAACATGAAGGAAATCTTAGAGAGTGAGGAGCTTTTTCAATTATATTCTAATATAATGTATGCTTTAATATTCACTATTTTAAAGTATGTAACACTTACCTGACTCTTTCACTGATTGCCTTGCTGCTGGAAATGTCCTTTCCACAATGGTTTTACAGAAAACGCCCATAAACTGCTGCACAGTACTTCTTTGGAAATAATTGAAACTGGTCAAATCATACGCCGTTTTTAACTCAGAAGCACTATGGGGCCCTTTGAAAAGGACACTAATGGCATATAGCTTCACCATCTTTGAAGGAAATCTTCAGCGTACAATTGTCCAAGTTTTGAAACGTATACAACCGCAGCAACAAGTATGTGCTGACCTCAGACTTGAATGCATGAAAATTACTCCAAGCAGACTGACGTACTACTGTAATAGCTGTCTTGGGGTTTTCATCGTTAAAAAAGTCCTTTCTAAGAGGCAGACAAACAAATATTAAAGAATATTATCAAAAATGACATGAGGCATTCACCCATTAAATATATCTCACCTTATATTGTATAAACCAGTTCCCATAAATTATCGTACGCCTTATTGAAGAACAGTTGAGCAACGTTAACTTAACACAGAGTTTACCGGTTCCCCAATAGATGTCTCAAGACAGCATTTCAGGTCGTCATCAGCATTTGTAAACAAAATGTATGATTGTAATGGTAGTCAAAGAGGTCCAAAAATTCTGTACACGAAGAAAATAGAAACAATTTCATAAACAATGTAATTTCGTGCATCGAGTTTATACGCTTATCAGTTATTTTTCGCAGTGATTTTGTGTCATTTATAGTAGAATAAATTAACGGAGCACTACCAAAATGACAACTGCCTTTTATTTAGAACATTACTTGGACAGTAAGTAAGCTTTCGCATAATTTTACGTGGGACTTTACTTATTTATTGAATTAATATATTAATACCTTTTAATTTATACCCAGGTTTGGAGCATTTGCCCATCGAGCTTCAAAGGAATTTCACATTGATGAGAGATTTAGATGCTAGAGCACAAGGTCTTATGAAAAACATTGATAAATTAGCCGATGATTTTCTACGAAATGTAAAAAGTATGGGGCCAGATAAGAAGAAAGACCATATGGATAGCATTCAGAAGCTTTTTAATAAAGCGAAAGAATATGGAGACGACAAAGTACAGCTTGCTATTCAAACTTATGAGCTGGTGAGTTACTTATTTTTGTATTCTATCTCAGTATTTGTTGATGGAATAAAATATTATAACGATTTAACCTATTAAAACCATTGTAATATAGTAAATTACCCTCCACGTACTTATGCCATATTTTTTCCAAAGAAACTAGCATTGATAAATGTGTGCCTGTCATTAGCCCTAAATTTCAGTAGATATTAATGATGTACTATTACTTTACATGATCAAATTTTTGGCATACCGTGAAAAGACTTCTAGAAGTCTAAATTCAGTTTTATGGCCTAATGCACTTCCAATTTTTATAGGCAAAATTAAGTATTTTTATTATTAATGATTACTGAATAAGTAAGGTGCGAAAATCCTTCTGATTTGTCTGTTGTTAATTTTAAAAATTATTTGCCATAAAGATTGAAGTTAGACTTCATAAGTATATATCCCATATGGTGTAAGTTGGTGATATGTCACCTTAATTTGTGTACTTAAAATTTTCTTTTCGTAATTGTACTCAGAAAAATGGCAATATAGAGCACATCTCACAAAACGTAGCCTGAGTAATTTTTCTTATTCTTAATTGACTTCTTGATTCATTTATTTGATCTTGGACGATCCCATTTGCTGAAATCCAGAAACTATTACCTCCAAATAAGTAAATATGTTGCTACTAGAATGTCAATGAATGTATTTCAGGTGGACAAGCATATCCGCCGCTTGGATTCGGACCTTGCTCGCTTTGAATCTGAAATCCAGGATAAATCAAATTCTAGGACACAGGAGGATCCAACATCCACAAAAAGTAAGTGTGTTGGCATGGGGGCGCCTTCTTTATGTCGAAAACGAGGCCCATGTGCCATGCTTTCTGTTTATGGTTTTTTATCCATTGTTCATCCTTATTTGAGGTTGGGACTCCTGTTCAAACTATTTGTGGATTTGTGTGTGTAAATAATTTGAGCACCACATGCGTGTGTGGCCTAAATTGAAGAATTGAGAGCTAAGTGTGTTAAATGCAAGCATTTACATGTTTGTGATCTTGAAGACAATATTGGTAGCTGAAAGGAAAAAGAAGTTGGATATTAATTTCAGTGTCACAAACGACAACATATTTCACAACATACGTTATTGGGAACCCTAGAGAAAAATTTGGAAAAATCTAGCATAAATAAAATAAAGACAAGGGTCGGACATAACTCATGCATTGAATAAGTTAAATTACATTGAATAAATAAAATATTGTGGCACCATGTGTATCAAGAAAACAAGGCATTGTTCGATATTTTCAGGCTTAACATTGTGGAAATTCATTATCACTGAAGTAAAAAATACCACTATATTTCCACTAAATTTTTATCTAATATTAATAAAAATTTAGTGGTTAGGTTCATTGGTATTTTTTTCTTCAGTGAAACAAGGCGTATCATCAGTCACTGAACCCATTATTTAAACCAATGGCCCCATAACATCGGGAGATTGAACTTTATTGAATCATACTGAGAATTCTACATTTGAGGTTAATGTGGGCATTATAAACATACCCAAAGGATATATCAATTATATCATGGCACTTATTAACTCTTTACTGTAATTCATTCGTAATATTAAAACCCTCACTTCCTAGTGAGAAAAATCCTTTCCCCTCCACGCCTTCCCATTCCCTTTCCACTCCACTTGTACACCAAATTAATGAATAATGGTACTTCAACATTGCTGTCCCCCCATAGTCAAGTACATATGTTGCCCCCTTCACAATCACCTTTCTTATATCCAAAACATCAGTTTTCACTCCTTTACTGCTTTTAGTTACAGGATTGCATGTGTGCCAGTGTTTTTGTGGGTTTTGTTCCCTATTTTATAAAGACATAGTAATTCCATCTGGGAATCTGCCAAACTGGAAAATTCAGGAAAGCTAGTGGATGTTCTGAAGGAATCAGTACTTGACGTTGTTTACTCCATGAATTGCTTGTAATTTTGAGGTTTGTGCGAGAGATGTTACCAATATGTGCCCGGGTGTATCCATTCTTCTTTGCAGCCACGTTTTCCCACTTGCCTCTTCATTGAGAGTTACTGCATTTCACTTGCGGAAATTGAAGCAATGGTTGATCGTGCATGTGAAATTAAGTGCATTTTTTTCGATTTATATTTTAAATTTATGTTCCATCTGTTTTATTTTATACTCGTTTTTAATGGGGTATCTGGGTTTATCTTTCTAATATTTGTTGATAAGAGGAAAGGCTTCATCCTATTCCGCATCTTGACCTGGAATGATTTTCTTTTACCTGTGAGTGACTGCTCAGCTGGTTTTTGCTCAATAAGAATACTACATTTAGAGTGTAAATGAAATGATGCTGGCCTTACCACTGTTAGTTTCCTTGTTCAGGTGTACCATTTTTATGAAACACTGTGTGTTTTTAAGATATGCTATATTTTCAGAATATTTGTTTCACTTTCCGAGATATCAATATTCTTCTAATGTGAAGTACACTGTCAACGACTTGCTATTACAAGAATTTATCATCAGAATAGGCTACTCACTCTTAAGTCCTTCACCAATTCAGGTACATTTTTGGTATTTGAGGGTAATTTAAAAAGTTCTCGGAATGGAATGGAAATAAATAGAGACCAACCTCGGTGAAACTCTTTTATGTTTCAATGTAGTCTCCCTGCACACTAGTGGGTACAATGATGTTCCAATGTCTTGATCCCATCTTGAAAATTAGATTCCTTCATACCTACAAAATACCTGTCTACTCCAGCTGTTAGTTCTTTGTTTAAAGAGAATACCCATCTACCAAGGGAACTTTTGAGGTTGGAGAAGAGAAGGAAATCTAATGGAGCCAAACTAGATGAAGGAGGAGGGCGTGGCAACAATTTCCATCTTTGTTCATGCATTTTTTCCATGACAAGGACACGTGTATAGGTGCATTGTTTTTGATGAAAGGTGACTTTCTTCTTGCCAAACCTGGCTGTTTTTTGTGTATCTTTTGCTTTAGTTGGTCCATGAGGTTAGCGTAGTATTGTCCGGTAATTGTTTGACTAGTGGGAAGATAACCTATCAGCAGGATCCCAGAAAGCTTTAGCCATCACTTTTCCGGCCAACCACATTGCCTTTGCTTTTTTTTGGTGGTGATGAATCAACATGAAGTAAGATCTGGAGCTTTCCCGGCGTATGAGCTTGGTGAAGTTTTCTCGGGTCTTCATTTGAGGTCTACATTGGAGACACAGGGCGGACCATCGAGACCAGGTTGAGGGAACATAAAAGACATTTACGACTAGGACAGGTGGAAAAATCAGCCATTGCCGAACATAGCATCGAGATGGATCACCCCATTGATTTCAATGGGACCAAGCTACTTGCCCGCGCCGGTGGTTACTGGGACCACATCATCAAGGAATCCATCGAAATTAGGATGGCCGGATGGAATTTCAACAGGGATTCCGGCTTTTCCCTCAGCCACACATGGAAACCTGTGCTATTGGAGGTGAGAAGAGAAAGGAACCGAGCACAACGACCAGGCGACCAATCAGGAAGCGCCTCCGCGGCGGACCAATCAGAAGTGACCTGAACCCGAGCGCGCAGGTATATAAGACGGCCAAAAACCGAGTGGCAATCATCATCCCTGAGGACGATGCACGAGTCGAGCATCGAAACGTCGGTCATCATGGAGCCCCTGACCCGGTTGAAGACCCAAGAAAACTTCACCAAAATGAATGCAAGTGAACAACTGCTTTCACTGCTGTTTTTCTCTGTGGTATAGTAGTGGACTGAAGTTTCATCTGTGGTCACAAACCGGTGGAGAAAATCTTGTTGGTTGCTCTTGAAACGGGTCAAATATTGGAATAAATAAAAATTACCCAAAGCCGTACTCTTAGGGGCACTAGTTAGGGGACACGGGGGAGGGTGCAAAGATTGAGGATAACAAAACCACACACACTCTCTCACTCCGGTATTTGCAGTGCAAATTGACCGTTGCAATGCATATACCGGAGTGAAGGAGTGCATGTGGTTTTGTTTGCCTTGTCTGAGTGTGTGGTCCCTGGCGAGGGTTTTTTCCCCCGTAAACCCTGAGTGCGTGTGTGTTTGTGACTTGCAACGGTCAATTTGCACTGCAAATACCGGAGTGAGAGAGTGTGTGCAGTTTTGTTATCCTCATTCTTTGCACCCTCCCCCATGTCCCCTAACTAGTGCCCCTAAGAGTACGGCTTTGGGTAATTTTTATTTATTCCATTCATTCGGCCGTAGTACGTTCCCTTTATTTATTTAGGGTCAAATATTGTTTGGAAATTTCCATTCTGATACCTTCGTGATCTTGCATCAAGAGTGGCGACACCCACCTGCATATACCGGATGATATATATACAGCATCGGCGATTGCTTGCTTTTTCAGTTGGCAATCCTGCACGGCCATTTTATGCACTTTTGGGATAATTTCTGAAGTAGTGACACATTTTGCCGACCGCTACATGGATCATTATCTAAGCTGTCCCGATCAAACTTAAAACTCATTTGTCCACTTGGCAACGGCTGAATATGAAGGAGCAGAGTCCTCCAGATTGTTCTGCAAGTGGGCATGAATTTCCTTTGCTTTCATAGCTTTCTTTAAAAAGTACATAATCACTGCTTGAATCTCAATTTTTTCCATTTTCACAAATCACCACATGGAAACAACAACCGAGAGGTGTTCGCACCACAGATCTCTTCCCACAACACTGCCATTAACATCTGGTGGTGATTCTGAGAATCTTTCAAACTACCCTGGTATGACAAGATATTATGTTATGTGACAGATATCACAGTGAGATCTTCAATCATTCCTTACCATTTCTGACAACTTCAGTTAATATTATTAAGATGCACCCAATCTTTGCCCAAGAATACACCTGTCGGGGAAATTGCAATGCACTAGTAAACTGAATTTATCCCAAGAGGAACTTGGGAAAGTTCATGGCATTTGAATTGTGGACTCTGAAAAAGCAACAATTAAGTGTTGAACAGTGTAACGACATCCTAGACACCAAATATAATGCTGTATATCGTATGTTTTTTGTTTCTCATGCATTCTGTAATTTCATGTGGGTGAGCTTTGGTCGGTCGGTTGGCAATGACTGATGATGACTGCTTTCTCTTTCTTGCATGCACATGCAAAGAGGGCCGCAAGAAGCTGAAGGAGGAGAAGAAGAAGAAGCGTGGTGCAGTTGTCATGGGAGGCACAGCATCCTCGGAGGACGACCAGCACTCAGTCAAGCTGCCCCGGAAGCGGCAGAAGAAGGGTGGGGGGAATGCAGTGGGGGCCAAGGGAGGTCAGGGGCAGCACGGCGGAGGTTCCAAGGGGCCAGGCAAAGGGAATGGGCTGGGGTCGGGGCAAGGGGCAGGGGAGGGAGGCAGGGCAGGCGCCAAGGCGGGTGAGGGCGGGGCCGTGGGTGCCAAGGGGACTGGTGGGGGGCCGGCCTCGGGTGGCACAGGGGCCGGTGCCCTTGCCATGGTCATTGCCCACCCCTCAGATGTGCTCGACATGCCCGTTGACCCAAATGAGCCCACCTACTGCCTCTGCCACCAGGTGTCCTATGGCGAGATGATCGGCTGCGACAACCTTGATGTGAGTTGGAAACGTTTGTTATTTAGGGTGAAGGTGGCATTGGGACACTTGGGAATTTCCGAATTCTGGAAATGTTGGGAAATTATAATAATGCTAATTGGTTCTTAAAAGACATGTTTGGGACATGTCACATTGACCGCAAACATTGCAGACAAACACAATTTCTTTGCAATTAGAATTCGAATGCAAATGTATGGTCTCAAATAAAAACAACAGTAAACAGGAGCAGTAACAGAGCATATTAGAAGAAAGTTGTTTATCTGCAGAGAGAGACAAATTCATCAACTGTATAAGATTGGTGCTCGCACAGGAACTGGTAAAGTTTTTAGATTTAAACGACAAAAGATTATGTATTTCCCTTAATTTTCTAAGTACTGTTTTCAGGAGTTTCACACTAGCATAACAAGGGTCTTAGCAAATATAAGTAGGAGAGTGTAGAGTAGGGAAAATGATGTTCAGGGCTTGGAAAGGGAAGAGGCATGGGTGATGTCACGGCTATAGCAAGGCCATTAATTGAGAGGAACTTAGGATATATTTGGGATGTATTTGTCTGTTTTTAGAATTAGAGAAAGCACTTGATAAGAGTGAATTGGGAAAAACTAATGAATATACTGCGGGAAATTGGAGTAGATTTACACCACTTAAATTGCAGAAATGTGGAAAACATTTCAACTGATGAAAAATATGGTGGGAGGAATAGTGATAAGATATTTGTGAGGGTTGACATGGGTTAACATTGCAGGACTGAGTTAGAAAGTAGGTAAGAGGTAGAAGAAATGTGGGAATCATAATAGGTCTGCCATTTAACATCCCATCTGAAGGACAGTGCACTCCAAGTGCTATCCGCAAAGCACCTCAAGCCGAGATCAGGATATGACTGAAAAATGTGTCACCTCCAGGATTCGTACCCAGGCCCTCTCGTTGGGAAGCCAGTATGCTAGCTTCTGCACCAAACCGATCCCTCAATACAACTGAAGTAATGCAGCTGAAATAATATGGGCATGTATGTCGATTTCATGGAAGCAGGTGGTAAAAGATTACTTTAGTGGATCCCTCCACAAAGAAGGAAGATAATGTATTCTGCTTAGCATTTCTGCATGGAAATAAGTTGCATGTGAATCCATGAAATGCAGGTTGAAACGTTTTTAGGTTTGTAGGTTATTCAGTAACTCCTCAGAAAATCCAAGAAATGGTGCTCATATTGTTGGAAAAGGTTTGCTTTCAGTATGCCTCATCTCTCACCAGATGGCTGTCGGAGGTTTCAGGATTATCCATCTTGTGATTTTACTTAAGAATTCGCTTAATTAACTTAATTACCCTTCAAATGAAGCTACTAACTTTTGTTTATTTAGAAAAATGGGTGCTTCAAGAAATGTTTCAATGAGTTTGGGATGCTTTGAGCCACATATCCAATATCCTCTGAAGTAGTCCATTTCTAAATGGACCTTGGATCTAAGATGAATTCAGTACTCTTGAGCTCAGCTTAGTAAAAATTGGGTAATACTCAGTGAATTTTTACCAAAGATATATTACGGCATTACTAGTTTTGATATTTTGGTCACAAATAGATACCTGATGATGTTGCATGTGTGTTGAAAACAGTTTTACTGAAGTAAATTTACTATGTAAATGTACTAAGTTTTACTCATTCATTGGTGCTGATCTAAGCTTTAAGTTTTCCATGTATTTGAACAGCAATGCCATTTTAAAACCACACTTGGGCAACTTACTAGGGTTATATCTCGTAGTATATCCTAGACATTGACTAGGAGCCCATCTAAGTCTTCACTTTTTCGAAGAACTTCCAGGAGTACTAGACATCTGTTATTTGGCATGTTGATAGGCCTTCAGGTCAGTCTCGGGGCAAATATCTAAAATTCAAGTTGACCAATGAAGCGATGACAGATGCCATGTAATGTGGTTAGTAATGTAATGGAATTCTTAGTAAAAATAAATTTAAGAAGGTAACCGCTTTATAAAAAAAACACAATATTCAACCCGAAGGTCGGTTTGGTAGGTGATGGTAGAGTTCACCCAGTACCAAGCCCAACAGCATGTGAAATTCACACATCAGGAAAGGGGGCCAGTTCCTTTCCCTGTGCCAGTTATGGTTTCCGAGGAAGATTTGGTACCCGAAAAATCAACTAGCTTGTGTGGAGCTGCAGGTGCTCAGAGTGGCTTGCCCGGGAATCGAACCCGGGACCCTCCTGTCCAATGCTCTAGCCCCTGGACTACCGTGACATTGCTTTTATTCTTATTTATGGCTATATATATATATATATATATATATATTATTTTTATTTATTGCTATATACTTGCTTTTTACTACATCTTAATCCTATCTATCACTTCTTGATCAAGATAAAATTTAACTATTGCCCAAATCTTCGGTAGTCTTTTCTGCCTTTTAAGTTTCAAAGATTCTGCTGGTGAATAACTTACAGAATATATTAAATAAAAAGGTGATTGCCTGGACTGAAATATTTTCAATGTGTGGTATAGGTTATAATGCATTGCTTATGTAATGACTGATATGGTAAAAATAGCAAATGATGCTGCTTCATTAAACAAGAAGATTTTATCAATGACTGTGTCATAAGAATTTATTAAATATTTTTCGTCTGAAAGGAAAATCAATCACAGTAATAATAAGGAAACTCGGTGTTGCAAAAATACAAGTTTTGAAGTTTTATAATAAAATAAAGTACAAGTATAGCAATTTAAATCAGGCTAGTGGTGTGTTAAGATAATTTCCATGAATTTTGTCCATATTGGTGTAATAACAACAATCAATATTCATTTCAGTGTCCAATTGAGTGGTTTCACTTTGCCTGCGTCGGGCTGACGACTAAGCCCAAAGGCAAATGGTATTGCCCAAAGTGCACGGCTGACCGAAAGAAGAAATAGCTGCCATGTCTGCATGTACCTGTCTCTTTCAACATTGGTGGGGGGTGTGTGAAAGAGGGGGGAGGGGGGAAGAGGCCTTTTTTGCGCTTGCGTGCTCATTTGGTGGCAATCACAATAACAAACCATGCCATTTTTGTTCTCTCTCTTCACCTCTCTTGTTTAACAAATTTGTTTTGCATGGCATGTTCTCAAAATAGAACGCAGTGCATGTTGACAATTATTTAACTCAACAGACATTTAATGTCATTTTATTGCCGAGTGTTTTTAATAACACTTGGAATTTTAATGGCTGTGCAACGTACAGTTTCACAACTTGAACTTGACTTTAAGACACTGTTTAGAAGTGGCCATTCAGAGTAAGTTTGTGAGGTTTTAGATGCATCACATATCACCATGTTTCATGTGTTTGTCATAGTAATTTTATGGGATTTAACTCCCTTTGACACTTCCTAGCATCACAAGACCATACATCTCCAAAGAATGCACGTCATTGAAACATTGTCAAAAAAAAGTCGATTGGCGCTGGTAACTAAGCAGGCCTTGCATTCTAAGGGGTGCTGCTTTGTAACTAAGAGTGAGATTCCTGACACCACTTTCCCAATCTTTTCATTGGGTGTATTATTATGTATATGCAATTCTGTTTGGAGTTGATGGAAATATCTAAATTCTTGGAAAATAAAAGATTAGATTTTTATACCAAGGTGTTTTATTTCTGGCTCTGCTCAATCTGTAGATGCATCTGACAGTAAAGGATCGAAAATTTTCAATTTCAACATGAGGAAGTTATCAGGTGCCTGCCTCTTTCTTAAAACTGCATCATGTTTTAAGTCTTGTGTAATGTTCCCACAAAATGTTATCCGATGCAAAACTTGTCAACTTTCTGCCCATCATTAGATGTGCAGACCTAAGTTTTGAGTGTATTTCTGACTGTTGAGGGGGTCTTGAAAGTTGTAGCCTTGAGAAATGGGCCCAAAATCTGCTTATTATTATTTTCAACAGAATCCAAGTTTTTTGGTTTCTACATTAATCCTCAGTTTTGAAAACATGCGGCACTGCGTATCCTGAACTACAAGTTACCTCTACCTTTGAGTCCTCCTTTTTGCACTTAGAAAATTCCTGTTGGAGTGTGGAAGTATTCTTTTTATGCCAAAATCCTATTTTACATTGCAAGAAGGAAAAAACTAGAGCCATATGGAATACGATAAAACCTCCCGCTTTCAGACATTAGTGGTCCAGATGTGCTCAAGGGTGACTTGTCTGTAAGACAGACAAGGTCAGTGTCCTATGTAGATTTTTAGCTGTCCAAAATCTATAGCTACCACAGGAATTTGAGGGCGTTAAAAAAATTCATTGTGTGTCAATACAAATATGAATAATTATATTATGCTCCAATTAAGTACGTAATGTGTACCAAATGATTAATACATAGCTATACATTAATCATTTGGTACATATTATGTACTTAATTAATTTGTTCATAATATAATTATTAATATTTGTATTGACACAATGATTTTTTTTAACTTCCTAAAATTCCAAATATATATATTTACTGTGGTTAGTTGTGTATATATATATATATATTTTGTAGCTACTTGATATGTTGAAGCATTAGTTTTGTAATTAATTAGTAATTAATAAGTCCTGATTATTTTTGTGTTGACAGGTAACATGGACAGGAATATCTTCTGAAAGATCTTGTGGTTTCCCGGCATATCTGTTGAGTGAAATCCTCTCAGGTCTTCCACTGGGTTAGTGTCTTGATTGCTGCCGACGCTTTGATCACTGACCCGGTCATCGTCCTCAGGGTAATGAGTGAGTTGGTGATCAAAACATTGGAAGCAATCAAGACACTAACCCAGCAGAAGACCCTAGAGGAATCGACTAAAAAGGAATATCTTAGTTTTATTACGTTGTTGTAATTTCAATCCCATCATTCAGAAAAGTAATATGGTTCCGGGTGGACTAAGGTACCAAATTATACAAGTGCACTAAAAATAAAAATATATTTTTGACTAGGGTGTAAACAGGGATTTCCATTAGGGAAGATTAAAATATTAGTAGGCAGGAGTGCAGTGGAGGAGTATGGAATAGAAGGGAATATTTAAAATGACAAAAAGCAACTTAATGAATGAACTGAAAGTCTTGATAGAAAATAGGAGGAACTAGAGAGAGAGATGTATTTTGCAAGATTCTAAATCCATGGACTAAATAAGAGATGTTTAAGAAGATGGAAAAGCAAAGGCAAGATGGGTTGAGGAGTATTACAGAATTAAGTCCTGCACTAAGGTGAGAAAGCCACATGGTACTTGAAATTAGGTTGGAAGAGGGAATTTGAATTAGGCAAGAGGAGAAAATTTATTGACAGGGAAATATAGATTTCCTACTTTTTTTAATGTAAAATAGTTATGAAGGGGTTATAAAGGAAAAATGATACCACTTGATATAGATAAAATGATAATTTATTGACGAAACTTCGAAATATTTAGGGAAAGTAGAAATAATATATGGTAATGCATTCTTCCCTTTATGCACCATATATAGGAACAGAAGGTGAATTAAACTAAACATTTTGGGATTTTTTTGTCAATGGATATTAGACAATGAAAAATTGGTTCCACTAAATGACCATTACAATTTCTTTTCCAAAAAGAATCCATTGTAGTGAGAAAAATATTAATTTCAAATTATATGACCATTAAATGCATTCAAAGAGGTTAATTGTAAAGATATTTGGACAGCTGGCTTAGAAATAGAAAGGGAATATGATGTAACAAAAACAGCATAGATCTAGGGACATTATATATGTAACCAGATTGAAAAATTTCTAATGGAAATGAAATCAAACAAGGCAGTAGGAACGGATCATGTGCCATAAGAATTACTTCAGTTTAAGAAAAATGGGAGGCAGAGATATCGATGAAAGTACATAAAAAGAGTATTTATGAGGAAGGACCTAAGCCAGAGGATCTCCTTATATTAATTTTCATCCCAATCTCCAAAAAAAAAGAGTAAAAACTGCAGTAGGCATGTGAGGGCTATAAGATAACAAGTTTAACTTTACCTGCCACTTAAGTAGTTCCTTGAATTATCAATATGCTAGATAATAGTAGTAGAAGTTTTTAGGGAGGCAACCGACAGTTCAGGTCACGTGTGCCATTAGGGATGGATAGGAAAGGAAGGGTGGAGAGAAGCCTGGTGTCGGTATTAGCTTACTCTTGTCGAAAGGCACCAAGGGGTCTGCAGTTTAACGTCCCATTTGACGGACATCATACTCATGCCATGTGCTATCCACAAAGGACTTCAAGTAGGGATTGGGATACCACTGAAAAATATTTGTTGTCACTAGGATTTGAACCCGGGCCCTCTCGGTGGGAAGCCTGTGCGTTAGCCACTAGATAATGCTAGATGCGTTAAATAATAGTATATACAAACAACTAATGAAGATGTTTGGAAGTTACAGTGATGTGAACTAGCAGAAGGAACACACGAGTATAATCAAAATACTTTTTGAGTTTCATAGATTGTCAGTGACAGTGATTGACAGTGATGCCTGCCATAGCATATACTTTTCAACATATACATTGAGGAAATGCTAAAGGTGGCATGCACGGGAATGGCTTAAGCATGGGATAACAGTGGGAGGAAAGATGATTGAGTCAGTTAGTTTAGAAAACAATCAAAAAATAGATAACGAAGATATTGCAGTAAACATGGAGTAAATACCAGGAGCAATGTAAGTGGTATCAGATGATGATTAACCATATGAAAACAAAAGTTATAAGATATTCGAAAAGAAGAAGAATCAAGTTAAACGTTAAAGTAGGAGGGGATAAATTAGAGTAGATGGAGCAGTTCATTTATATTTGGGCAGTATTTTAAAAGAAAAAGTGGCATAACACTATGGATCTGAAACCTGGCCTTTGTAACAAGAGAACGAGCATAAATTGGGGGATTTTGAAAATGAAGCAAAACCGGGAAATTGTATGGAATATCAAAATAGGGCAGAAAAAGTGATTAGAGCAAACTTTGAAAAAATGCAATGAGATGTTCATCCATATTATGCATCTATACATAATAGAATGAAGGATGTTAGCTAGACATATATCCAGTTTTGAGACAGTGTGGTTATCAAACCTTACACCTCCATACCACCTGAAGTTAATAAGGAGATATGTTAGAAATTCTTTTAACTAATACAATAGTTCATGAAGTAACAATGAAACCTAGCTACATAATATTGCAGCACATTTATTGAATTCATGCATTTTAACAGACAAAAGGTCTCAGATAGGAACTCTATTGCCATCCTAGATTAAATTACAATAACTTCAGTGGCTGTAGCAATTGGGAACATGAAATGAATATTTACTCACAGTATACAACTTGTATTTCATCACAATCTTAAAACTAATTGCAATCCTTTGTCATCTGCAATCCTTGCCAACTTCAACCAATGTTTTATCCAAGTTGCTGATGTTCCAATTGTCAAGGATCTCTAATTTTGCCTGAATGGCATTGTAAATTATGGTTGGCATTTTTTAAAAATATAACCTTTTTGTGAGAGAGCATTTTCCACAAAATCGTCAACTTTATTTGTACCACTTTTAAAATAAAGTAGGACGTAGAATCAAGATTTAATAAATGTTGTTTTCCTCAATCATCTCCTGATATCTCTAAAAATTAAAATTGCCCAAGTTCAAGTTTTTCCTCCCTAAAAATGAAAATTTAGAAATAAAATAGCATATTTAGGACACTAAGAGAGCAAAATCTAAACTTAAATTCCAAAAAAAATCTACTCTTTGCCAGTGGTCTTACATGTAAATTGGCCTTCAATGAAATTACCTTTAACCATAGTCTCCTAGCCATTTCAACGGATGTTACATTTTGCATTGACCATTTTTACGCGAATAATCCAGAGCTGAATTAAAGATTTAGTCTAGGAAGACCATGACTTGGTCCAATATGACTGCAAATGGATCTCTGGAGAATCAGACTAAGAAATATGCTATATGTTTAAGTATTCATTACTGCGAATGAAAATGTAATGATTTATCCAGTCATTGAAACTCGCATACAGAACATCACTCAGCGGATAAATGAATCTGTACATCATTACGAAACCCAGGGAAAGTAAGCCAATTGGCATTTCTGGTTCATCAAAGGATTCGCCTTACACATGTAAAATGAAAATAATATCTCTACATTTCTTTGATCATTCTCATCCACACACCAATGGATGTAAACAATATGACAGTGAACACACACAAAGGTCTGTGTTGTTTCGCTTTACATACAACTCACGACATGTCATACCGTACATTTAATGATGAAAAATCTGATAAGAGACCACATGCATTAGCAACGAATTCGCATACTTCAGGTTAGTTGGCGTTTGCCTACATTTCCGTCAGCGTGCACGTTCGTTCACAAATTAGGGTTAAGTATACACATAATATCACCCTGTCAATTGAAAATAAACATCAGCATTTTGGGTGAATTGTATGAACCCCCACTGGCACTTGTTTGAAAACATTTCACTGCAGTCAGGGTATAGACGAATTCTTCCGATCACAACATCGAGACGGAGGCACATTCCAATTGTATATGTATGAATTGCGAGTCCTAAACTCACCGGAGGGACAAAATTTTCCTGATTTATTGAGGGAAGAAAAAATTTTTCTCATCATCTCTGGCGATACTTTATGGGTAATGACATAATTCTCCATGCAGCCACGAGAGCGATATTCGGTGTCAAACCGGGGATCGTGCTTCCTTTCCAGGTCTCTGATAGTTGACAACCAAGCGCCCACTGCTACATCCTCGTTGCTATATAGCTCAAGAAATGACGCGCGATCTGCCAAGATGTTGACCAATTCCCTCGAGAGTACATATCCTCCACCAAGAGCATAAGGCAAATATCGATCACAAATGACCCACTTGCGATCCGCCCACTTCCCGCCTCGTCGAACATGAGCTCTCCCGTCAAAAAACCCCCAGTAGAGTCCCTTCCTGGGATTTACTCTTACCATGTCCTCAAGCTCCTTCAAAAGAAATGGAGTTCGAACAAACGAATCGTCGTCGCACTTAAGCATAAATGAGAATTCGGCAATTTTGGATAACCACATAAATGATAGGAGAAGTTTTGTTGTCAGCCCTTCATAGGTGTCAGCCTCAGATAAGAGCACGAGGTCCTTATTGTTTTCATACTCCTTAACTGTAGGAAAAATGAATCATATGTGATAGTGCTAGCAATAATCGGTACCTCAAAAGTTCATCCAAATCACGGGATCTTACCCAAGACTAAATTTTGCTCATCTCTCAAATTTTTGGAACCTACGAAAAAGAAATACTGGACTTCATCACTACCACCGTATGTGGCCCACGTCTCCCTAATGGCATTCCTTTGATGAACGTTATCAGGAGAACTCATGATCACCACAATAAGAAATGCGGATACTGTTTTCTTGAACCGATATACCCCCGGGTTATCATTTACTTCTGTGATGAAATGTTTATTGTTTTCTTGAGGTAATTTCCTTTGTGACATATCACCAGTATTGTTCGGGCATTCTTCATATTTTACTACACTGATAGTCAGCGTGCATCCCAAAATAAAACACAGAGTACAGTATATGAGTACTCTAAAATTTCTTAACATTGCTTCTATACATTATTTTAAGCTTACTAAGAAGCTTACGCAAATTATGAATACTGCAGTCGCTTTTCCTATTTCTGTTGTTTATTTACAAAATACGAAAACCGATTGTCAATTTGTATATAGTTCGATAAACCGACGAACTATTGGCTAATGGTGTAAGGGTAGCGATATTTGCTATTCAAATGGTAGTATTTATGTACATATTGTAGCATGCGAACTAAACATATGGAAGCCTTCTATTTAATTAAAACTAAATGTGTTGTTTCTTTTTAATAAAAATTGTTGAGGGTCGATGTGGTCAAGTGCTTGTCTTGGAATGTCGAATCATTCCTCAGACTATTAGGACTTCTCGCAGCCATCGTAACTGCGTCTCGAACTGAAATGCGACTCGTGAGATTTGAGGGTCTCTAGAATTTCACGATAAATCGAATGGCGAAACGGGGAAGGGTACCGGTGCCCTTGTCATGAAATTGTAAATTTCTTTAAATCCAATAATCAAGTCTGGTTCAGGGCAAGCGCCACCATGTCATATTTTCCCTAAATCCTTCCCCTTCATGTGATCGAGCGCCAAGTGAGATCAATAGGCTTTTTATTATGAATCATTATAAATTTTCAAGATACCTATGTTGACGTTAAAACATCGAGGTTAATAGGGAATTTGATTTTGTTCAGAAATCATTATACAAGACTTTTTTGTTTAAGTCACATTTATTTTAATCTATTATAATCAAATATATATATTGTAAAATGTCTTAGTGAATTGCTTATTGTGAATTTTCACAAGATATTTACGGAAATTCATCTTACTGGACTATCCTTTTTATAGCTATTTTTTAAATTTATATTATATAGTGAATTTGATATAATATATTGTACTTATATTCATTTTTTATTCTTAGGTCCTGCTCTGGTAGCACGTTTGTATATACTGGCCACACGTTTTTTCTTTCGGTACGATATTCGAGGTGTTGTTTTGTGTTCCCAAATTTTGTACGAACGGTAACAAAATTTACGACCCGACGGCCGAAATGAATAACAGTTGAACCATGAAAACAACCAAACAAAAGAGTTGTGTCAAATAGGGAGCGGGAAACGTATCCTTGTGTTTTTGTTTGCTCAAATGTGGTTAAGAAATAATCGGTGTTAATGTGGAGTGGTCTGTGAATAAACTTACATTATTTATTTCAGTGAAACTACTATATTAGTTGAAATAACACTCGTTTCACAGCGTCCCATTGACAAGGACATTCCTGCGTTTTGATTTCTTTAAAAATAATTGACGTCCTAGTATCCATTAGTCAATTATGTGATCTGTACATTTGTTTTCTGTATACATATTGGCTTAATTTTAAGATGGCTCTTCCAAATCCTATTCGTAAATTGGACCCCACCGTCGTTAATCGAATTGCTGCGGGCGAAGTCATTCAGAGACCAGCTAACGCACTGAAAGAAATGCTTGAAAATAGGTTGGCATGTAATAGAAGTAATATTTTCTTTATTTTTAGGTTAGTCACATACAATACTGTGATATCTGATTATTTTTTAGCCTAGATGCGAATGCGACCAACATACAAATCAGCGCAAAAAATGGTGGAATGAAGTTGTTGCAAATTGTTGACAATGGTTCCGGAATAAGAAAGGAAGACTTAGAAATAGTTTGTGAGCGATTTACAACCAGTAAGCTCCGAAAGTTTGAAGATTTGACAAGTATTGCCACTTATGGGTTCAGAGGAGAAGGACTGGCGAGTATAAGTCACGTAGCGCACCTTACTATCATAACAAAAACTGGCGATTCTCAGTGTGCTTTTAAGTACATATCTTAATGAGTTTTTCAGTTTGTTACAACCAGTAATTCTTGTGCTAATTACTTTCCTTTTTGATAACAGGGTTAGCTATCTCGATGGCAAAATGAAGGCCCCACCAAAGCCATGTGCTGGCAATCAAGGAACTCAAATCATTGTTGAGGATTTGTTTTACAACTTGGGTACTCGAAGAAAAGCATTGAAAACAACTTACGAAGAGTATGCAAAAATAGCAGATGTTGTTGGTAGTTATGCTGTACATAATTCAAAGGTTGGCTTTTCTTTGAAGAAAATCGGAGAATCTTCAGCCTGCATTCGAACACAGCCCAATTCATCATGTGTAGATAACATTTGTTCCATATTTGGCAATAGTGTTTCAAGGTGAGTGAATGGATAAAGTATTCTCGCAGCATGCTTCCATAAGAATCTTGATTGCTGCAATTCCGCAGTGTGGGGTAATAAGACAACCATGAAGTGACTTAAAAAGAGCCGGTGCAGTTACAGTATTGAGGGATTCCTGTGGGCCATAAAACGTCTTTGCAATTTTCTCCTTCGTGTGAAAGGTTTAAAGCAGTTTTAGACGATTTTATTTCATTGTTCTAAGATTTATGGACTGCAACTGGCGAGATATACCTTCTTAACCTTTCATCAAAGTTCAGCACCACGTTCCACGTCGAATGACCACATTCTGATGTATAGTTTTGATGACTTTTGTATTCCACATTTAGATATTTTGTAAAAAAATCTCTCAATGTAAAAGGTAGGGCGAATAAATTAACGTGACAACGGAGAGTATTTATGGGTACCTACTGAAATATCCGTTCATATTCGTGGTTATTTCAGGAAAACTAATTATAGTAAATCCGAAACAATCGGGGGCAGATGCAACTTCTTTTATTGGATAATTTTTAATGTGCATAGTGGACTTTTACTCGTGGGAACATCATTAAGTGGAAATTCTTGAACGGTTGTCAAATGGAGTTTAAAAAAATATTTTATGTTGTACCTGATTTATCTGAATTGTCCTCAATTTTTTCAACAGGGAATTGCTTGATTTGGAAATGAAAAATGATCAACTGTGTTTCAAGGTTCATGGCCAAATTACAAATGCTAATTACTCCACCAGGAAACTTATATTTCTACTTTTTATTAACAACCGTTTAGTGGATTCAGTCGGTAAGTGTGTGTGAATTTAGTGTAATTTTAAAGATGAATGAAAAATAGTAACTAACCGTTAAAGCCCATTTATATCAAACTCCAGTTGTTTAAATCTGGGATATTGGCACAAACACTTCTAGAGCTAATTACACTGTTCAAAATGAAAACATAGTAAAATGTTTTGCTCCGTTTTATCTATACCTATACCTAAATCTTGAATCGCTGTTTTTTTTTAAATCTCATTACTTCTCAATTCAGAATTTAATTGTTTGTCTAGTGAAAACTTACTGATATTTAAACACAACCTTCTTTCTAACAATATGGTACATTGAGTAAATGACATTGATGTAATGATGATATAATGATGCAGCCGTTAGTGATTAATTATTTCATTTTCTATGCTTCATGCATGAAAATGTCATTTTATATTTAGAATAACCAATTATTTAAAATACACTGTCAAGGTAAATAACATTTAATTGGGATGGTAGCAAAATAATTTTTAATAAGCATACAACAAATGATCTAATTAATTAGTGGAAATTAATTAATTGGTGAATTAATGAATTAGTGGAAATTTGTCCATAAGAGCTGACGATCTGTATCACTCCCTTGTTCTTCCATTAAAAACATCTCCTCTTAGGAAAAGTAAAATTTCCATTCTAATGGTGAAATGTACTGAAGAGTTGCCTGCTTCTTACAAAAATGAGTTTGTCGAGAGAAAACTAGGAGTGAAATGGATGGAGGGTATGGAATGAAGATTTAATAAGAAGTTGGACAGGAAGGATCTGCAGCACCTACGATTGAATTGAACAAGAGTTGCGTGGAAGCATTAGTTGATTGAGATTGTTTCTACGAGGGTAAGTCAATAAATAAGTCGCAAACATCAGCCATATGAACTAGGGAGATGTAATGAACACTTCATCGGGAAGGCTGGGAACATCTAATGTGCAGTTCCAACTTAGCCCTCAGTGGTTTTCATCTGTTCAGGCCCTTAAAAAGCCATTTGGGTGGCCAATGTTGTGGAAATGCTGATGCCCTAGGCCCTAAAGGTTACTCTTTGGCTGCGACAGCAAACAAGACTTCTTTGCTGCAGGAAATCGAGGACTTATAAAGAGATGGGATGAGTGTCTGAATGTACAACAGGGTGAATATCTAGAAAAGTTAAATAAATTTCAGGAATTTGCTTTGATTATCATTGCCTCTATCCAGTTTTGTGAGTCATTTATTGACTTACCTCGTATGTTGAGTTTCACCCATGTTTGATCAGGCTGGAGTTACACTTTGTGCAATTAGCCTTGGAGGGAAAGCATTGGCTTGCAGCTCTGATGCTATTTCCATGTAGGCATATCTTCCCCATTTCTTTTGACTTTGTTTTTCATTGTAGGTATCCGCAAGATTGTGGACCAGACTTATAGCAATTATTTACCCAAGGGCAGTCATCCCTTCATTTACCTGAGTCTGGAAATCAACCCAAACAATGTTGATGTGAACGTTCACCCAACAAAGCATGAGGTTCACTTCCTGCATGAGGAAGAAATCACAGAGAAGATACGAGAGGCCATTGAGATGCGCCTCCTCAACTGCAACACTTCACGGGTCTTTTATACGCAGGTATTGTGCACTGCACCATGGATGCCACCGACATTAAATGACAGCATGTGAAATTCGGGCATCTGTCTTAGAAATGAGGAATCAATATGTATTACCAATCTTGGAAATAATTGTGCAAGGATTTCGATGATTGTTTGAGGTGGAAATCCATTTTCATTAATAATATATTTATCAGAAAAAGTATTCCTTAAAAAATGACTTTCATGTGGTTCTTATGGCTAGGCGGCTCAATCTTGATCTCAGAAGCATCATTTATTCAATAGGGCTAAATTGTAGAAAAATGAATTGTACTAAATTACAATAATCTTTGGGATACTAATGCTTCCACATTTACCATCTCCAAAAATTGCATTGTTATCACGGGTTATCGTTCCAAGAGTTTGTTCAATGTGAACATTCCAGCTCATTCTGCTCTCATCCATTCTCTTCACTCCTTGATTCTATTCTGCTGATGTCTCCCGTCACTTGTTCATCCCCACTCTTTCTTTCAAATGTGGTCTCCATTGTTAAATTTACTGTGCTGTGGGATGTGTCCCATTGGTCTCCTTCCCCTTGTAAGTGCCCTCCATAAGGTTCACCCTCTCCACCCACTCTTCAAAGTACTTCTCCATTTGGTACTTTTGTCTGCACTTTTCATTTTCATCATTCTTTGGGAGCAACACATACATTTTCCAATGTTATTTTCTCTGCTTTTCCTGCCTTCCCTATCTCAGACCATTATCAATGTATGTTTTATCAAATTAAAGCACGCACTTCACCACTGATGGGGGCAATATTTTTGCAGGTTTTGTTGTCTGCATTCAATGGCAGGCAAATGACTGCCAAATCAAAGTTGTACATAACTTCAGTGACCTCGAAATCAATCAGTAGATGGAGATGGTGTTGCATGCATACAGCTCTATTCTGACCCACCAATATTTTAATATTAAGAAACGACTCTAACTTTTCAAATGTGTCTCGTAGTTTAATTTCAAATAATTTGATTTGGATCACTCATTATTTCTATTAAGAGATATGTGAACTTTGGTATTTAATATGTTGGTCTTAGATGATTTAGGGAAAAAATGTCTCACCTTTTTTCTTCAGTCAAAGTCATGTCTTCAACATTGGAAATGTATCATTTATAAAAATGATAAACAAAATTGGACCACCCACATACTTGGGGAACTTGGGGAACAGTTTTAATTTATACGGGCCTGATGTATAATTTTTTCTGTTGTAGATTTAGCAAAACCAGGCTCTTGTCAGTTAGGTAGTACCTTATCCAGCTTTAATATTTATATAACTATAAATATAAACTGATATTTAAATATAAGAAAGTGACCCTTCCTTTTCAAATATGCCTTATCCATACTCACATTACTACATATGGTAATCTCTACTATGGTATTGAATTTTCAAGTCTCACTCAATTGAATGCCATCATTTTCTGATATGCGGCATTGATGTTTTACAGCACTTTGTTTTTATGAGACGGAGGTAGTAATAAAGCAAAAGGGGAACGTACTACGGCCGAATGAATGCAATGAATACAAGTTACCCAAAGCCGTACTCTTGGTTTCCTAAGCCTACTCTTGAGTTTCTTCTCTGAAGAGGCCTGCTTGGCAGGCGAAACACCTGGTGTCTTAAAAAAAAAAAAAAAAAAAAACCCAAGAGTACGGCTTTGGGTAACTTGTATTCGGAGGTAGTAATTATTTGAAATTGGTGTTCGTAACTGTTTCACAGTGGAGTGAAAACACCTCTTCATGATTATTTATGAAAAGGTGATTCTATGAAAGTCACTAATTAAGCAATGACATTTATGTCCATTGTGGGAAGGTGTCACTTTGAGTTGAAACTGTCTTATTCTTAAACGATATGCTGGACAAGAATAATGATTGACCCTTAACATCACAGGCACGCTTGCCCACAGTCCTCAAGCCTCCTTCATCAATCACCAAGGACACCGAGAGCCGTAAGCCTAGTGAGGAGCGATCAGCCGGTCCCTCAGAGGTTGCCCCATCAAGAATGGTGCGGACAGATTCATCACAGCAGAAGATGCAGAAATTCTTGTCCTCTGATTCAGCATCACAGTCTCCGGCCAGGGACAAGAAAGCGACTGTTGCCTCAGAGAGTCACAATGAGGCGAGCACAGGGGACAAGGAAGAGGACAAGAGGAGAGATCTTGGAGAAAAGAAGAGTGGCTGGTACAGCTCAATCCATTTAAATGAATCTGTATAGTTTTTTTCACCAGAGTGTGGACGAAATTATTAATGGCAGGACAGGTAGATGGGTATTATTGAAAAAAATAAAATTGTATACAAGTTCATTAGGAAGCTAGACAAGAGAAGGAAAGGAAGAATGTGAAGACAGAATCAGGTAGGAGGAAATACAAGGAAATCAATAATGAACTGAGGTGGGAAATGAATTGGACAACGGAATCGTTGTGTAGTAGTGCATGGACATGGAGAGTTTACAAAGAAGGGTGGAATTGTGTCACTGTATAGAAAGGTGAAAGATCTATCTGGAAGTAAGAAGGGAAACTCCATGCACACTAATGAAGATTCAGAATGAGAATCATTGGTTGTACCAGGAGACATTTGGAAGAGATGGGAAGAATGCTTAGAGGATCTACATATGTGGTTAAGATACTAGGCCAGCAAGTTTAGAAAAAGAAATATGATGCAGATGGGGATAACTTAGTATCAGGCATACTTGATTTTGAGATATAATGTAGAGGGCATTAAGGGAGTTGAAATCAAACAAGGCCATGGAGATGGATAAATTCCCATGGAACTACTCAAGGGTTTAAGAAAATATTTTATGGGCTAAATGGTTGCATTTTTCCGGAAGGAATTTAGCCTGAAAATTTAGTCAAAGGAAAAGTGGCATTTGGGATCATCAATAAGCGGATGGAGAGTATGGCTAATGATTACTTGAGAAATTATCAATTCGGCTCCAGGAAGGGGAGAGGTATGCATCTGCCACAGAAGTAATGCGGTCTCTAATAGGAAGGAACATAGAATAGATGTATTTGTTTAGTTTATAGATTTCAGAGAGCCATTCAATAGGGTGAATTGGGTAGAATTAATTAATGTAGTGTAGAAAATAGGAATAGATGGTGGGATAGGAGACTTATCTATAACCTGTAAATGCCACCGACTACTCAATTGCAAATGGCAGATGGAGAGTCTGGATTGGTAGTGTTAGGAAGAGGGATAATAATAATGAATAAGAAAGGGGTGTGCATTATCACTCATCCATTTCTATGTATGTTGGGTGGAAATGGTAAAAGAGGCTTGGGAAGAACTGGGGATAGGAATGAAAGATGGTGGGGAATTTTTAAAATCATTTGGGTGTACTGATGATCAAGCTTTAGTCATCCAGCCAAGGGGTTTTGATCATTGCTGAGCTCGGTGGAAATCAGTGTGATAGGTATGAGGTGACAATCAATATAAATAAGACAAAGGTTGTGAGGTTTTTGAGAAAGAGGAAAGCCAAGTTAAATGTTAAAATACAAGGGCAAAAACTATAACAGGTGAAATATAGCATTGATCAGTCTTTGTCTAACCAAAACCTTCTTTATGCAGTAGACTACCAAGTAATAATAATATTATGCTTATATATTTGGCCAGGAAAAAGTCAATATGTATATTTCTACCCAAATAGCTGAAAATGGCTGAAAAAAATTATATAAATATAAAATAAAATTTGTTTAAAACAAAATTCAGTTAACATTAGAAAATCTGCAGATGTCCCTACAGTTTGAGTTAACAGGTTTTTTTGTATTTCTCTTCATTTACTCATTTGCTGGTGTGTGATATCATTGATGACGTGGAAAATTCAAAAACTGTCCCAAAAATCAAAATGACATTTTTCACTTAAAAACTATGAAGATATGGAGCTAAAAATTACTTTGAAATTTTATAAACATAATCCTGGCAAATTTTGTTACAAAATCAGGATTTGACTTTTTCAATTGCATTCCATACCTTCTGCACATATCCGCTCCAATTGAAGCACATGCATACTCTTTGTATCGTATACCTTTCCCTTGTTTTCTGAATTTCACTAGTAGGTCTGTAACCAACATTCCTTATGACTCTTGACAATAACAGTTTCTGCTTTTCTTGTGTTCTTGTCAAGGCAATATGTACTCCTCAATAAGAAAACTGTGGGTATAAATGGTATTGCATTTGCCTCTGGAGTAATACATTCTCTTCTTCTATTGAATACTCAATATTTTCTGCAGTGATTATTTAACTGCCAAGTATATTATATTATTGTCCTACTTCCTCTTTTATTGAATGTCATCTGGTTACTTTCTTTCCTCCAATGGTTTCCTTATGTTCTTCTTGAAGGGAAAGGCATCATAAGCATACTGAGAGAAATTAGAAGCAGCCCAGCTAACCCCCCATTGTCAATTATGCACCAGCATAACCATTACGTCCTATGCCCATGAACACGGATTTGTATTCTTCATCAAAATCCATAATTGACACAATGGCATACGGTCTTTATAGTTGTAATAAAATGATCCAACTCTTCTTAGTGTTTCTCATGCTTTCCATTCAATGCCCAAAAGCAATTTGTGGCCGTTAGTTAAGCTGGCATATTTTTTATCCATTCTGTGGTGGAAGGCACCTGCAAGGCAAACAATATGTTTATTAACATTCCAAAGGACAACTGATCCAAGTAATTTTCAAATACTGCAGCATTAAAATTGTTAATATCAAATTGTAACGATTTCCATAACATGCAGCAAATACATATATTATTACCATATCTTGTGATATGTAAGGGTCATGGGCATGTGAGATGGTCCCTAATTTTGTAGGCAGGAAAATTGAAGTGCTCTTCTCTGAAAACATGGGGTACTTTGTGCTCATGGGTTGAAATTGATTCTGACAAAGGTGCAGAATGATTTTCTGTTAATTTTTTTGGTGAAAGTGGTATTTTTTGCCCTGGAAAATATGGCATAAGGTGTGTGCCACCCCTGGGTCTGAACAAAATTCTCATTTCAGTCGCCAATTTCGTAATGTCTTCGTGAACAAATACAATGCATTCTGCTCATATCGCAACGAGCTCATTCCTCTTCTCCCTCCTGCAATATTTTCCATTGATTTGTTCCAAATGCATCGTAATCATTGTTGGGGGTGTCTTATTCAATGTCTTATTCCTCTCTTTCTTCTCATTCCCAAAGTGTACCTATACTTACTGCTCAAAAGCCTACCCATTTGATGGCTCAATGAAAGAGGTGTTATTTTTCCACAAAATCCTAAAGGCATTATTATTTTCTGGTACTGTTGTAGTAGGGTGTCATGTCTGTGAAGTGTTCGCATTGAAAACTGAGAAAATACAGGGAAATTGGAGAATAAATTAGTGTCTTCCTTTGTCCATGTGTCTCTTTTTATATGTCATTCTGCTGTTGTTTCCCAGGAAGGAGGTCAACTTGTACAGCGTTCTGATGCTCCGGAAGGCAATTGAGGACAATTGTCACTCCGGACTGAGGGGACTGCTGAAGGACCACTCATTTGTCGGCTGCGTGTCTCGGGACAAGGCATTGGTGCAGCACCACACAAGTCTCTACCTCTGCAATACATCGAAGCTGTGGTTAGTAGTGCAGTCACCATCCACTGCCCTCATTTGGTTGAATTCTCACACAATGAGAAGCAGAGTGAGGTCTGAGGGGACCAAGGAAAACATTTGTAAAAATCAAGGTTTATTTAAAAATGAAGGATGGGGAAAAATGTTTTCAAGGTGAATTTACATGTGGTACCCGAAAAATCACATCGCTTGGGTGGAGCTGCAGGTGCCCATAGTGCCTTGCCCAGGAGTTGAACCCGGGACCCTCCAGTCCAACGCTCTACCCCTGGACTACCGCGACCCACAACAAATAATATAAGCAACGACAATGCGTTTCTACAATCGGGTGGAAGTAAAGGTTATCAGGTATTCAATTGCCTATCACTGAAAAATTTGAACTAATTAAACTTCTCATACGAGGTGTGTTAAAAAAATGAGAATTTTAATTTTTAGGACAATAATATTTATTTATTCTTATACATTGTTGTTGTCACCTTCAAAGTAGTCCCCATTGGAGATTATGCACTTGTGCCAGTGCTTCTTCCAATCCCCGAAACACTTCTCTAGCTCGATCTATGAGATAGCCTTTAGTTCTTTCAGCGATGCGCTTTTAATGTCATCTATGGCTGTAAAACGATGGCCCTTCAAGGTTCTCTTAATTTTTGGAAATAGGAAAAAGTCACACGGAGGCGTATCTGGCGAATATGGAGGCTGGGGCATTGTTCCAGTATTGTTTTTTGGCCAAAAATTCACGAACAAGCAATGAAGTGTGAGCTGGTGCATTATCGTAGTGCAAGAGCCATGAATTGCTTTTCCACAGATCCGGACGGTTTTTTTTTTTCGGATTCCTTCACGCAAACGGCGTTGAACATGTAGGTAGTACTTCTTATTGACTGTTTGACCTGGCAGCATGAATTCATGATGCACTATGCCATTAAAATCGAAGAACACAGTAAGCATAACCTTCACGTTCAACCATATTTGTCGAGCCTTTTTCGGTCTTGGCGAGCCAGAATGCCTCCACTGGGATGATTGAGCCTTAGTTTCAACGTCATATCCATAAACCCATGTTTTGTCACTTGTTATAATACATTTCAGTAATTCTGCATCGTCGTTTACTTCATTTAGTGACTCCTGAGCATCTTCCATTCGCCACTATTTTTGTTCAAAATTCAACAATTTCGGCACGAATTTTGCTGCCACGCGTTTCATACCCAAAAATTTGGAAAAAATGTCATGACATGTTCCAATCAATATGCCAACATCATCAGCGACCTCTCTAATTGTGATTCAGTGATCGGTCATAACCATTTCTTTCACTTTTTCCACGTTTTCATCAATTGTTGATTTGCTAGGGCATCCAGGGTGTTCGTCATCTTCAAGGTCTTCACAGCCTTCTTGGAAATGCTTATACAACTCGTAAACTCTTGATTTACTCATAGCAGACTCACCGTAGGCCTTTGTTAACATTTCACACACTTTGTTACACTTTATTTCATTTTTTATGCAAAATTTGATACATATTCTTTGATCAATTCCTTGTAACAAATGAAAATCGCCGAGCTCATAAAACATTTCTAACCTTAGTGGTTGTCACAGGCAAAGTCCACAATGAAAACAGCTGAAAGTTTTATCATAATTCAGGGGCATGTATGTCAACATAATAAAAAAAAGTTTGACAATCGGACTCTCCAAGCCCACGAAATGAAAAATTTCTCTTTATGTTTTGAACACTCCTCGTATAAGGTTTTCTATATTAACAATTTCATCACATTATTTCCAGCTTCTGCTTGACTTTCAATGTTTTCATTTTATTTTGACTTTTTTAAAGCATTATAAGTCAATATTATAATTTATCAATGTTTAACTTAGCTCAGTCATTGGGCATGGGAGCATAGCCACATTGATGCTCTGGTTCCCATTAGATAACCAAAATTAATGTTGGGCTCAGCTTGGAAATTGGGCATATTTGGTGACTTCTATGTCTTTAATCGTTGTGCTCTTGTCCCCTGTCTGCCTGCGGTGGGCAGGTTGAACATGGGTTGGCACAATGGACCAAGAGATCTTGAGTTCCCTGTCAAAGGGCCCCTTCACCAACCACCAAGGACAAGCAATAACTAGGGCATTCATTATTTTATGTGATCTAAAATGCTATTTCTAACAGGAAAACAAAAGCACAGTCAGAGTTGACTGATTATATTAAAAATATTCCTTAAGCCTTAAAAGGTTAAAAGAGGCCATAAGAAGGTCAATTTATCCTTTCCAACAATTAAGAGTAGTTCAGTTTACTGCACTGGCAGATAAATTAAAGTTACAGTCAAACTCCATGTTTGGGTTATTGGAATGTACATTAACCAGCAGTTTACAGCATTTTATCACATCCCATACGATTTCCTATCTTTCCAATGTATGTGGAACCCCATGTATTTATGTGATTTCATTTTCAGTTTTCCCGACATCTGCATCATAATGTGCTGGGATAAAAAATTTTCAAATTCTATAATAGTTACTCATGTACATCATCCTTTTTAAAATAGACTTTTCTAACTTCATTTTGTACATATACACCTAAAAATGATGAGAAAGAGTAGTAATGTGAATGGTTTAGTGAAGAAATTGAGAAAGAGAGCCACTAGTGATGGAAATGTGAACTACTTAAACTCGTAATGTCAGTCTGACAAGAAAAGATTTGTCCAAAGAAATGAATACATTGTCTGCCCAGGAGTTAGTTTGGAGTTTATGCATTGTGTTGACATGTGAGGGAGACTGTTTATATCGCACATAAGTTGAAATGATGAGGAATGACAATGACTTTGACCCAATCATGAAGAAGTGAGAAAACACAAGAAATGGTCTCTGACAACTGGGATCATTTGTACTGCCTCGACCCAGCAGATACGAGGGTAGTCTGAAAACTTCTCAACCTCATCCATTGATGGTGGCATCAATGCTCATATTCTCCCATGTTGGCACAACTGTATGAGATCTCAATATCATCAATAACATATCTTGTTCACTCCATTATTTAAGCAATTATAAGATCTGTCGTATGCCTTCCACCAAAAGATCACCTTGTGACTGTAGTAGTGACCTTAATTCACTCAATATAACTAATCACCTGAATGAGCAGGAAAGGTCTGGGAAGGATAATATCCTTGGACAAAATTCAAAGATATTGCTGGAGATGCCGCAGCAGTAACTTTTAATGGAGTCATCCGCTAATATGCATTTCAATGCAACAATTTCAATGTGTAAAAATCATTCTCCTTGACTGGGATTCGAACCAAGATCCCTCGATGTCAGGCCGAGTGCTTTAGCAAGTTAAGCTATCGATACATCCTCTTAAACTCTGAAATTTTTAAAAAACCCTGAAATTAAAAATCCCCAAAGCGACTGATTTTTACAATTTGAAATTGTTGCATTAAAATCCTTGAACTATAAGGGAGAGTGGTGTGACTGGTGCTGATCTTGCTATGAGTCGTCTTCCACCGAACTGTATGCACACGACTTGATGTACCAAAAACAAGTCCAAGATGCTACTCCTGTTAGTGTCATTAATCTTTCATTTTATTTTACATTGACGATCATTAAAGAAAAAGAAGTTAGTGTACTGGAGAAATGGAGTTACCTCTTCCGATCAAGGGAGTACAAAAATGCAACACCTTAATTATTTGCACATATAACTTTGCAATATGCAAACATTTAATAGCATAATATCTGAGGAATGATTCTGAAACAAATGATATCCTTGGTGGTAACTAGACCAAATCATAGATTTAACCTATTTTGTTTTATCCATACTGAAAACAGTGAAGTATCCCATGTCATTGGCACATTGGAGATTGCATGGTTGGTCTACTGCTCCTCTCCTCAAATTAAGTTGGATCTGAGTGATGAGGTTTTAATAAATATGGTTTATTATAAACTTCACACAATAAAATTGCTAATTAACAGGAAGTTAAAATAACTGCATTTTATATTTTGAAAGCATTTGAAAAGCATTATGTGACATATATGTAAATATATTCAAATTGGAAATTTAAATACTAGACCATGAATCAGTCCTCTCCATTAAATTTCAGTGAGGAACTCTTCTACCAGATCATGATGTACCAGTTTGGGAACTTTGGCATGATCAAATTTTCTGTGAGTATTTAAGTTCTGTACTTAAGATCTTGAGACTGTAACTGTGTTATCCTCTAGGTAATCGAAAAATTCAGAATTAAAGTAGGTACCTAAGCGGCTTCCAAGGCTAGCTTGATCGGTGAAGGCAGCCTTGTGCTAGTCCGTAGGTCATGCTGTGTGTGGAAGGATGTGGGCAGTGCCTCTCCAATCATTCTGGTGCAGCCTGCATGGGCAAAAGCACGAAGCCAAGAAAATCAGAGGGTGCAGAAGTGTCTAAGTTTGATTTGATGTCTAAGTTTACGTTTGATGTTGGCCCCTCTACTTGGGAGAAGCCGGTGCCATCTCCCACTGAGGGTTACAACCAGTCTGCCCTCCTTGCTGTCACTCCCTTCCCACTTCCTCTGCATTTTCCCCATCTCTGAAAGGTGCTCATCAATCAAATGCTAACATCTGCCCATGGCCACAGAGGAAATGCTCTTCTCCCATAAAAATTCTTTGTCTGCCCAAAGATGCAGAAGCTCTGCTGACTGAGAAGCTGGTCGTCCTGTTGCCATATTCACTAAGTCACATAGGTGAAGTTAACACAAGTTAGATTGGCCGAAGGATTGAATTGATTAGTAGTGACTGAGAGGTACATTTTATGTGATAAAATACGCATTAAACATTCTTAAATTTACTGTGCAATGCATTTAATTAGTAAGCTGTTTTGTAATGGAATTCGATTCTGACACACCAATGAATGTTATAATGAGGGTTATCCCAAAATTAAGGTCTCCAATTTTTTAGCAATAGAAATGTTTGTTTTCAATAATGGTTGCATCATTCTCAAGCTTGTACATTCTTAGGTTTTGATACATGATCGCCATTTTATCCATCAACAGGTACTCCAAAAGTGTGTGTGTTCTACAGTTTAAACATTTTCCTAAATGTAGTATTTATGACCATGTTTTTTGCTAATGAATTAAAAACTGGAAAGGGAAAGAAGAACATCTTAAAGAATCATTTATTTATTATAAATATTATCCAGCCTAGCCTAGACTTAACAACTGCTACAGCTGAAACACTTTAATTATATAGTCATGAAAAGTTAAATAGTATTTAGGTGCAATAGGTCCTTGTAGCTATTTTCAAGGAACTCCACTTCCAGAAAACTGCAGAACATAGGGAATGACATTTGCCATTGTTCATCAATTTGCAACCCTTGAATCAGCAATAAAGTCTCCTATTTGGAATTAGCCTTTGATGTACCTTACCCTACTTTAAACTTAGTATATCCAGCCAATTGGCATTAATTTTTTTCTCCTGATTCTGGCTCAATTAAAAAATGCTGGAAATACAAAGTCCTGCATATGTCTTATCATCGGCCTCATAATTGACCCTTTTCATGATTCTCATGGTAAATTGTTGTTCCGTGAGAAGAGAGTTGTTTAGTAGTGAACATCCCACCCTCAACCCCTACCTTGGCCATCAATCCATGCTTTTGTTTGCCAGGAGCCAGTTCCCCTCTATGACCTGGGGCTCATGGCGATCCAGAGCAAGTCATCAGGGTGGACAGAGGCAGATGGCTCGCAGACGTCTCTGGCCGAGTTCATCTCCTGCTTCCTCACCTCCAAGTCCGCCATGTTGCTGGACTACTTCTCCATCAGCATCAACCCTGACGGTGCCCTTCTCCAGGGCATCCCCATCCTGATTGGTGAGAGGGAGCAGAGATTCAGTTTCCCTAATTATGATAATCTTTAAGATCTTTATTCATCTTCAAAGACTTGCAGGACTTGCCACTATATGTAGATGTCATGAAAAGAAACTAATATTTATGCATACATTCATTATCCTGGTGAAGAGATACACATGTATTATAATATCACTCTTCCAGTTCCAAATATCCACTTAAAGAATACAAGGAGTTTGAAAACAACCAATCCTCAGTTATGTTTTTGAGCCTATTATAGATGGTCTGTCTTTTAGTATGGGGAAGTTTGTTATAAAATTTTAAGGCAAGGTTATCCAACCAGTTGAAGGTTTTGGGCAATCTGCATTGGGTAACATATTTCTGGACTTTATATTATGACTGAGTATATTGCCTCTTAATACATAGTTATATGCATTATTTTTTACATGAATTAAGCCCTGGTAAATGTATATATTTCAAAGACCATCATCACTCTTAGCCGGAGAAATAGTGGACGACACTAATCATGATGGCTAGAGCTGGTTGATGGTAAAAATAGTGAATTCTATGGTTTCAGGCTCAACTTTGTGGAGGTTCATTTTCGTTTTAAATGAATACACTTTGTAACTTCCACACAATTTGGACACAAATTTTGTGGAAGTTACAAAGTATATTCATTTAAAATGGTAAAAATAGTCCCATGTCTCAGATTGGAATGGAAGTAACTCGATGATTAATAGACTTTACAGTGGCCTTTTTACATGATAATAATATTGAAGGAAAGACATGAAGACTCCATGCTGCAAACAAGTACAATAACTCAAATAACACGCATCTTTAATTTGCTAATGAGTTGCTGCTAGGGTATTTGGCAGTGGTAGTTCAGTTGAAAGTTTGTGAAAGGAATGTCTTAACAATGCCAATAGTGATATGTTGTAGCATTTTGTGAGGTATGGAGGTCAGTGCAACTTAGCTGGGTCCCACAGGTATGACCTTTGGCTGAGTGTAATGTGTAACGGTATAACTTAATATTGAAGCCTCTTTATGTTTTCCCAGTGATGAACACTCCTGGTTTGAGTTTATTTTATTTGCTTGTAAAAATAGGTGACTGTTTATTATTTAATTATTTTCACTAGCGTATGTAATGATTGAAAAAATGCACATGCCATCTGTAATTGACTCTTACATCTTGAACTCGAATGGCGCTGACGGGAGCATTGATACGGAGTCTTTGGCTTGCAGATGGTTTCTTCCCGAGGATGGAGGATTTGCCGCTGTGGGTGCTTCGGCTGGCGACGGAGGTGGAGTGGGGGGAAGAGAAAATGTGCTTTGAGACGCTCTGCCACGAGACAGCCAAGTTCTATGCCCTGACCTTTGCCTCTCACCTGCATGACGATGACGACAGCGACAACGAAGAAAATGAAGAGGATGAATCCGGTGACCCAGAGAAGAGGAATGGCAGTGATGAAGAATCACAGGTAACATGATTGCGTAATAATATAATTATGGTAATTATGCCAGAGGACATGTCAAGAACAGGAATTGTGCAAAATACAGTAAAACTCCATATTTGCATAATGGAAATTAACATTTTCCCACTGTTTACGACAATTTTATCAGGTCTCATAAAATTTCCTATTATTCCAAGGTATGGGAAACCCTGTATTTACATGATTTTGTTTTCAGTTTTCCCACTATTTGTGTCAATATGTGCCAGAGTAAAAATGTTTTGACCTATCTTTGTACATATGCACATTAAAACTAAGAGAGGGAGAAGTAATGTGGACCTTTTTGGGTAATAATTTAAATATGGTGGTTAGCACTCATACAAGTGCCACAGTGTTGGAAGTTTGACGTACTTAGCAATAGAATACAAAAAAGGGCATAAAGTTAAGAATAAAAAAAATTTGAACCCCAAGAAATCTCTCTCTAATTTTATTACTAAATAGTTTTCAAATTAAAGTCACATAGATCCTGGACTATCCATCATGTCCGATTGAAAGATCTAATATTTATAAAATTTCATATTATCACTTTGTATGTTTTAACTTTAAAAAGTTATAGAAAGATGTCACCAGGGAAATAAATTACCATTATTATGCATAGTCCTTACTGGCCATTTATAAATCTACTTTAGAAAGAAGTGAATCCCGTAATACATTACCATAAGATCTTCGGAAGTAAAATGAATTATATGTACACACAGAGTGGCCAATCAATTTTGAAAATGTCTGGAAATACTCACCTTTACACATTTGCGGAACAATTGGGAAAAGGATGATTTGAATCGGAAGGATTCTCCTCAAAGTTGTGAGTGAGTGGCTGCTTGGATGGAATATTTTCAAAATATTCCGACTCACTGTCTCTTCAGGCAAATAGAAGACTAAATTACTTTGTTTACTGAAGTCTGTAATGTGTAAACACAGAATTTTCAGTCCCAAAACTGACCAAAAGAATTATGTAATAACATTTTCCATTTTGGAAAAATGGGCAGGGTGCTGGGCTACAGATGCCTCTGGGCATCATCTAATTTACTAAGGCTGAGTGATTTTTTCAGGTACCAGATCTTCCTGAGAAATCACTGGTGGCACAGTAAAAGGAACTACTCCTCCCTACTCAACTTCAGATTTCAGTATCATTTTCAAATGCTGTAAGGCTAAGTGTTCTGTGATTTCTGCCCTCACCTATTCAAAACATCCTTGGGTTGATTACTGTGGTTTTGTATGTGTACATTCCACTTCAGGTCACGTTAACCCTAACTAAACCAGACTATGTAGGGCTAAAGCTGAGGATGAAATAAAATCTAGATTAACTGGGAATTTGATGTGATGACATGTAGCCCCACAGAGTGCAGTCAGAAGAGGAAAATTATTTGAAAAAACTCCATATGTTACTTGACTCTCTTATTGGAAATTGCTTATGAATTACTATCTCCTGTAGAGCTCTCAAATGCCTATAATATTGTTACATGTCTTTGTCCAATGTTTTGCCTATCAGCTATTTCTTCTTCTGATAATATTTGTAAATTTGGATAACTTTAATCAACATAAAGTCTGTCCTCAATGGTTGTAATAGTCAAGGTTCTTTGTTGACTGCGAAAATTCCTCATAATCTTCAGGTTTAAATTCAGTGAAGTGGTAATCAACTTCGTTTTCATACAACCTCCATTTAAAATTGTGGATTGTTTGACCTGCCTCTATGAATCAGTTGAAGTACACAGATTTCATAGTATAGTTTTTTGTATTTATTAATACTCTCTGTTCCCTACTGTTTTCAATCGTATCATCACGTGACTCTAGCACTTCTAAAACTTCATAAAACAATTTTCACTTGCACCATTTCTGGTAAACATTTATTAATTACCCCTCGATCCATTAGCTAAAATTATTAAGTTATGCTTAAGGGGAAAAGCGAGACATCTAATATTGCCGTCCCATTGGTGCAAATTGTCAATTTCAGTTTGGGAGAGGGCATAATTTTAGAAGTCCAGGGATAATATGGAAGGTGTTGGGGGTGGAAAGGAGATGAAAATATGTGAAGATCAGAGTAATTAATGTCTAATATTGATACCTGGGCAATTCCAGGAGCCAGATGAAGTCCTGCTCCATTGTTTTGAGTTTCAGTGGAGGGTAGGAAGGGTGCTAAGATGGATAGACTATAGCATTTATCAGAGGGAGTGTTGTGTTCAGAGGCATGTTTGGGGATTGGGAGCATGCCAATCGGTGGAAAATTCTTGCATGATACCCGGTGGTTATTGATTCTAATATTTAGGGATGTGATGCACTGTCTAATATAGAAGGCAGGGTACTTGACACATCAGAAGGTAAACTACATTGCTGGAGGTGCATGAGGAGTAGGGAATAGATAGATAGATAGAGGACTTTATTTGGGCGAAATTGAGACCTAATGGTCCCTTCTTCCATTTACCCCATAACTGGTGGGAGGAGAGTTAAAAAGTGGGTGGGAAAGGGATTCTGGTTTTGAAAATAGGACATGTTTTGCATCTAGGTTTATTGCAGGGCATGGGAGTGGTTTTGGGACAGGGCGGGGATTTAAGAAGTGGATTGGTTGATTTGAGAAGATCTGATAAGTTGGTGGGGCGTTTGGGAAAAAGGTTGATGGTGGAATTATGGTTTTTGAGGATAGGGTAGGTTTTTTGGGATTAATTGCAGAGATTGTAGGCCAGGGATTTCTCCCAACAAACCCCTCTCCTTGCCCACCATACCTAGTACTTCCTCATTTGTTTTCCTTTCGGTCCATTTCACCTTCTCCATTCTTCTCCACACCCACATTTCAAAAGCCTCCAACCAACGTCTATCCTCCTGCTTCAATGACCACGTTTCCGCAGACTTGGATTTCCACAGGAAAGAATTTATTACTGTCAACATTTCAGTACACTGTAGCATCATCCGGACTGGTTCTTCCTACATGCATTACAATGGATTTCCTTAAAGTAAAATATAATTCCGGCCTAAAATATCTGTAAAAAATATACCTAAATGATTGCAGTTGTCAGTTTATTCTTATCTGGAAACAATGAGTTTGATCCATATTGCAGAAATTACTGTGCATATTGTTTAATACCAGCCTATGAGTGGCTTTATATGTATTTCTTTCCAGCTAATTTAACACTTGAGGGGATCAATGATGTGTATGATAAGTGTTTTGCTTTTGTGTTCAGTGACTGACTAGGTATTTTGTCTCTGTTAGAGTGCTGGGGGAGAGGTCAGAGATCAGAGGAGTAGCGCACAAGATGATGGGACATCTGGTGGCAGGTCCAAGACATGGAGGCACATTGTGGAGCATGACATCTACTCATCATTGCGCAAGACGCTGTTGCCCCCAAAGCACTTCTCTAAAGACGGCACTGTGTTGCAGGTCGCACATCTCCCCGACTTGTACAAGGTGTTTGAGAGGTGCTAATCAAGTCATGTGCACCTCTTCCACCCACCTATCCATTTTGCTCAGGGATGTCACCATTCATTGCATGGACCTGGGCATGCAGTTGCCACTTCCGTGCAAATCTGTTTGCACAAAAGTTGCCCCCACATGATGGCTTTGTGTTTAGAACAAAAGACTGTCACCCTAATCCATTTACATTGTCAACAAATCCTCTTCCGATTCCATACGTAGTCATGGCAGTACATAATTAGAGTGGATTTTATGTTCATTTAAAAATATAGAAAGAACATTGCATTTGTACTATCAAAGTGAATCAGTTTTGCTATCTGTAAAGTTTATTGGAGCTTTATGGTCACAAAACGATTCTGTATCTATATTCCGTCAAACTCAAATTCTTTTTTGTCAGGTGGAACAATATTGCCTATATGCCAGGTGATATATTGCCTTCATTGAGCTGCTATTTTTGCCCAGGTCTTCAATATTAAAATAATAGCAGTTTTGGTGGTAGCCAGTTGAAATATGAATGCAATCCAAATAGCCACTTAAAGGAAGTTGGATTATATTTCTACCACTAAATGTCTCCAGTGTTGGTGACAAAGTGAGAGAGAACTTATGGTGACAATGGTGAACCAGGCAACCTCTCAAAAGGTTTCTTGCCTTTTGCGAGTGCTCTACCCTATAATAGAAGTGATGGTTTCCGCAAAATGCTTATCATTGCCACGATCAGGAAAGTGCATCTCATGTTGTGCATATATTTGGATGTGTGAAAACATTTAGATAATAGATCTTTCATGTGACTGCTCGAGGCATTTTTTTAGCCTGAAAACATGTAAATAATAATCTTTTATTTTTGTACTTTACCCGTGTCACTTTTTCATTAATTTCTTCCTAGAATCACCTTCCCTGGTGAGAAGTTTCATTTTTAAGTCTTTCCAAAGCCATTTCAAATTGTGTTCAAGATTTTGTCTCCTAGGTCATCTTCATCAACATTTTTAGAATTTCCCAGCCTTTGTACAATCCTTATAAATGTAACCTTTGGGGACATTTAGGTACAAAACTGATTACAGCACATCACTTAGTCAATGTAAGCTGATTCCCTGAACTTAAGCATGTATTTGGTCACTGATATCCAAATCTGCCAGTCTAGGAAGCTTGGTCAACCCTCCGAATCCATTTCCATGGTACATTGCATAACCATGAGCAGTGAAGGTGCTGTAAAAATTAGTGGATCATTGTAGAATGCTTATCCAATAACATTGTCTATCTATCAAACAAGTAAAAGTCTTTATTTTTAAGGGTTCTCTTTGGAATTAATATTTGTTTAATGATTTTATCTGCTAAATAATGTGATGATGGTGAATCGATTGCCAGTCCCTCTTCATTGTGATAAAATGCACCATCAAATAAATACCCACCTTTATTTAGTACAAGTTTCCATAATAATGTAAAACTTAAATTGAACTTGAATTAGTCTAGACAAGAATTTTCAGATTGAGAGAAATGCTCAGCATTTCCTACGATGGTTTGGTTCAGGAAAATTTTAAATGACTTTTATTCTGTTCTTGGGTACAAGCAACAAGGATTCAAATCTTGGCTCAATGATTGGAGACCACCAAAACAACTCATTTAAATCTTCTCGGGATCACTTTATTAAAAATCTCACATGGTAAAAAAAACCATTGCGACTACCACACACAACTGACATTATTTCAACCATATGACTCCATTAGACACAAATGCATTTAATTTCCCATTCCAATAAAACAGCACTTTTCAAAATTACTGTCTACTTTGCCAATTCAAATATCCCCAATGGTACTATTGCTCCAATCTTTAAAACACCCACCCAACTGCAAAGAGAAGCGCAAGGTGGTACACCATGCGAAGTTGTCATGTCAAATGAAAATAAATTAACACCCCTAAAAATCTAATGATGAAGCTTTCAAAAGGTATTATATTGATGTACCTATTAACAATGGAATGATAAAAATTATTTCACTAACCAAAAATCATGCAGCAATCATTACATGGCATCTAGATTGCCACAAAAGGACTCAAATGTTAAAACAGGGCACTTGACTTCAGTGAAGAAAACATCCCAAGAGTTATCAAGGAAAAGTTTAAAGAGTAGTTACATTTTCACTTATCTCTTAACATGAACAAGGAATAAAATTTGAAAACTCTAATAAATCATTAAAAAAAACATTTTTTCAGGGCTGAAGATTGAACAACAAAGAAATCATATTATCCACCAACAATGTGTGCCTCAAATTCAAACTCCACGATGCTGAGAAAACAGTTCCACCAGACTGCCATAGACCATGGCACAATGAAATTCACCAATCACAAAGAAATACCGTTGTCCTAAGGTATTGTGTCCCAAATATGGAGAGCAAGGTTTTCAAAATGTGAATACCATTGGCAACCTGAGTCAAAAAATTACAGCCATTCACTTTAATCCCCAACTTTCTCACTAAAGAGGTAAAAACGCAATCTTTCTCCTTTTGTTTTGCTTGAGCCAAAGACAAAAGTGTGGGGGGGGGGGGGGGTCAGTCTTGCCCGTTATACATGGGCGCATGCACCCGAGTCCAAAAGAGCACAGAGAAATATAATCAGTCCCAACTCGTGGCCACACTAACTGGTGTGCACCCAACCACACACACACATGCGCACTCGATCAACAATCACCTCTCAGTCATCAGAACCGGCAGCCCGCTTCGCTTTCCTCTGCCGAGGACTCTGCTTGATCTGCTTTGGAGATTTGCCTGTGGACAAGTAAAGGATAGATGTCCGTAAATATTCCATTGCTTGCATTTTTTAAATCCAGAGTATTTATGTCATTTTTAAGGTAACTACCTCTGCATTAGTGCACCTCTTACATCATGGAAAACAAAAGAATGGACATGCAATTCATACCTTATCTAACCAGGATGACACGCAATGACAAAATTTTTAAATAATAATTCAAGTAATATACTCATTACCATATGATTTGCACATCAAGTAAACTGTGAATAGCAAGGACCATCAATTACAGGCACAAAGAAGCTCGATATTAGGAGTGCTTCATTGTTTTAAAATGGCATTCCAAAACAGAAAAAACCGTCTTTTAAACACTTTTCACTGGGAGTGGCCTTGGCTGATGAAAAAAATGCACAGGGCCCACTTAATTTGTATTTTCAAAAACCACATATTTGAGCTTTCCAATGATAACATACCCTCCACACCTGAGCAGCAGAAATTCACGAGGTGGGACTCAAGTATCCGCATAACAATGCTCTTATGATTTCAGAATCAATTAAGGCTCAAGACCCCCAGTTTTGGCAGACAAAAGTGAAAAGAACCAAGGTTACGCACTCATGTTGTTGAGCATCTGCGTGGGCACCCAGTCATAGTCCACGTCGTTGGGTTTGTTGGTTCCAGTCTCCATGTGGTGGCCGCCACCCTTGCCCCGAAGGCTGTTGACCAGGCCAGCCGCAGCCCTTCGACCACCAGACCCTGCCCCACTCCTCCCTACCGACGATGCCAACAGCTGCTGACCAGCCACCAGCATCAGCACGGCACATGCTGCCAGGAACACATAGAGGAAGAACGTCTCACCATCCAGACCCTCCTCTACCTCCACCACCTGCACTGTTTCGTTGTACACGCTCTCACGGAACACGGCACCTGACTGCAGCACAAGGTACATAGATGAGAGTGAGGGCACAAAACATTCCAGTATTTCCAAGGTGCAGTCAACTGGTTAGTTCAATTCGATCTAATCAAATAGCACTTAGGCATCCACTTCTAAGGGTGCAAAAAAATTTCATTTCGTTGCATTTTTAAATTCTTGTTACAGCCATTTCTTTTTGTCATGCATTGCAACTGCCCATAATTAATATTAATTTTTTGATAATTGGCAAATTTACAACTGTATTGTCACCATTTGAAATAATTGCTTTTTCACACGAATCTCAAGAATTGAAGACTCTTAATATCAATCAAAATGAAGACTTCATATCAAATCATAATTTTATATTTAATTAAAAAAAAATAAATATTAATTAATATACTACTACATTTGTCTATTGTTGCATTAGATTAAGCTGGAATTGATGTGGAGTGACAATTTCAGACATTAATTTACTAAATTGAAACTACTATTTTTTTAAAAAGTTTTAAAGTTTTTTTTCTTGAAAACAGGTACTTTTGCGTGCAATTGATCATGTAGCAACAAACAAGGTAATATAATATAATGCCAACCAAGGCAAAGCATATATATGTAACTATTCTTGTTTACTGCACACTTATGACAAGACACAGCAAATAAATTCTAGACAATAAGATTTTAATACAACATTCATAATAAAGAAGAGTATATTATGTCAATAATATAGTGTAGCAAGGATATATATAATTTAGGTAAACTACAACTAATGGAGATAGCGAAAAAACTTAGTTAAATCCACTAATAATTCAACAGGTCTTCACATTTTTTCATTATTTCCACAAAAGATTAATTTCACAAGAAAAGCCTGAAAGAGTTTCCTCCTCAAACTACAAGTAAATCTAACATAGAAAGGAAGGTGAGGATTTAAAGAGCTTGTATTCAAATCAATCAATGCACAAGGATATTTCTTTTACAATATGTGCCTGGATGTTCACTTCTACTTATATAGAATGAGCACATAATTTCCTGTGTGTAGTCATTACAATTCCTGACATCTCAAAGCACTGGATTTCGGCAACTAACACACAGCCTACAGCACCCAAATATCAACGATAGGAAATCAAATCTTACCAATGAGTCCCTGTAGTGAAGATTGACACTCAAGCCAAATGGTCGCCCTGCAAATGCCTCTGATGGGATGAATGAGTAAGCCAATGTTGCCTCATGAGATGGAGCCACCACCTTGTTGTACGCAATTGTGGAGTAGTTTTGTATGTGGAAGGCAAAGTCCATGGGGTAGCGGAAGGAGGCATCCACCGCCTCCAGAATGAAGTCCTGCTCACCCTTGTTTGAGAACCCAATCAGGAGCTCTACAACATTCCCACCAGGGAGCTCTGTGAATCGGAGCAATCAAAGTCATGGGAGAACAATTAAATATCCTGTGGCATGTAAAATTACACTTAGCAAAGTACACATCAGTGGTTCCTTAGAATTCAACATGCTGCAATTATTACCGACATAACTTTCTCCTCACCATGAGCGGCACCAGTGGTACAAAGCTTTTCAATAAATAAAACCAACATAAAGAATCCATACTCCAGCAATACGATTGCCCAGTTGTGACAACAAATAGGATGCATGATGTAAAACCAGGAAATGATTAATACCCTCAACTGTGTTTAAATTTTCTTTTACTCATCAAAAGAGTGAATATATATTTTTTCTATATATATTACTTCACAAATCCTCCTTCCCCACCTTTCCTGTGTTCGTCTTTTATGTGTTTTCCTATCCCCTTTCCTTATTTCTTTTTCTATGTGTGAAGTAATGTTTGTTCGCCGTATGGTGGGATTTCGTGTTTGAATGTGTATATATATTCTCCAAGAGCTCAATTAAACAACTACAAAGTTAATTTCAATAGTGGAGATAAAATTTGTGATACTTGACTGTATTAGGTCTCATTCTCAAGTGCTTTTAATTAGAAAATTTAATAAGGTGCATTATACCAGATTCTAATAGCATGGTATGTACCACTAATTTTAAAAGATTAGCCCATTCCCCTTAATGATCAAACATATTTCTTAAGTAAGTTGATGGATAAATTCACTTTCAGGTACATTATTATCCTTCATGCTCACATTACTTCTTACCATTGGTTCATACTAGTCCCCTATACCACAATCTCAACTTACATACTATGCCTTGAATGAATGGCTGACATGTTACCAACCCTTCTTAAGAATCTCCATAATTGCATTGCAAGCTATGTTTCACATCTTTGGTCACAATTCTCGTTAACTGTTTATATGGGCCACTCCAAAAGAACTAGTGTTCGTAGACATCAGGTGTTTCCCAGACATTTTCTTTTTAAAAGTGTCCAGGGGTTTATGGGTGAAAATTTGATTCCAGTCTGGATGCCTGTACGATAACACACACATGCATGCATGTATTAATATGCACACAAAATTGTTTATGCGTGAGCTACCCATTTTTCAAGTTCCTCGGTATGCACTACATTTCCACTAACTTTGTCCTGCATTAACCCTAAAAATAGCTCCTTTCTATCTTTAGACAGTGCCAATTGAAGTCGTGTTTCATGCAAGAACATCCTTGTTAGGAAGATAACGCGAGGAGGATATGAATTGTATAGACACACCTAAAGAAGAAGATGAGGACACTGGTTTAGTAAACAAAATCGTAGTATCTGCGTCTGGAGATGACCCCGGCGTAGAATCGCCGTCTGCCCCGCCGTCGTCTTCGTCGTCGTCTGTTTCCTCCGTTACCGCAGTTTCCTCTCCTTCAACATCCACATCGTCCTCGACTTCGTCATCAACAACGTCTGCCGCAGCCACACACAGCGGACCTGTGTGAAAAGGCGTACTTTCACATTAAATCGGAGATCGTTTCTTCTATCTGCATGTAAAACCAAATAACACTGATACCATTTTCCAAAAGTAACGGGAAAATTGGGCAGCATATGGCAGGAAGTCATGACCGGAACTTAATCTCTATCCTTAAAGTAGTGCAGAATTACACTGCATTAAAAAATAAGTCTTAAAAATATCGTCTTCCTTTTCTAAAAATTTGTCATCAATTTCCATTGCATTTTAAATTTAAATGTCGTTCCCAGCCCCCATATCGATGTCTGAATGCAATTTTTCAGCAGTACTGAGCTATAAACAGGGTTATGGTGTGAAAATCAAATAATTTCTGTAAGAAACTATCAAATCTTTCTTCGCCACAGTGTACCCATAATGAACTATCGCTACTTTCATTGATATTCTTCTATGAAAAACTTAAGAATGCTAGCTAAAAAGGAAATCCTATGATACAATATGTATGCGATAAAACCCAACAGTGGTCGCTTGAAGCTTATTAATTATATACCCAAAACTATAAATAAAGTTTATTTAGTCGTGGAAACCTATTCTAACGAGGTCTCAACATACTTACCACTGCTGAACGCAAGCAGACAGATACCGCTCAAAATAATACAAATAAGTACTGATTTCTGCATGTCTTCTCTTGACTTGGCACACAATCTTCAGCGATTTTTGTCTTGGATGCAATACGATTTAATGCGTTTCCACAATGTCTTCCGTCAGTTATTATCCCCCGTGAACCCCACAGAAAGTGTTAGGCGAGCTATGGATGGCCTGAATAACCGAATAGGCTGTAAGCCACACGACCACGTATCGTCTCCCGTTGCGTGACGTGGATGAAGTCAGTTACAATAGAGGGCAGTGCCTTCAACACACATTTAAAACCTGAACGTGATGGTCCGCATTCAAGGGAAATGTGCTCGACTACGCCTTCTTTTCTAGCCAAAGGCGGTAACGGTCGGTATGCATTAACGTGTTGTTATACCAAGTGTTTGTGAGGACGTGTGCTATCACTATACCTTTTCCGTGCTTATCTTTTAACTTTTAATACCGTATTATAGTTAGACAGCATCTCTCTTAACACCTGGCAGCGAAACAATGTTACTTATGCCCTGTCGTCTGTCATAAGATTATTTTTCTCCGATTCTTCACTAGATTTCGCCATGGCAGACTATCGGTATGGTTTCAATTGTATTGTAGCCAAAATCAAAAGTAGTCAAGAGGTGAATTTAAAATTTGTATTAAACAGAAAGAAATATACAGTTGCGTACATCGAACATGAACATTTTGATGGCAAAAGAAATCTTTCGAAGCTTTTGCTAGACTCAAATGCCCTTAAGGCATCGATGTGGAATGTGCCAGCTGGCCCTCCTGGTTCGAATATTCGCAGATGGTATGTGACTGATATTTGGAACCCAAATATCGCCGGTATGGAAAAAACAAGACTACCCGAGCCAACTATATCAATCGTATGTAGGATATCCCATTTTTTGGGGCATGATTTCTTCATTTGTGAAGTTGGGAAGCAATTTGCTAAGGATGTAATAGTGTTACCTCGCAGTCTTTTACATTATGCATCCAAAAGCATTGACCCGGACATTGGAAATTATTTACTAGTGTTTGCCCTTGTAGTCTGGGAAGAAATAAATGACATTAAAATCAGCCGTTTTGTTCCATTGTGGGCTTATTGGGATAGTTCGAAGTGCACCAGAGATAACACTGCATATCTGAATATTGTAGAGGTAATTTTATTATGCTAATATTGACCGTTTCATATCATTATAGTAACTTGACCGGTCCTAGATTTAGTATCGTTCTTAAATTTTCTATCCGAAAGGATATTTTAAAGTTCTATAAAATGGCTTGAATTTCCATCATATGTAATGTGTTGGCAACAAAATTTACCTTTGTATTTCAGCGAGGTCCGGAAAATTCGACTCTTCTCATTCCCCACCAACTTCCTTGTACGTGGGGTGTAGTGCAGAGTGTATCTAAGAAAAGTATAAAGGTATATGTTCCTTGTATATCTTCTTCGGTCACTGTTCCAAAAAACGCCATTCATCAGTGTGATACCGAAATTATAAGAGAGGACTGGATTCAGTTATGGATAACCCCACAGGTGCGTTTTCCATAATTTTTCATTACCGTTTAACTTTTATGATGAATCTTTTGAATATGAGAGGTACATTTCAGCATTATGTTAGACCTAGTAAGTTCTGACATTTGGGTTGTTTACAGCAGTTGAAATGTCGTGGCAGATGCTTATATTTTCATTTCTGTCATAAATTGTTTACTTAATCCCATTTTTAAATATTGCTAGTATTTTTATGCTGCATGGTTATTTTGATATCAACCTATTTCCGACATAGAGAAAGCTGCCCTCGTGAAGCCCTTAGTGACGGTGTTACCTATATATCCTTCAGTTTTTAAAGACATGCAGTTCCTCTTCCAATATTTTTAGCCAAGTGGCGCTTTCAATGTATTAGTTTTTTCCTTAGCTTTGCCTAATTTCATTTGCTTCTTCAGCAATTTTCCTAAGTAATATTTAAATTACCAATGAAAAATATACCAAAATTTTGACATGCCATAGATGTTTTCATTGTTTTGGTGAGCAAATAATAAAATGATTTGACTAAATTAACATCTCCCTCCCTTTCCAATGAATTGCTCGCAGGAGGAAGCTCACTAAGCATTCATAATATAAAATAAGAGGAAAAAATAATCCAAATTATGTCACTTTCATCCTATACCAATCACACTCAAGTCTTAAATATGACCCCTATTCTAATCCCTTTCTTCAATCACACTGTTGTCAGTCAGACCTGCATTTCCCTTGCAAAGGTTGGGAAGTGACTCCCAATACCCTGTGACTTCCTCTTGCTATGACACTCCCCTCTTCTAGGTCTCTGTTACAAGTTTGTTTTCCCTTTGTTCACTTGCCATTTCAACTGCCCCGAGGATCCCCGTGGCTCTCAGTTTGTTGATTTTCTAGTGAACAATGCTTTCATTATCTGTTGTAACATTTCACAACAATCCCTGGATCCCATTTTATTTTACCATGATGATACACTTTAACAATTACATACAGACCTTTTTGTAGGAATCTTAAAGGATGACCCACCATAGGTCACCACTTGAGAACTCTGTCTGATGTTCAAAATTTCCTCATAAGTAAGTTTTACCAAGGAAAGCAGTGTTGTGTCCTCTGTTCCATCAGCTTACAATGGGATTTGCCAGGAGATTACAGTTGGAGTAATATTTTAATGAAATGAGAGTTAAGGCAAGGCAATTTGCAAGTGTGTTCTGGACTGTGGATGAGTTTTAACTTTGGTCTTAAACACCATAACCAAATTTTCAGCTACATCAGTTGAAGCTAGGGGAAAGGAGAACAGTAATTGTGCCTTATGCCATTTTCATTGCAAAAATCCATGAATTGCACAGAGGTGAAGGGAGAGCCATTATGAAACTTGATGTGCTTGGAAGCCAAAAGGAGGGGAAAAAATTCCTTAAATTCAATTCAATTTCTTCAGAGAAACCATTCTTTATTTTCCTATACTGTGAACATTTAGTTGTTCTATCAATCAGAATCAGAAATGACTTTCTCAAAGAGGGTCCTACTAAATCCACACGTTTCTACAGACATCTTGGGCATTCTCAACATTTCAAAGGGGGTGAAGATGGCATGCTCATGGGTTCCACCACATGAGTTGTTTTCTGCTCACTAGAGTGTCTCTAAGTTACGGTGAGCATCTTTAGGTCGACATTGCAATGTGATTTGGGCCGTCCTTTTATATATTCAACTTGATGCCATTGCTGTTATCTGATTGGTTGAAATTTCAACAGGGAAGAGACTTAACCAGCTGCAAATCCCATGGAAACGTTGAAATCTAATCAATGAGGGAGTGGCAACACCATCAAGCCGCCTATGTATGTATGGATGGCCAAAAATGAATCATCAATTCCACCTGAAGATGCCAGCTGTTGGTTGACGAAACTGTTGTCAGCAAAAAGCAACACACAGTGTGTGAAACCATGCAGCCTTTGCAATCTTCATGCTGCAAGACCCTTCACACTGTTTTACTTCAATGGGATTTACTTCCACGAATACTTCAATGAAATTCCTCGGAAGCAATGATATTTGCTTTTATGTGTGTTTTCTTGAACTCAATGGTATCAGGTTTTATAGTAAATACATATATTCTTCCTTTTTAGACAATTATTTTTACCCTTGGAAAGAGAAATCTCTGTTTCTACATAAGAGACTGATCCCACCTTAACTCACTGGTTGGTCTAATTCCCTGGGTACAGTTAGTATTCTTTGTTACTTGTCACAAACAGACGAAGCAGGCAACACGCTTCTCTGAAGTCACCGATTGGACTTGCAACAACTGCTGTTGGTTCGGTAAGGCGAAGAAGAGGTACGAGGCTTACCTCCAGAAAAGACTCGATGGTCACTATGTGATGCACAGTTCACAACCTCTTGTGGGGATTGAAGCAGCAATTCCTGATGCCCAGAGCGCCACACCTAAACCAGCTGAGAAGCCACTCTCCACTTCGGAGCCAGATCCTATGGTGGATATTGGGATTGGGAAGGTGAAGGAGGTGAGGGAGAAGAGCGGCATTCTCATCTGCAAGAAGGGGGAATGCAAGGAGGAGCATGTGTTTCACTTGGGGATGATGACCATCTATGGGGTGAAGATGTCGGCCATAAAGGGTGCCAGGTTGCAGGACTTAGTGGAGATAGGTGAGTGAAGCATGCAATAGATGCCCTATTGACCTTTGGATAGCTGTCAGGTGCTGTCTAATCTAATGATTGGGGTGAAGTTGCGTCTGCATAAGATGAATAGACTTGGCTATCACTTGATGAAACTTACAAAAATTAGGCAAAAATGACTTTGTGCCCATTTCCACTCGTGTAATTTTATTTAGGTGTACATCACACACCTGATGGTATTGTTTTGTGGAAACTGGGGTAATTCAGTATGAATATAAAAAGGTGGTTCAGTGGCTGGAGTGCTCAGCTACTGCCTGCGTGGTCCTGGTGTAAATACATGTGTATCGGAAAAGAAAATACTTTATTCTCCTACATTTATGTTATTATTCACCACCTAGGTTTTGATTTACAAAGTCTTCGTCACTCAGGGCCTGATAATGACTTTGTAAGTCGAAACCCAGATTGTGAATGATAAAATATAAGTGGAAGAAGAAAGTATTTTGTTTTCCGATATGAAACACTTCCACAAAGTGATGCCTCAAACCATTCTATACATATGTGCAAATACTGGATGGCTCCAGCTAAACTTCTGCTATAATTTACTTTTTCAGGCTTCACTTCATGGACTTGTTTGATGTCCATATTAAAAGAGTTTGTAATTTTCCACTAAAGGGATTTCACTGACCTGCGCCATCATCAGGTACAAGTAACACACACAGCTGTAGAATATACTTGTTTACCCATCGGACAGAAGAGAGGGAGATTGATGGTGAGGGGGAGGTTTCTGGAACTACAGAATCGGTGGTCCAGGCTTTTTCAGTTAAAGGAAGGAGAGGCGGTGGCACCTTGGTTATTACGACGCATTGGGTCAGGTCCAGGTTTATTGGGGGCTAGGAGCAGATGGCTACTTAGAACCATTGGATTTGTTTACCCTGGGGGACAGGGGTGGCTGTGTACAGCTGGGGGATATTTCAGAAGTGAAAGTCGGTGGTTGAGAAAAGAGAAAACAAAATGGGAAAACGGTGGTGTCTTGGTTATGACATAGCATAGTGTCTGGTCATGTCATAGATGCAACTGAGTACATTGAATTGTTAGATATTTTCACCCTCGGGGTCAATTTTTAGGATAGGAGAGTGGAGGAATGGGTGTATAATTGCTCATTACAAAGTGTTGTATTGGGATCTGCCAAGTACCGTCAAATCTCAATTAGCTCCAGAGCATGCATTTTTAATCCTTTAGGCGGGACATGTACTATTTCTGGGACAAAATTGCTGTTATGGTTACAATTTAAGAGGTATTTTGCAAAGAGGAAATTGGGGTTTTGCTTTTTGTGACATTGGCATGTTTTTGGGCTCATGTTTTGAAGTTCCTCCCAGTGTGACCGACATAAGATGTGTTGCAATTATCACAATTGAGTTTGTAGATGTCAAATTTATAAAATATATCCTATTTGTCTTTGCCATTAGCAAAAAGTTAGCACAGAGAGAAACATGTTTCCTTTACACTCGTGAATGTGAGAATTTCACATTCAGTAGAGATTAGTACATGGGACCCATTTCTCTAAAATTTTTATTTTTTTTAGGCAATCTACTGGTCAAGGTAGGTTTTTGGATGGGCACAACTATCAAACAAACATTTTGTAACTTCAAACAAAACCCAATCCAGCAACCTAAACTACATCAGGTCCCTCTTCATCTCTGTGTACTTCTTTCCTCCCTTCATCCCGTCCAACATCCCTATCCTGTTCCTACCCTTTCCTTGCTTGCCCAACATTCTCCCCTCTATTACCTTGTTCAACATTCCACTACCGCTCAATACACCTTTCATCCATTTTTCCTGCCTCCATAGGATTTCTCTTAACAAGCCCCTCTCCTCACCCACCATCTCCAGTACTTCCTCATTTGTTTTCCTTTCGGTCCATTTCACCTTCTCCATTCTTTTCCACACCCACATTTCAAAAGCCTCCAATCTACGTCTATCCTCCTGCTTCAGCGACCACGTTTCCGCGCCGTACATAGCTACGCTCCATATCAGAGTTTTTACGAGTCTTGTCTTAACATCCCTACTCAACATCCCCGTCATCAACTCCCTCCTCCTTGAGAAAACCTCCTTGCCTAGCGCAATTCTTCTCCTTACGTCCCTACCACTTTGACCATATTGGTCCAAAACACTTCCGAGATATGTAAACTGCTCTACCTGCTCTATTTTTTCCCCGCCTATTTTAATATTTAGCTTAGCCTTTTTCTTTCTGGAAAATCGCATAGCCTTTGTTTTATTAATATTGATTAATCCTCTCTCCTTACCCACCATCTCCAGTACTTTCTCTAAATTATAAGTCAGTTTATGAGTTCTTGTTGTGTACACTGATGTAGTCAGCTGATGTCAAAAAATTGTGCAGTACTTTTTATGTGAACAAGTTACATATATATATAAAATTATTACTGGGTCATGGTAGTAAAGGGGTAGAGTATTAGACTACTGACTGGAGGGCCCAAGTTCATTTCCCAGGCATGAACATCTAGGCACCTTCAGCTCCACCCAAGTTTGGTGATTTTTCGGGTGCCAGATCTTCCTGGGAAACCTTAGCTGGCGCACATAAAGGAACTGGCCTCCCTACCCTGATGTATGAATTTCACAAAACATGCCATTGGGCTTAGTAATGAGTGAACTCTATTGTCACCTAACAAACCGACCTTCCGGTTGATTACTGTGTTTATGGCTTTTATATAATTATTATTAGATAATCTACCAGTTAAGGTATGTTTTGGATGGGCACCACTACCAAATAAATATCTTGTTTCTCCTAACAAAACAGTACCCAACACCCTACTCTACAACAGGCTCCTCTTCATCTGTCTGTACTTCCTTCCTCCCTTCATTTCATCCAGCATTGCTATCCTGTTTCTGACCCTTTTCAAAACTTCCGAGATACTTAAACTGTTCCATCTTTTCTAGTTTTTCCCCTAATTTAATGTTTTTTTTTCTATTTTTAATGTTAATCTTAGCCTTTCTCTTTCTGGAAAACTGCATTACCCTTGTTTCCTTTATATTTATTCTTATCCCATATCTATTGCACTGACTTTCCAGTTCACTCAGCAATGCTTGAAACCCCTTGGCTGACTGACAAACCAAAGCTGGGTCATCAGCAAACCTTACTGATTTTATGAATATCCTGCGACTTTCATTCCTACCTCCAGTTCTTCTTGTGCCTCTTTAATCATTTCCTCCACACATAACAGCACTGGTGATAATGGAAAACCCTGCCTTACTCCTCTTCCCAATGCTGCTCATCCAGACTTCCCCCACTCGCACCTGAGCAGTCTGAGACACACTGGATTAACCTCCTGTCCTTCCAATCTATTCCTATTTTCTACAATATACTCATAATTTTTCCCATTTCACTCTTATCAAATGACTTTTGGAAATATACATGACAAGCAAGTACTTTGTGATTAAATTCTATATTCCTATTAGTGCTCTCATTACTGAAAAAGTATGGGTGGAGAGGCATGTGTGCCTCTCCCCTTCATGAACCCAAATCATCCCGTAAGTAATCATTTGCCCTGATCTCCATCCTTTTGTTGATGATCCTGAGGACAACTTTAGCTGTGTGTGAAATCAAACTTATTCTACTGTAATCCTCACATGATATAGCCTCTACCTTTTTTGGAATAGGAACCAACAATGATCTCACAAATTCTGCCGGCCGTATTACTTCCTGTGATGTTAATTTTAATTACTCTTAATAGTTTAAATGATTAAATGTAACAATGGGAGAAAACATGAAAATGAGCTGTCTCACTTGGTTTTACTAATTTTTGCATGCTAAAAGCGATGCATATAAATGAATTATTGTGTAAATGTGAATTATTACATAAGTTCCCTCGAACTGATGCTTAAACCCTCTCTCCTGTGAAGGTGTAATTTCCTCACCCTATAATTTTTCCCACAGAATTTTTATTTGTCAACGTCCTCCTTTGTGTAGGCTCACAGCTTTGGTATCGCATGAACTCCAGTAAAAATACATTGAGGGCAGTTTGGATTGGGCCAGAGCACCCTTCTTTCAAGAACTTCAACTTGCTGACACAGCTGAGCAATTGGCTTGCGCAGAAGAAACTGAGCGGAATGGTGGTGCAGGAAATGGTATTATCACTGATTTATTTGATTAAAACTAAAACAGCATTATAATTAAATCCCTATTCTGAAATTTTGTATGATATTTTAATTAATTAGTCTTGATAAGGTGAAATATTTCTTAGGAATCTAAAGATTATTATTTTGGATGGGTGTAATTCAAAGCTATAACTTTGTTCAAGTTATTAATTTAGATGAATACACTACATCTGTTAATATAATATATTTATGAATTGAAGTCAGACAGGGGTTCGACAGGGTGATGGACTCTCACCAATACTATTCAATTTAGTACTTGACAAGATAATGAAAAAATGGGAAAACACTTTATAAGAGAGAAGAGTGAAAGGGATTAACATGGGATAAGGGAAAGGAAGATTTGAAGTGAAATGCCTAGCCTTTGCCAACGCCATAGCCTTGATAACACAAAACATTACAGACGCAAGAGTCATGCTGGAAACACTACACAAAAGATCGGAAAAAACAGGACTGAAGATCTCCTATGAGAAGACAGAATATATGGAACTCAGGCACAATAGGGAGAAATACATGAAAGCAAAATATGGAAGAATCCAGAGAGTTGATAAATTTAAATATCTAGGAGAATATATTTAACAGAACAGATTGAACAACACAATGAATGAATAAAAAAACTGCAACTGGCTTACAGAATTACACAAAATCATTACAATAAAAGAACAATATCCATCCAAGCCAAAATCAGGCATTACAACAGTCATTAAGCCAAAAACTACATATGGATCGGAATGCCTAGCAATGAAGAAGAAAGGAACTTGTGAGAACTGAAGAGGAAGGAATGAAAAATTTTGACAAAAATCCTAGGACCATTGATAAACACAGAAATATTTGGATTTGGAGAAAAAATGAGGATCTATATTTTAACAGTTGCAATAGTATACAAATCACTGTTTAATGGTTTATCACCCAGTGGCTGCCTTTTTCTTAATGCTCCTAAAATTGGAAGGAAAGGGCTCAAACAAACCTCCAGGTACTTGGTTCCATTCAACAATAGTTCTGTGTAAAAAAGTCTTTTTTCTTATTTGTTTTTTGTGTTCTTATTTTTATTTTAAAACTGTGGTCATTTTTCCCCTTAGAGTATGGTTTTTCTCTCTTTCCATAAATCTTTCCACGCTTCGTCATTTTTAAAAATTCTGTGCATTGCGCCTAACCTACTTCTTTTTCTTCTATTTTTTTAAACTTTCCCATTTCAATACATCCAACATATCCGTGACACTCTCTGCTCATTTGTACTTTCCAAGTACATATCTTGTTGCCTTTCCTTGTACCTTTTCTATCTTTTTAATATGTTCCTCCTCATATGGATCCCATATTATGGACGAGTATTCTGGGATAGGTCTAACCAGTACCTTATATGCTTTTTCTTTAGTGGCTACGCTACTTCCTTTTTAGTTCCGCATAACCCAATTGAGTACTTTAAATGCCTTCCGTGACACATTATCTACTTGGACTCCCCACCCAAGATCCCCAGTTAAGTAAATGCCTAAATATTTGCAATGATTGCTACATGGAATTCTTTCCTCAAAGAGGGTGTAAATATCCTTTTGTGCATTCTTTTTATTCGAAAAATCAATGATAACTGCATCAACGTCCTTTCCTTCATCTATTGCGTTGCCGATATATTGGCTTAATCCCAACAGCTGCGTTTCACACGAATCCCATTCTAAACCCATTTTGGTGTTTGAATAACCTTCTATCTCTTGCCCACCATTCCCGAATGTAGTCAGCGATTCTTTATTCCATGATGGAAAGGAGACAAACTATGCAAATTTCACTTGAATAGAGATTTATTTACGACCCGGGTTTCAAACACTTAATGTCATCTTCAGGTGACTATACAGAGTTACGTATCCTATATATATGACAAGCAATTGGGGGGGGTTAGGGGTTTAGGAGCGGGGGAGAAGGGAAGAGGGAGGGGCGAGAGGGGGAGAGAGGGAGGGAAGCCCGGGTCGTGAATAAATCTCTATTCAAGTGAAATTTGCATAGTTTGTCTCCTTTCCATCATGGATAAATTTCACAAGGTTAACCCTAATACCATTCGGTTTGTTCTTTATTCCATAATTTTGCAAACAACTGATGTTATGCTTACCGGTCTATAATTGTTGGCTATTGCTTTGTCCCCTTTTTTGTAAATTGGGGTAATGTTTGCTTTTTTCCAATCATTAGCCAAGGCATCATTGTTTAAAGTTACTTTGAATAGATGACTCAGTACAGAGCTTTTGCGGTATCACCAAGCTTCAGAATGTCAATCGATATATTGTCCGGTCCGACTGACTTATTTTTCCTCATCTTCCTTATTTTTTTCACAAACTATGAATCCTCCACGATAATAGCATTTTTCGAGGGAAGTGAGCTGTTTTGTGCTGTTACCCTGATGATGTTCTCTTTCGTTTCTGAGCGATTTAGGCAAGCCTTATTTTCCTTTTTGTTTTTTATTTCCCGAAAAACATACGCAAAGCAGGAGTTGAAAATATTTGCTATTTCTACAGTGTCGGTTATAATGTCATTATCCTTAGCTTTTAATGTGCTCACATGTTCCCTGTTGTCTTTCTCGTTCTCATATATCTATAGAATTTTGCTGCATTGTCTTTCAAAATTGCATGAATAAGAAATTTTTCCTTTGCCTTCTTCTTTTCCCTATTGAGATTCCGGACCAAGGTACTGTAATGCTGTGACATTTCTTTACTTTCATTCTTTAGTCTGTGCCTTTCTTACTGCTTTCTTGAGTTTTATTATGGTTTTGTTGTGGTACTCTGGATCTGCATTCTGCTTCAAATTTTTTATGGGGACATACTTTAATTGCCCTTCAAGAATTATTTCTTTGAATGATTCCCATATTTTTTCCCTGGTCGTTCCACTACCTGCCCAACCTGGAAACTTGCCCCTTAAAAATTCCTGGAACCCTTCCCTATCTGCCCGGGCATTTTGCCAAATTTTCTTTACGTCCCCCATACCCCCCTTTGTAGAACTATACCAATCCATCTGAACACACACTGCTGCATGGTCACTTATTCCTGGGAAAACATTGATACTAATGACAGTGTTTGGTGGTCTTACTAGAAAAACATCTAGGGTATTTTCTCGCCTAGTGGGATTATTTACTACCTGTGTAAACCCTTCTTCGTTAATGAGGCCATTTATCTGATCTTGAGTCTGCCCACCCCCTGCTGTATTGCCCCCCCACCCTATTTCTGGAAGGTTTAAGTCCCCGGCTATGATAATATCATCTTGGAGGTATTCCGAGCAATAGTCTGCAAGGATCTCCAACGAGTGCATGCCTTCGCTTGGGCTTCTATAGAGAGCAATTATCTTTAACCATTTGCTACTTTCTGCTTCATGTCCTTACACACATCATCTTGCAATCACTTTGTTGCCAATCTAAGAAGCTTCCTATGTTGCTACAAACACAAATGAATACTCCTCCGCCCCTCCCACCTGGATCCCTTCAGTAGACATTGTAACTTGACGGAAAAATTTTGGCTGATGTAATGCTATCGTTAAGCCAAGATTCTGTGCCAATTATGATGTTGGGATTACACGCATCTATTACAGTCTCAAATTCCCGAGTTTTGTTTTCTATGCTTCTACAGTTCACCTGGAGGATATTTAAGCCCTTACCTTTGATTTTACCATCTGTACTGAGCATACCGCTTCCAGTCCCTTCTTCAATTCTTCTTCCTCTGACAGTCTCTTTTGTGAACTCTTTCCCATGGAATGAGAATGTCACACAGTAAGAAATATTTCCTCCGCGGTGGTTGTTGATTTCCTCTTCCAAAGCACATTGGTTGACACCTATGAGTTTCCCTACTTCTTGTATGCATTTATTAAATTTCCCAGTAGTTTTCCGTGTTTATGGGATCCCCTTCTGTTTAGATGGACACCATCTATCCCCAGATCACCACCGTTGACCCAACAGTTTGTATCAACAAAGTATAACCCTAACCTTTGACACACCCAGTCTATTTCCTCGTTAATATAGTCAATTCTGATGTCCCAAATATCTTTTCTTCTTATGATTCCACTGACCACTATGTTTGCCTTTTTGAATTTCCTCTTTGCTGCCATGGCCAAATCCCACACCAATCCAACTACATGGTCACCTGTTTTGGCCCCTCGGACATTGTTTGTGCCAATGTGTAGGATCACCACTTCCTCTTCCTGCTCACCCTCCATCTCCTCAATTTTATGTTGCAGATGCTCTGTTCTTAGACCTGGGAAACAATTTACCATTGCCCCACTTTCCTTACAAACTTCTCCGCTGAATCTTATGGTAGAATCTCCCATGATCCTTATCTTTGCTTTATTCTGCCTTTGTTCACACATTCCTGATGAAAGTGATGGACCTTCCCTTGTTGGATTTCCTTCACTATATAGGACTACTGAGAAAATCACAGATACGATGAGAAAAAGAAGATTGAAATTCTATGGGCACCTAAAGTGATTGGATGAAAATAGATTAACAAAAAAGATATTCAACTCTCCGAGGTGTATTAAAAAAATAATGAGAATTCTAATTTTTCGGACAATAATATTTATTTATCCTTATACAGTGATGTTGTCTCCTTCAAAGTAGTCCTCATTGGAGATTATGCACTTGTGCCAGTGCTTCTTCCAATCCCTGAAACACTTCTCAAACTTGATCTTTGAGATAGCCTTTAGTTCTTTTAGCAATGCACTTTTAATGTCATCTACGGCTGTAAAATGAGGGCCCTCCAAGGTTCTCTTAATTTTTGGAAATAGGAAAAAGTCACACGGAGGCGTATCTGGCGAATATGGAGGCTGAGGCATCGTTACAGTATTGTTTTTGCCCAAAAATTCACGAACAAGCAATGAAGTGTGAGCTGGTGCATTATCATGGTGCAAAAGCCATGAATTGTTTTTCCACAGATCCAAGCATTTTTTTCAGATTGCTTCATGCAAACGGTGTTGAATTTGTAGGTAGTACTTCTTCATTGACCTTTTGACCTGGCGGCAGTAATTCATGATGCACTATGCTATTAAAATCAAAGAACACATTGAGTATAACCTTGATGCACTGAATGGTTGAGGCCCTAACTTTGTAGAAATCCATGTTTAACTTAAGAAATTAATATTATCTTTGCTTTCTACAGAAATAAAACTTTATTTGTCGACTAGTTTTGTTTACACTGTAACATCCTCAGGACTAGTGGTACCAAATTTGTAGAACATTCACAATTTCGGGGAAAATACAGCATAGAGAACTCAATAGAACTGACTCAGTCCTTAACAAATATAACTCCACCCAAGAACTCCATATTAGTGTCATTTGATGTTGAAAACTTATTCACTAGTGTTCCAAGAGAAGAAGCAGTACTCCTAGCTAAGGAAGTACTACACAATGCTAAAACACCAGGAATTATTTGCAATGAACTCATATCTTTAATGAGTGTGCATAAATCAGAATTATTTCTTGTTTAATGGCAACCTATATCAACAATTGGAAGGTCTATCCCCCCTATCACCTCTACTGGCTGAAATTTTTCTGAACAGCCTAGAAATGGAATTTTTCAAAAGTGAAAATCCTCTGCTCAAAAATGTGCACAACTGGTTCCGTTACGTAGATGATGTATTATGTTTATGGACAGGTACGAAGAGACAATTGGTAAATTTTCTAAAGCTCATCAATTCATTAAATTCAAGGATCAAATTCACCATGGAGGTCCAAGAGGGTTACAAATTGAATTTCCTGGATCTAACTATTTCTATTAAGGAAGGAAAACATAAATTTTCGATTTTTCGCAAGCCCACTTGTGCAGACCAGATTATCCATGCATCCTCAAAGCACGCTTTTCACCAAAAACTTGCAGCCTTTCAAAGCTTACTACACAGGGCATTAGCTATCCCTTTAGACCCCTCAGCCTTCACGTTGGAAATTTCCAATATTAAAAGGATTGCTATGGCCAATGGCTACACAGAAAAATTGATTGACGATTTGTTAGAAAACAAAAAGAAAAAATTTTTACTCAGAGAATTTTACTGCCCCCCACCCAGAGACCTAGCTTCATGGTGACGCATTAAATATGTAGGAAAACCCTCCATTAAAATAGGCAGTGTACTCAAGGATATGAACATAAAACCTGCCTTCTACAATAATAGGAACCTAAGGAGCTTGCTACCTACAGTCAAAGACCCCATAAAACCAACTCTCCGGAGTGGGGTTTACCAATTACAATGTGGCGACTGTGACGCTAAATACATTGGTCAGACAGGCAGGAGCATAACGGTTCGAGTGGAAGAACACCGGAATTTCATGAAGAACCCTGGGATGTCCCAATTCGCAACACACCTCTTGAAGGAAGGCCACCGAGTGGATTTTACCCCCACATTACTGCACGGAGTGAAGAAAGGAACACAGCTGGACATCCGTGAGCAGTTAGAAATTCTAAAAATGGTTAAGAAGAAGGAAAGGATAACTAATGACCACCTTTTCCCTTTCCACTCACCCCTCCTGGACATTCCTATTCTACACCCGAAAACCCAATGACACAGACCCACGCTCTTCCCTCCCTCTTCCCCTCCCCCTCTTACATCTCTTCCCCCCCCCTTATTCTCCTTAATTACACCCTCCCATCCGCTACCCCTACCCGACCGAGTATATAACTCAGACAAAATGTACATTGTACCACTAGTCCTGAGGATGTTACAGTGTAAACGAAAGTAGTCTGCAAATAAAGTTTTATTTCTGTAGAAAACAAAGATAATATTAATTTCTTAAGTTGAGCATAACCTTCACGTTCTACCGCACTTGTTGAGCCTTTTTCAGTCTTGGCGAGTCAGAATGCCTCCACTGGGATGATTGAGCCTTAGTTTCGGCATCATATCTATAAACCCATATTTCATCACCTGTTATTCACGTTTCAGTAATTCTGCATCATCGTTTACTTCATTTAGTGACTCCTGAGCATCTACCATTCGCCACTGTTTTTGTTCAAAATTCAACAATTTCGGCACAAATTTTGCTGCCACGCGTTTCATACCCAAAAATTTGGAAAAAATTTCATAAAATGATCCAATCGATATGCCAACATTATCAGTGACCTCTCTAATTGTGATTCGGCGATCGGTCATAACCATTTCTTTCACTTTTTCCACGTTTTCATCGATTGTTGATGTGCTGGGGCATCCAGGGTGTTCGTCATCTTCAAGGTCTTCACGGCCTTCTTGGAAATGCTTATACAACTCGTAAACTCTTGATTTACTCATAGCAGACTCACCGTAGGCCTTTGTTAACATTTCACACACTTTGTTACACTTTATTTCATTTTTTATGCAAAATTTGATACATATTCTTTGATCAATTCCTTGTAACAAATGAAAATCGCCGAGCTCATAAAACATTTCTAACCTTAGTGGTTGTCACAGGCAAAGTCCACAATGAAAACAGCTGAAAGTTTTATCATAATTCAGGGGCATGTATGTCAACATAATAAAAAAAAGTTTGACAATCGGACTCTCCAAGCCCGCGAAATGAAAAAATTCTCATTATGTTTTGAACACACCTCGTATTTCAAAATTAAAACGCACAACAGGATGGTTAGAGGAGACCAGGAGGGATGCGGGAAATATTGGAATAACGGAGGAAGTGGTTCACAGCAGGGAGAGGCTCAGAAAACTAATAGACAATACAAGATTTACTGAAGACCAACGAACACAAAAAACAAAGAGGGTGTGGACCGAAGAACAATGACGAACAGTAGTGGAGAAAATGAGAAAGTTCTGGGAAGAAATAAAGAAGAAAAATCAGAAGTCTTGAGGTCATTACGGTCCATAGTTGGCCAAACTCAAAAAATAAATAAATTATGAATGTAATTTCTGAATGAGTGTAATATATGTGTGAATATAATATATGTGTGTGTGTGTATATACTACTGTGATCAAAAAGTAATGTGAATTTGTTTGTGAAATGTAAATTCTTTATTTATTCTTCCAAATCAATTTCATCCCCTTCAAAGTAATCCCCGTCCGATAAAACGCACTTTTGCCAACACTTTTTCCAGTCCTCGAAACAGTTGGAATAGTCTTTTTCCGGTATAGGTTTCAAGACCTTCGATTCAGTGTTTATCACCTCAATCGTGTCAAAATGGCATCCCCACATTGACCTTTTGAGTTTGCTGAATAGCTAGAAGTCGCGCGGAGTCAAATCAGGTGAATACAGTGGTTGCGGAACGATATGAGTCGAGTTTTTTGCAACAAAGTTGCGAAGAACCAATGCAGTATGACATGGTGCATTATTGTGATGAAGAAATCAAGAATTGTTTGCCCATAATTCCGGCCATTTCAGACGAATAGCTTCAAACTAGTGCTTGGCAAATGTTATAGACAGCCCTACCAACCTAGGGAAAAAAATTACCTGCCTTCCTAATGCCCAGGAGTTTTAAATGACAATTTCACCTAACTTAAAAAAGAATGGTTTGAGGCGTCACTTTGTGGAAGCGATTCATAATGGAAAAAGAAAATACTTAGTTCTCCCACACAAATTTTATTACACACGACCTAGGTTTCGACTTACAAAGTCATCATCAGGTATTTTCTTTTTCCGTTCACCTCACTTTTTGATCACAGTAGAATGTATCGACATACACGGTGCGTTCCAAAAGTAATGCAATTATATATTTTTTTAAGTAATTCATTGAACAGATTTGCAAAAACACTTAAAATTCTTCGAAGTCTTTGGGTCTATACAAATTTTCCCCAGCGACTCTGCCATGACCGGTATGCATCCTGGAAGACATCTTCTCAATGGACATCTCTTCAATGGACGAAAAACGGTTCCCTTTCAGGGCTGTATTAATCCAAAGGGACAAAAAGAAGTCTAATGGGGTGACGTCAGGACTATAGAGGGGGAGTGGGGCAGCGTTGGCACTTGGTGTTTGGCCAGGAACTTGTGGACTCGTAGCGTGTTGGGCAAACACCTTAAGCACGAGCTTGGCGCACAATCGATGGTCAGAGTCCAGCAATTATTGAACACGAGCCACATTGTTATCGGTTTGGCTGGTTGACGGCCGCCCAGAGCATTCTTCATCGTGAACCTCTTCCTGGCCCTCCTTAAAGCCTTTTAACCCCCTCGAAACTTATAAGTAGGACATGGCAGAGTCCCTATAAGCCTCATGGATCATTTCGTTAGTCTTTTCAAGAGATGTTTTCAGTTCAGAAAAAACTTCATAATCGCATAACATTGCTTGATTGTTGATACCGTTTTTTTCGTGACACGGTCGGCACGCAGAGGTTTACATTGACAGACGTCCTTCCACTTCCTCTGCTTAGAGAGCACTGAGACTGGTTTTTCAGCTAAGCTTAGTGTCTCCCCCACCTACTCCAAGTGGTTCAATCCCACTCCAACGAAAAGCAGCAGTGCAGGAAATTTAATTGCATTACTTTTGGAAAACTCCCTGTATATATAATATTATTATTAAGCAATCTACCTGTTAAGGTAGGTTTTGGATGGAAACAACTAACAAATACATATTTAATGACTCGTAACAAAACACAATCCAGCAACCTACTCTATATCAAGTCCCTCTTCATCTCTGTGTACTTCCTTCCTCCCTTCATCTCATCCAACATTCCTATCCTGATTCTGCCCTTTCCTCGTTTGCCTAATATTCTCCCCTCTATTACAGACTGCAACAGCCCACTGCCAATCCATACCACCTTCATCCATTTTCCCTGCCTCCTTAGGATTTTTCCTAATAATTCCCTCTCCTAACCCACCATGCCTGTTTTCCTTTCGGTCCATTTCACCTTCTCCATTCTTCTCCACACCCACATTTCAAAAGCCTCCAATCTACTTCTATTATCCTGCTTCAGTGACCATGTTATACATACTGTGCATAACCGTGCTCCAAAACAAAGTTTTAACAAGCCTTTCTTTACATCTTTACTCTAGGGGGATTGGGATTGTATGGTGGCCAACATACAGGCTTCCCACTGATAGGGCCCAGGTTCAAATCCTGAAGACAACAAATATTTTTCAGTGGTATTCCGATCTATACTTTAGGCCAAAATGAATTACATAGTGTGTTTGGGAAATATTTGAGTTACCTCAGTCTCTGCTGTGAATTATGTTCCTGGAAAGGAAAGAAAGGAAAAAGTTATGTGTAGTCAAACACTTGTATGTTATGCCAGCAAGGACTGCTTTGGTAAATTACCCCTGTGGTTTCATTCATTCTACTGCCCAATTGGCAGCTGTTTTAAATTCCAATTAATTGTTTTGAACAACTTTCCCAGTCATTGGTACAATATCTGAACTGCTTTCAGCTTGCTATATGTGAAAACTGACCACAGTGTTCTGCCTCCCTTGTCTCACAGATGAAGAGCATGATGGAGAGTGTTGAGGCTTCAAAAAAGGAGATGGAAGAGGAAGCAGAAGGGTCGTTGATCAATCCAAAGGTGATGCCAGCAAACAGTGTGGGTGGAACGAGTACAACAAAGGCTATAAATGTTCAGGAGAGCACCAAGAAAGTGGTGTCTCAGAGGGGCCCACGGTTTGACCGTGAGAACAAGGTCATTGGGTTTGAAGAGGCCAAGTACACCAAGGAGGAGGAAGAGGAGCTGGAGAGGCTTTGGTGGTCAGAGGATTCGGAGGATACAGAGGATGATCTGATGCCGCTGCCAGGCCCAAATGGTGTCCTGTTGCCCAGCAATGATGGCGAGGGTGATGACAAAGGAGGTTGGTTTATTAAGCAGCAGGAGTTTGGTGATCTGTGTGGTTCATTTGTTCCTGAAGCTTTGCATGCTGGGTGAACAATCATTTGAGGAAGAACATTCCTTTCCAAAAAGGAAGAGGACATTCCTCAAAATGCATTGAATTTGCAACCAGTTTTGGATCTGGTGTGTCTTTCTTTTGACTTATTCCATAAATGAACCCAAATACTCACTCTTTTTTCTGCATATATCCTTTTCTGAACACTTTCTCCTCTTTGTGTGTATGTCGAAGAGTTTCTCCCTCTTGTGTTTATTTTTACCAGCTGTCATTTCCCTTTAATAGCTTATCATTTACTAATCGCATAGTAATCTCAACCTTTTCTTTTACCAACTATTGCCTACCAACCCACACACCTCTGTTTAAAACCAAATGACAATGCTTTTTCATTCTTTATCGAACTCCTTCCATATTATTTTTTCACGATTTCACTTCCCATTATGTAATAATTCATTTGAGTCATACCTTTATTTAATAGCATTCTCTTATTAAAAGCAGTAATTAATACAGGTTCTTGCAGTCTTTTTATTCAAACGTGTCATTTTGTTGCTTTTCCATCTCTCAATTTTGGTGACTTTTCCTTCCACTTTCCACCTATCTGTTTGAATCCTACTGATTAATGGCATCACCCACACTTGTTCTATCCCAGTATCTTATTCAATAAAAGTTAACCTGGTATCCATTAAGGTTAGATGACTTTGTGTTTCTTGATTATGGTCATTCCCTAACAACTATTATATTAGGTGCATATCATATGAACTTTCTTTTTTTTATCCTATGCTTTTTCCTCTCAGTACTTCTTGCTTTCTCTCTGCCTTCATTCCTTCCAAAACACCTAGTTTCCTCCCACTTCCCTACTTGCTTACTTTGTTAGCTTTCTTACTTAACGTTATCCCTTTGGTCATGGCCTCCTTGTTTTTCTATATTTCACTCAGCAACTTCCTCTCTTTCCCTACCTCCAACTTTCCCCTTAGTCTGCCTCTTTGTTTACCTAATTTTCTTCATACCCTCTTCACAAAAGTCCAATCTATGCTCGTTTTCTCTCCCTTGGAACCCATTGTTGTCTACAAGATCTATTTTGACATTCACCAAAATAATTATTCAAAATAACTCCTTAATGCAAGCATGCACACTAGTTTATCAATACTAAGTACATAAAACAAGTTTCTGGCATAACTTGGTGGAAAATCTTAATATTGACTTTTTTAAAAAAACAAACCACTTTGTTTAGGTGGAAAAGCAAAGTGGTTTTTTTTTAATGTCAATACTAATTACATATTGCTGCAGTACGTGAAAGTCCTTTTGGGATGGCCACAAAACAAATGAATAGTGGAAAGGATAAAGTGAGCTTCTTATGGCCTTTCCCAAGACTGACTAAATTGAAAAATATTATCTTTAGGCCGATTGGGGTTTTTTACACCATTGTAAAAGAAAAAAAGATGGGTATATTGAGATTAGTGTGGTGATATATGGGGATAAAGTTAACCCCTCAGCAGTGATCAGACACGTTCAAAATATTAGAACGATCAAATTTACATGGGTATTTCCCGAATAAGTTTATAAGGAAACAATTGTCAGGGACCATATTTGGGAACTTACAAATACACACAGAGTAACACTGGTTAGCCCAAGGTTGTTCATGGGGAAGTTTTTCCCTCGCCAGGGAATGGATCTGGGCTACCTTAAACACATGTAACTAGGAAGGACATTTGGACATGAGAAGGCTGTGTGCAAGATGGGTGCCATATTTGCTCCCACTTGAGCAAAACCAGTGTCGTGAAGATGTTTCAATTGAGTGCGTAGCAAAGTTTCACATCAACAAAGCAGAATTTTTACACCGTTTCATAACCATGGGTGAACCATGGGTCCATTTCTTCACACCCAAGACAAAATGACAATCAAAACAATGGATTTAAAAGGGAGAACTGGCTCCAAAGAAGGCGATGACCATTTGATCTTCAGGAAAGGTCATGGCCATGGCGTCGTTTTTTGGGATGCGTGTGAGATAATTTTCATTTACTGTTTTGATAAAGGAAAAAATATCAAGGGCGAGTATTATACAAACTTATTGTAACGTTTGAGCGAAGAAATCAAGCAAAAGCAGCCGCATTTAGCTAAGAAGAAAGTGTTGTTTTATCAAGTCAGTGCACCAGCTCACAAATCCGTCATTGCAATGGCCAAAATTCATGAATTAAAGTTTGAATTGCTGCCTCATGCACCCTGTTCATCAGATTAAGTCCCCTTGGCTTATTTTGTGTTCACAAACTTGAAAAAATGGCTCAGTGGTCAGAGATTTTCCAACCGTGAAGAAGTGATGTCGGCAGTTAATGGCTATTTTGAGGAGCAAGACAGTTATTATTAGGTTGGGGAAAAAGAAATCCATTATGTGCTCGGTAGATGGCTGCAGTGATCAATATCTCGTAAAGTATCAGTCAAAAAATTTCAAGTTTATGCTAGTTGTCAAGTTGATATTTCACACAAAAAAATTCTTTTGCTGTTTTCTCTTTGTTCCATTTAGTTGTGAGTTTCAGGGTGTTAACAATGGAAGTCAACAAAGAGAAAAGTTGGTACATTTTACAGTTTTTCTTTGATAAAGGCGAAAATGCAAGCCAGGCCACTGAAATTGTGAATGGTGTTTTTGGTGCCGATACTGTAACAGCTAATTACGTGCAATTTTGGTTTCATCGATTCTGTTAAGGATGCACCTCGCACAGGCAGGCCGGTCGTCAAAAATGTTGATAAAATCACAGAAATAATCTAAGTTGACCGGCATGTTAGTAGTCGTAGCATCGCCCAGGAGCTAAAGATCAACCATGAAACAGTTTTAAACCATTTGTGTTAAGCTGGATTCGAAAAGAAGCTCAATTGTTGGGTGCCACACCAATTAACACCAAGAAAATGATAAATCGAATTTCCATCTGCGAAGCCTTGGTCAAACGGAGTGAACTCGACCCATTTCTTAAACGGATGGTTTCAGGGGATGAGAAATGGGTCACACAACAATATCGGGCAAAAATGATAGTGGTCAAAGTATGGTGAAGCAGCTCAAACGGTGGCCAAACCAGGACTAACGGCCAGGTATACAAAATTCCTCCTATTCCCCCCTGCTGGATCTCCCTCTGTTCCACAGCCCCTCACCCACCCTGATGCCATACCACCGCCCTTTCCCCTTCCCACCTTACTCTCCCAAGTGTATAGAGCTGAAAGGAGATTATGTTGAAAAATAAATACATTTTTTTCCAAACTTTTTGTGTTTTCTTTTTTTGGGTCAGGTCTTTTTTCTGGGACCACTCTTGTAAAGCCCGTCAGTCAGAAGAAAGAAACAAATGGAAAATGAAGGAGGGAGGCAATTAATATACAAACTAAGGAAACACAATAGTGTGAATCATGTGATATGAATATTTCAACCACAAGGTGGTCCTCTTCAGTGCTCTGAAGGAGAAAAACCACTGCAACACAAGGTTGAAGTGTCAATGAGGACATCTTAGTATTCTGAACGTGTCTGATCCCTGGCGGGGGACTACCTATCCCCATAATCACCACACCAATCTCAACATCCCCCTTTCTATTTTTTTTTTCTTACTTGTACAATGGTGTAAATAAATCATATGGCTGAAGGAAATATTATCAAACGAATAGTGTTCATCATTTTTATGAATCACCCTCCTGGTGGCTGAGTGGATGAAGGGAGTACACATCCCTTTTATCGTTCTCTTTTCATATTTTCTGGGGGATCGGGATGGTGCAGTGGCTAACGTACAGGCTTCCCACCGAGAGGGACTGGATTCGAATCCCATATGCGGCTGATACACTTCAGTGGTATACCTATCCCTACATGAGGTGTTTTGTGGAGAGCCCTTTGATAGAGTAAAATGCTCATTGGATGGGAAACTGTGGACCACTTGGTACCTTCCGACTAGAGTAGGCTAATGCCAAGTCCGGGTTTCTCTTCACCCTTCCTTTCCAATCCATCCCTAATGGCGCAAATGACCTCAGCTGTTGGTGGCCTCCCCGTAAAAACTACTACTACTATGCCTTTATATTTCCTAGTTTGTATTTGATGTTCTGAAATCATCTTCCACTTGTCACAGAAATACATTTTATGGTATGATGTGCACTTCACAAAACTGGCTATTGTTCTTGAAATAGTTTTGTTGGTTGCTTTGCCTTTTGTAGGCAAGGAGGTGGTGGGAAAAAGCAGTAAGTCATTGGAGAATGCAAATCAAGGGGACCGGTTGGATTTTGGAGGACTACCTCCACAGTCTGAGCTGGTGGGAAGTCTGCAAACTGGTGGTAGCAGCGGAGGCCAATCGTCGGAGATAACAGGCCAGGAGGTGCACAAGGTGAGAAGAGAGGTGATTTCCCCTCGTGGGAGTGATGGGTCTCTCTTATGGAGATGGGGGTGAATGCACTGGGGAATATAGATGTTTGTGAGCACCATGCGTGGGCGCCAATGGTAATAGATAGAAATACAAGAGACCTGGTGTGTGTCGTCCCTTTCTGTAAGGATGCTACAGTCTGTTTCGTATTTCTAAAGCACTTCAGAGTGCTTTGGGCATGCCAGCCAACTCAAGCTTCAAAGTGCTTTGCAGATTTATCAGTGGACATCCTAATTATAAGTCTTCAGACAGGTTTTCGAATGGCTGAAGTGAAAGTAGACAGTAGAAATAAATTAGTTGTAGAAGGTGGAGAACTCTTCAAATCAGTACAATGTACAGAAGATCAAACATTTATTAGCCAGTTAACCAAAGGGTTACCACATTAGAGAATCAGAGTGATAGTTATGATATGAAAATTTGTCTGTAGAAAATGAAGGTAATGAGAGACTCTGACAAACCTTAAGATTAGAGGATATAAATTAACATTTGTAGAATATTTCAGCTATTTAGAAATTTTTTAGCGACATATGTGAAATGATTGTATGAAAATTTTACATTTAATTAAAATCAAGATTAGTCCAATTGGTTGTGTTGTCAGTATAGTATCAGTATATATATTATATATAATAATCAGTATAAATATAATATGATATATATATATATATATATATATATATATATATATATATATATATATATATATATCACCACAAAAGGCATAGGTATACATGGAAAATGCCAGGTGACTCAGAAAGGTATCAGTTAGATTATATTATGGTCAGGCACAGGTTTAGGAACAGTGTGATAAATTCGCACAATTTCCCAGGAGCGGATGCGGACTCTGACCACAATTTAGTTGTTATGAAATGTAATGTTCGTTTCAAGAAGATAAGGCAAGGGCGGCGGGTTAGGAAATGGAATTTAGAAGCAGTAAATGGATTAACGAGGAAGGAGTATCAGCAGGCTGTAGAGAAAATGACGGATGACGGTAAAGAACCGAGTACTATCGAAGAAAAATGGGAATGTATCAAGAAAGGGATATTGGAAGCCGCTAAAGACACTATAGGAACCGTTAACGGGAAAAGGATAAGGAAACCATGGGTAACGGATGAGATGATTGCAAAGATGGATGAGAGAAGAAGGTGGAAAAATGTAAACACAGAGTTAGGCAAAATGAAGTACAAAGAGTTAAACAATAAATTGAGAAGGGCCACAAATAAAGCAAAAGAAGAATGGTGGAAAACGCAATGCGAGGATATGGAAAGTTTACAGAAGAAGGGTGAAATTGGTGCTCTATACAGCAAGGCTAAATTATTATCGGGAAGTAAGAAGGCAAGATCTGTGCTAACAGTGAAAGATAAGTGGGGTAAGATAATAGTTGAACCAGGAAAAATCCAAGAGAGATGGAAGGAATATATAGAAACACTGTATGGTAAAGAACTTAGGCCGACAAGTTTAGACATAGAAAAGGAACATGACGTAGAAGAAGATAGCTTAGGTCCAGGCATACTTGACGATGAAATAGAAAGGGCATTAAAGGAGATGAAAGCAAATAAGGCTGTGGGGGTGGACAATATTCCTGTAGAAATGTTGAAATGGTTAGGGAAAGGTGGGAAGAAGGCCATATATGGACTGATTCATAGTATCTATGAGGAAGGAATCTGGCCGGAAGATTTTGTGAGATCGGTGTTAGTTCCTATTCCAAAAAAGGCAAAGGCTTCGTCATGTGAGGATTACAGAACAATAAGTTTGATATCCCATGCAGCTAAAGTTATTCTCAGGATCATCAACAAAAGGATAGAGAGTAAGGCAAATGATTACTTAGGGGATGATCAGTTTGGGTTCAGGAAAGGAAGAGGTACACATGATGCCATTGCAGTAATGAGATCACTAGTCGAGAGGAATATAGAATACAATCAGGACATTTTTGCCTGTTTTGTAGATTTCGAAAAAGCGTTTGATAGAGTGAATTGGGAAAAATTAATGCGTGTATTGCAGAAAATAGGAATGGATTGGAGGGACAGGAGACTGATCTGCAACCTGTACATGTCTCAGACTGCTCAGGTGCAAGTGGGGAACGGAGAGTCTGGATGGGCAGTGTTAGGAAGAGGTGTAAGGCAGGGTTGCCCATTGTCACTGGTACTGTTCAACGTATATGTAGAGGAAATGATTAAAGAGGCATGGGAAGAACTGGAGGTAGGAATGAAAGTCGGAGGGGAATTCGTAAAATCGGTTAGGTTTGCTGATGACCAAGCATTAGTTGCTCAGTCAGCCAAGGGGTTGCAAGCATTGCTGAGTGAATTGGAGGTTCAGTGCGATAGATATGGGATGAGAATCAATATTAATAAAACAAAGGCTATGCGATTTTCCAGAAAGAAAAAGGCTAAGCTAAATATTACAATAGGCGGGGAAAAAATAGAGCAGGTAGAACAGTTTACATATCTCGGAAGTGTTTTGGACCAATACGGCCAAAGTGGTAGGGACGTAAGGAGAAGAATTGCGCTAGGCAAGGAGGCTTTCTCAAGGAGGAGGGAGTTGATGACGGGGACGTTGAGTAGGGATGTTAAGACAAGACTCGTAAAAACTCTGATATGGAGCGTAGCTATGTACGGCGCGGAAACGTGGTCACTGAAGCAGGAGGATAGACGTAGATTGGAGGCTTTTGAAATGTGGGTGTGGAGAAGAATGGAGAAGGTGAAATGGACCGAAAGGAAAACAAATGAGGAAGTACTAGAAATGGTGGGGGAGGAGAGGGGTTTGTTGAGAGAAATCCTATGGAGGCAGGAAAAATGGATGAAAGGCGTATTGAGCGGTAGTGAAATGTTGAAGAGGGTAATAGAGGGGAGAATGTTGGGCAAGCGAGGTAAGGGTAGGAACAGGATAGGGATGTTGGATGGGATGAAGGGAGGAAAGAAGTACACCGAGATGAAGAGGGACCTGATGTAGATTAGTTTGCTAGGTGGGAAGTCACAAAATGTTTATTTGATGGTTGTGTCCATCCAAAAACCTACCTTAACCGGTAGATTACCTAAAAAAAAATATATATATATATTCAAACACGAAAATCCCGCCATACGGCGAACAAATATTATTCTCACACATAGAAATAGATATATAAGGAAAGGGGATAGGAAAACACATAAAAGACACAAATAACACATCTGGTTTCCTTATTAGCTTTGGTGGTAGAGCATCCGCCCGGCAAGTGGAAGGCCCGTGGTTCAAATCCCGGATAAGGAAATATTTTTACATTTGTGACCTGCTTAAATCCGCCTTCCCCACCTTTCCTGTGTTTGTCTTTTATGTGTTTTCCTATCCCCTTTCCTTATATATCTATTTCTATGTGTGAGTATGTATATATATATATATATATATATATATATATATATATATATATATATATAAATAAACCATGAATACAGTATTCAACCCGAAGGTCGGTTGGGTAGGTGACGGTAGAGTTCACCCAGTACTAAGCCCGATGGCATGTGAATATTTACACATCAGGGTAGAAGGGCCAGTTCCTTTCCCTGTGCCAGTTATGGTTTCCCAGGAAGATCTGGTACCCGAAAATCCCATAGCTTGGGTGGAGCTGTGGGTGCCCAGATTGCCTTGCCTGGGAATCGAACCTGGGACCCTCCGGTCAGTAGTCCAACGCTCTACCCCCTGGACTACCATGAAAATATATAAAAATATATACTTCAAGTTATTTTTAAAAAATGGGACAATATAAATAATCAATGTGTAATGAAAAGGAAGGAAAGTACTTTGCTATTCCATACGATACAAATTTATTTGTGTACAGTTTTGATACAAAGTCTCATTACGTGGCAATTTCTCAAAGTTTTTATGTGGACATATTGCACTGGAGGCATAGCAGGAGGGATGGATGATTTGATGTTGGAGTAGGGATAGGCATGACACGGAGAGGTGGGGGGAGGTTTCTTTTGGGAAGTGAGGGGGCACTACAATGGGCTGTCATTGCACAAGGTAAATAATGGTCGGTGTTGTGCATCTGGGTTGGATTTTGAAGGAAACTCAATGAGAAAGGGTGCAATTGCTCGTTGGATAAGTTTTCATGTGGTGAGTTGGTTCAATGTAGAAGAATGACCAACTGCTAATTGCTTCAAAGTCTTGGGCAGCATAATGGGCTTGAAATCAATATGATTATAACCAAGGAGGTACTTGTAAAGTAAAATTGTTGCTCATGAAGTATGAAGTTACATTTCAAATGGATGAATATAAATAATTTAAGGCACATTCAACCTCCTTTTCACTTGTGACTGATCATTTTGCCTATAGAATTAAATGGTGGTACAAAGTTATTCAGTTATCTTAGCAAGGCTTTCAACGTACAGAATTTGTCATCTACACATTTGTACCACCTGAATGCATTTTTCACTATTAGACTCCTGGAAGTAAAAACGCATTGCCCATGTATGTGTCCGAAAGAAGAGGTGAGAGCGAGGATCCCTGTATGCGTGGATGCGTGGAGCGATGCAGTGGAGCGAGGATGATGGCAGTGAATTCTTCTCGGGATTTCATCCGGGTAATCTCCTCCATCTCCATCGCTGCCGACGTTTCGATGGAGATGGAGGAGATTACCCGGATGAAATCCCGAGAAGAATTCACTGAAAATATTTTCTTTTAACATACTTTAAATGGGTGGCATAAATCTCACAATTGCCACATGACGATGCTATGTATCAAAACTGGTCACAAATAAATTTATATTGTCTAGAATAGCGAAAATTTTCATTCCTGCTCATCTTAAAGGAGTTCCACAAAGTAACACAATGCACCATTACATACATTAATATGAGAGTAATTTGAAAAGTTCTTGGAATGGAATAGACAAATAATTGACTTACCTTAGTGGAATGTTTTTTATTTTTCAATGTGGTCTCCCTGTACACTAATGCACTTGGTCCAGCGATACTCCAATGTCTTGATCTCATCTCGAAAATTAGATTTCTTCAGGCCTGCAAAATACCCATCTACTACATGTGTTAGTTCTTTGTTTGAAGAGAATCTCTGTCTACCAAGGAAAATATCAAGTTAGGGAAAGAGATTAAAATCTTGTTGAGCCAAATCAGGCAAAAAAGAGGGTCTGGCACCAATTCGTATCTTAGTTCATGTATTTTGTGTTTATTTTGTTAGGTTACCAATTTCAAGCATTCAGGAGAAATGTACACTGTAAGCTGTTGTAAAAACCGCTATTTACTTTGTATATTTATGTTTGAATGCATTGATATAGTCTTATTCCACTCTACAATGGGTACAGGTTTACATGAAATGTTTTGAGGGACCAAAGCAAACATTTCATATTAACCGAATTTCACACTTCTTTCACTTTAGATTACTTAGGGAGACCTGTGTGTCTTCTTATGCCTTGTAAAATGTCTATTTCCAACATTAAAAACATAGTCACTTAATACATAATAATATGAATAACTAAAAATTAGTATGAAAATTGTGTATCTAAGTATGAGCATAATTCATGTCAAAGTCACTCATCCACTAAAAGTCTACTTTTTAATCCATTATACTTTCTTTTGATTTTTTTAATACCAGATTTTTAAAAATGGCGTTAAAAAAGACTAACTAAAGTTATCCAGCAATTTAGGGAAGGTAGAAGTTATTCACCCTGATTTCATATCACTAGAAATATTCTGTGGGTTTTTGAAAATACCCTTAACTACTGTGTTCCGTTCCTCACCTTGGACCCATCCAGAATTAAACTTGAAATCAATCCCAACCCTCAAGCTCATGTTTTCATTGACCAGACAGAACCATAAATTGTATTATTCTTCTCTCTTTTCTGTTTAAACTAGATGCCATCCCCACGTAAAAATCATGCTTACCATATGCAGATGCTTCCATTTTGTTTTAAGTTTATTATTAAGTTGTCCTCAAGCATATGTGTTAACTCATCACAATTTTTCATGACAGCTATGAATTAACCCTTTGCACTCGAGGCCATTTCCGTGCAGACCAACCAGCAACTCGAGACATTTCATAGCGCTTTTGGTGATTTTACTACCTCTAACATAAAATGATTTCAACGCAAAAGCAAATTTCAATTCCCCAAAAAAAACAGTTTACGCCACCATTTCAAGGATTTTCGTAAGAAACAGTACGTTGCGGCTAATTGATCTGCACGATCAACACCACCCATATGTCTTATATAATTTATTACAACATTAGGCTTCTTGATGGTAACTTCAACACCACCTCGTAACATTCTTCTCACAGAAGTCATTCCTGCATTGTTCCAATTCGTCAAGCATGTGACAACCCTCTTGTCTTTCCATGATGAAACTAATGTATTCCCAATGCGGAATGCTACTGTCGATTTCTTGTCGAATTTTGGTTTTTTGATTTGGTTTGGCAAATGATTCCTATTTGTTAGTGTTGTTCCTGACAAGTGGCATTTTAATTTAAATAACTCTTCAGCTAGGATAAAGCTGGTGTAGTGCCTAATTTGTTTGAATAAAAAGGTATGTAACTGACATTATTCTGTGACCAGTACTCTTGCTAATTCACAAGCGGCATTGTCCTCATATTTATTATAACGCCAATAAATGCCCACATTTCTTCGGTGGTCACACTGTGCCAAGTTCGCCATATCGAGAACGGTGATAGCGTCTTGTTCTCTAACTTTTTTCTAGCGTAATTATTTGTTTCTGTAACTACTTCATGTACGAGTTCATCAATAAAAAAATAGTTTTAGAAAATCTAACGGTTCTTTCGTGTCTGCGAATATGTGCAGTCCTGCAGGATTGTTGCCGGCAAAAAGCGGTATTCTCAGGGGTATTTCTTCGGATTCTGGACAGCTAATTCATTCGGAACTGTTAAATTGTGTCTCTTATCCACCATCACTGTCACTTTCACTGTCTATTATTCTAATTTTTTGCCTTCTTACACCTCTTACTTCATCATTAACATCATCACTGCTCGCGTTCTCTCTATTGTCAAGCTCTCTGTGTATAGATGTAATTTCCTCGTTTAGCAACTGTAAATCAAACTTATCTTCACTAGAGCTTATTTCATTATTACGTTCCACAGTAATGGGGATCAAAAACATCAACTTTTCTAGGCTCTTTGCCACAGCTGTCAGGTTCGAACTGAGATCAAAAATGCAATCCGATTCGTGGTTGGGTACTAATTTCAGATAAGTCTTACCTCCATTCGAAGGAACTAAGAATAAGAAAGTCTTATCTCCATTTGAAGGAATATCATTTCACACTTCATTAGATTATACAAACAGAGCGAAGGAACCCGCATCGGAGGAACTAAACATAAATGACTACGCACATGAAGTTACCGCAGCGTAGGAAGTGGTGAGCGACAGTCACCTCTCGAGTTGTGGCATGAAATCGTGTGGTGAGTGAGACTCACCTCTCGAGTGCAAAGGGTTAACTCTGGTACCAACCACTTGTGAGAACTGCATTTTCATCCAATCCCAAACTTGCTTTGATTTTACCATTTCTAAATAATTTTTAGTTGAGTAAGTTATCTATTATCATCTGCCACAGTTAGTTACATTCGTTTTTCCTTTCCTGACTATCTTTGGCGTAATAATACAAAATATATCTAATAAGAATATCTCACTTCTTTCACCCTTTGATGAGCCCATTGATTAGTTGATCAACTTTTCTGTTTAATGTTTATCATACTTATGCTGCATAACATTTACACTGCATCATTTCTTCTCATGGTATTGTCCATGTCTCAGTACCATTAAAAAAGTATGCTCAAAACATATATGTGAATGTATTGAATAAGTATTTTAGTGATTCCCTTCCTCTGTCAATGTTTTTTCTTGAAATTTTGGGGAATAAACCTGAGTTTTCATGTAATAGAGTGCATTTCATGTGATGTGTGATTTTCAATGCAGGACAAGAAGTCAAGGATGCTAATGGTGGTGTTGATGGAACTGAGCAGGTTCCTGATAGAGAAGGGGTTGTTGATAACGGTGGCTGATGCATGTGACATATCAGCTAACTTTGTTACCCGCCTCAATAAAGCATTGGAAGGGAGCTTGAATGATGGCACAGCAAACACACAGCCTGTGATGCAGTCCATTGGCACGCAGACCGATGCGGTCCCTCATCTTTCTCAGGAACAAGCTCTCGTGATTTCGCAGCTTTTGAAAATTTATGATGTACCAAAAAATTGATGTCTACATATATTCAAGAATACTATTATGGCCCTGTGTTCATGAGCAATTTAATTTTATGAGGCATGAAGAAAATCATTGCACTTACCTTCCCCGGGTCATTTGATATTGTTTTACACTTAATAGTGTGTGAGTCATACATTATTTTGAGATAAAGCAAATTCTAAAAGACAACCCTTTAAGTATGCAGTACAGTAGCTTCGTAAAATATTCCTTCTGTAATTAGCTTTACTTATGGTATAATCATAGTCCTGCTCCGTGTTAGTGTGGCATGGACAGAGACTGAATGTGCCACAAAAATATCAGTGCCCTCGAATAATTTAGTTAAAAATGGTGAGGACTCTTTCATAACATATGTCAATTAAATAGCTAGTATGATATGTAAAATTCAGGTAACTGACTGCTCTTCCATGATCCTTCGGATGACAGATAAAAAGTATTTATCTATACTGTTTGTAGTTGTGGGTAAGTTTCCAAAAATGTGACAAAATCTAGAGTTGATTTCATATAGGTCATTGCCCATGACTACTGCCTTATATTTGTGACCTGATAAGGAATAGGCACAACAGAGTGGATGCTGATGAAGTTTACATCCTCAATGTTTGAATTCTGCTCTTCTGTCCTTTTGTACTTGAGGCAATAACACCACTTCCCGAATCCATTTTTTTTGTAAAAATTATAGCATAGTTTATTTCACTTCTGATTATTCATCGTTGGAGCTCTTGATTTGCTTCCTCTTTATACCAATTCTTGAGTTAATATCAACAAGTTACAAACGTTTGTGGGTACAATTATGAACTGGTAGATTTCTCTAATTTATGGGCAGCCGTTTGGTATTGTAGTCTTTACACTAGTACAAAATAGCAATCCTGAACTGGCTGTTGTAGTTATTTCTAAAATTAATTATGAAAAGAGCCAACATGCATTTTTATAATAGTTCATATTTCTTTGGAAGAAAGTTTCTGAAACCTTGACTCTGACGACTTTCATCATAGCTGATTGCTAATTGAGAGCATGCACTTACCAACAGGATAATAATGTGCCAAGTATCTATGTGGTTTAAGACCTTTCGTTATCCGTCAGATGGATGGAGGAAAAGGAATCATACTTGTTTTAATTTGGGGGGTCCTTTTGTTAACCTTAACTGTAATCTTCAATTCATTTGTCTTGATGTCTGCTTATGCAAACATAATTATGCATTCCATTATTTGAAACGAAGACTTATTTCTCTTTTGTTTAAAAAGTTGAGAGAGAAAAATGGCAATTTGAATCTTGATTCATGCCTGTGAGTCAGTGTGCGTACTTGCCTCATCATCAAAACAGAAAAAGATATTGTTAAATTTAAAAATAATATGGCAATCTCACCTGGGCAAAGTCAAGATTTTTTTCCTTTTATTAGGAAGTCTTTTAAATTTTAACTCTACATTAACACTTGAAACTGTAAAATTTCTGATTATATATGGTATGAGAGAGGGCTCAGATGATATGGGTGTGAAAATTTGCTTTGTGATTGCTTTCTCATGGCCAAAAGAAATTAAAACATTTTGTTAGTAGATGCAGCATTATTCCAGATTATTGTTACTTATGAATCCTATGCTTTGTGCCTTGTATTTTTTATTGCTAAGATAGACTGAAGAGAAGAGCATTTTTCATAAGTGATTTTGTAATGAAAATGAAATAATTTCATAAAATCATATTTTTGTCCAAGGTAGGTAAGAGGTGTATATAAAAGTAAATTTCAGTGAACTGGGGTCCCTTTTGATGTTATCCTACCAAACACTGGTATTTCAGTTTCTAAGTGTCAAAAAAGCACCTTTGTACATTTGTTTAAAAACTTACATGAAATGTGATAATTTTTGTATCAAGTTCCATGTGTTGTGATATGGGTAGAAGTCAGGATTTCATGTAATCAAATGAGACGATTTACAAAGAATAGCTATGTGTTGAGTGATTGATTACTTAAATGAGGCAGTTGAATTTATGATAAGTGATTATTGATAAACATTTCAATAGATGCTCAAGAGAAGTGTTAGAATTATATGAGTGTCTGCTCTAGCGAAAAAGCTGTGTGATTGAATTTCATATTTCCCTTGATTCATTGGGACATGGTGGAGTCTATTGGTCAGCCGAGTCATTTGGCCGACTGGCAGTTATGTATCTCGTTTGTGATCTCGACTAGCCCGGGGGGCGGTCGTGTGAGCCTTCCCTCGGTGCTTTTGGCTCTGTTTGATGGTGGACACCTTGTCAGCGGTGCCACTATCAGTCAAAAGTAAAAGGAGTTGACAGATATTTTTTTTGTTGCTTAAAAAAATATTATGGTCCCATAAAAATATTTAGTACCACATTGTCAGATGATTTATTGTTATGGTGTGAGATCAGTGCAATAGAATTTCATGGAACTTCTTTATAATTGGAGTCCTTCATTCATGTACTTAAATTTCACCATGTATAATTGACAGTTTATCAGGAATTGGTGCACGTACCTGCCATGTACTTAGAGAATAACATTACAATAATAACTGGGAATAATCCCTCATGCAGTGACTATGTTAATCAACCATATGTTCATGATTTGAAATGATATAATTCAAGTTGTGAGATTTTGAATGTATGGCCTCAGAGTAATCCTAATGTGGCAGTTATTGTATCACTAATTCCTTTGTAAACCTAAATCTGACAGTTGTGAATTTGTTTTTTTTTCAAGGACTTTCCTTGTGTTTCTGTGCATGACAACTGTATTTACAGGCTCATATTTTAATTACAGTAAACTATCGATATATCCAGATAAATAAAGTCTCTTATTTTCTATTATTTTTAGTAAAAATATATCTTAATATTCTTTAGTAAATAGCTGTTCAATAAAACCTCACAATTAGGTTCAAGCAATTTCAGGTAATCTCTCGTACATTGTGTTGCTAAGAAATATGAAAGAAGCACCTTCGTTGAAAATTAAAATATACATATTATATGAAATTGTATTGTTCTCATGGTTTCAAATATAATATTCATTTGATGGATTTTAATTTCACCCAACAAGTTTGTTTATTTATTCAACCATCTGCAATTCTTGACCCAGGAAGAGGAAAATACTATCAATGATCACAAGGTCTGACAAGTAACCCTAATACAAATGCCTGCAAGCTAAAAATAATAATACATATGTACCTATGTTGTCAAATTTGATCATAGACCCACAACCTGCAAAGATTTCTTTTCAATATGTGTATTTATTGTATTTGTAATTTCTAAATTAATTTTTTTTGCACATTTTTTACCAATACGTCTGCTGAAGAAATTGGTGGATTTGGGATGAGGCTTTATTTATGAAAGAAATGAGTGGACATCACATTTTCTTATAGTATTTGCAATGTTTTCCCCATTAGAAGACAGCGATTTTGAGAAATTCTGGTGTTCCAATCACTACAATCAGTAGTATAAAATATGCCTTGCTAATATAATGAGATGAATATTGGGTAAAAGATTATTTACATTCCAAATAGTCATGTAATATGTGGTATCACAAGGGGAAGAAGGTCATGGTTTGAACATAAAGTTTGAGACAATGGATCTGTTAGCATCATGGAATAGAAGGGAGGGCCAAGTGATGAGGGATGCTGGTTGGAAAAGCAGCTCTTTTTAAGGTACACAAGAGAAAACCAGAGAGGGATGGCTACAACTAATCAGTCCTTTGGATTAAAGTCCTGACACATATAGAAATTAACATTAAATTAAGAACACAATGTATATATCCACTATTCTCATGCCCCTAGTTTCAATGCTTAGGTGTCATCATCATAGGTACCTGATGATGATGCCTAAACATTAAAACTAGTTGTACTAGAATAAAGAACAGGGGATTTAATGAACATGAACTTCCACAAAGTCAAACCTGAAGCAATAGAAAGAAATTCACATACTTTTATTTAAAATGTGGGAACAGAAATAAATGCGAATGGAAATTAATTTGTTCTCAACAGTGTGCTGTTATATTTATAACATGATGTATGTGATTGTGTACAATTTTTATAATGTACCAAAGTATCAAACAAGAAACCTTTACATAATTAAAATTTATCAGAAAAACTTTTTGCAGTAATTATTGAAAATTTCAACATCCCATAAAAATCATGAAAAAAAGGGTGTTGGAAATCATGAAAACCAAGCATTATTGATGGTATTATGTTAAAGTGCATACCACAGACTGCCAGCCTCCTTATGGTGTGTCAGGTAAGCCAACCTCAATGGTCTTCTCTCCCAGATTGAGGGAAAGCTGTGAGTGAAGATAGCCAGAAAAAACCTCGTTGAGGAGCTTGCATGGAGTGGACATAAGCCTGAAACGGGCCCATCTATCAAGTCAAGCCACAAGTGAGCCAAATTACGAGGAACTCATTGAGGAAAGGATACATTTGGTGGAGTGAGGTTTGTTTGGAGCATCATGCATGTGCGAGTCATCTTTTCCAACAAAATTTGAGAGATGATACCTGTAACTGAGAGATAATACCTGTAACATGCATAAAAGACACCATCATCCAAAACACTTTCTCCATAGCAGTAAGTAGGTAACTCTCTCACTACTGACATGAATACATTCCTCCCTGATGTCTGTCCATTGAGATTGGAATTTTAAGCACCATGAAGCTGCAGCTAGACACAGCTGGGGTGGAGAGACGTACACAATAAGGTTTCTCTTTAGAATTATTAATGGAATTCCTTAATAATGGCCTCAAAGATGAAGCTCTAACGAAGAATATAAGTTGTGTGATCTGTCCTTCAACTAGTTTAAAGACTTGCATTCCAGCCAAGGTTACACTTTCCAGGCAATAGGCGTAGAGAGTGCATTGTGGGTTGCATTGACAGCTGTTTACGGTGATAATGCTCTAAAGAAAACATCCGTTTTCAAGTGGATTAAACGTTTTAAGGATGGCCGGCAAGACGCCACGGATAATGCAAGGCCGGGACGACCTTCAACCACCTGTGTTGACGACAACATTGATCGTGTGCGGTCCCTTGTCCTTACCGATCGTCGAAAAACTGACCGAATGATAGCTGATGAACTGAATTTAGGAAAATCTACCGTGCACAATATTTTAACCGAACATTTGGGTTTAAAAAAAATATGTGCAAAATTCGTACCCAAGCTGCTGACGCCAGATCAGAAGTTGCAAAGAGTCGAATGTGTTACTGACTGGAAAAATTCACTGGAAAACGATGCGGGATTTCTCAATAGGGTAATCACAGGAGACGAATCGTGGTTTTACGAGCATGAAATTGAACTAAAATCGCAAAGCAAGGAGTGGAAAGAACAAGATGAACCTCCAACCAAAATATCAAGACAAAACCGATCGAAAACCAAAGTCATGCTCTTGGTTTTCTTTGATGTCGAAGGTGTTGTTCATCATGAATTTCTTCCTGAAGGACAAACAGTAAATGCGGAGTTCTACCTTAGTGTTCTCGAACGTTTGAGAGATCGTGTGCGTTGTGTGCGACCAAATTTGTCTCAAGGCGATGGATGGATCCTTCACCATGACAATGCACCTGCACATTCAGCATTGATTGTTCGCCAGTTTGTGGCAAAAAATTCCATCACCATCCTTGATCATCCTCCTTATTCGCCAGATCTCGCCCCCTGCGACTTTTTCCTATTCCCAAAATGCAAAAATGTGATGAGGGGACATCATTGGGAAGATGTGGACACAATTAAGCATGAAACGACAAGAAAACTGAAAAGCCTAACTGCCGATGACTTCCAAAGGTGTTTTAGACAGTGGAAAAGAAGATGGAATAAGTGCATAGAAACGAATGGAGAGTACTTTGAAGGGGAAAAAATCGATGTAGACTAAAATTTGCAAAATAAACTTTAAACGGCCTCAGTTCGCATATTTATTGGACAGTCTTCATAGTATGATTGAAGGCTCAGATGATATGGCTGTGAAGATTTGCTTTGTGATTGCTTTCTCATTGCCAAAAGAAATTAAAACATTTTATCAGTAGATGCAGCATTATTCAGGATTGTTGTGCCTTATGAATCTTATGCTTTGTGCCTTGTATTTTTTATTGCTAAGATAGACTGAAGAGAAGAGCATTTTTCATAAGTGATTTTGTAATGAAAATGAAATAATTTCATAAAATCATATTTTTGTCCAAGGTAGGTAAGAGGTGTATATAAAAGTAAATTTCAGTGAACTGGGGTCCCTTTTGATGTTATCCTACCAAACACTGGTATTTCAGTTTCTAAGTGTCAAAAAAGCACCTTTGTACATTTGTTTAAAAACTTACATGAAATGTGATAATTTTTGTATCAAGTTCCATGTGTTGTGATATGGGTAGAAGTCAGGATTTCATGTAATCAAATGAGACGATTTACAAAGAATAGCTATGTGTTGAGTGATTGATTACTTAAATGAGGCAGTTGAATTTATGATAAGTGATTATTGATAAACATTTCAATAGATGCTCAAGAGAAGTGTTAGAATTATATGAGTGTCTGCTCTAGCGAAAAAGCTGTGTGATTGAATTTCATATTTCCCTTGATTCATTGGGACATGGTGGAGTCTATTGGTCAGCCGAGTCATTTGGCCGACTGGCAGTTATGTATCTCGTTTGTGATCTCGACTAGCCCGGGGGGCGGTCGTGTGAGCCTTCCCTCGGTGCTTTTGGCTCTGTTTGATGGTGGACACCTTGTCAGCGGTTCCACTATCAGTCAAAAGTAAAAGGAGTAGACAGATATTTTTTTTGTTGCTTAAAAAAATATTATGGTCCCATAAAAATATTTAGTACCACATTGTCAGATGATTTATTGTTATGGTGTGAGATCAGTGCAATAGAATTTCATGGAACTTCTTTATAATTGGAGTCCTTCATTCATGTACTTAAATTTCACCATGTATAATTGACAGTTTATCAGGAATTGGTGCACGTACCTGCCATGTACTTAGAGAATAACATTACAATAATAACTGGGAATAATCCCTCATGCAGTGACTATGTTAATCAACCATATGTTCATGATTTGAAATGATATAATTCAAGTTGTGAGGTTTTGAATGTATGGCCTCAGAGTAATCCTAATGTGGCAGTTATTGTATCACTAATTCCTTTGTAAACCTAAATCTGACAGTTGTGAATTTGTTTTTTTTTAAATAACTTGCTTTGCATTTTTCTATTTGAATTTATAGCTTCAGAGTATTCCTCATGCGGCAGTTATTGCATTTTAATTCCTTTGTGAACCTAAATCTGACCGTTGTGAATATGTATTTTTTTTAAATAACTTGCTTTGCATTTCTGTCTATGACAACTGTATTTACAGGCCCATTATATTTTCAATTACAGTAAACTATCCATATATCCAGATAAATGAAGCCTTTCTTATTTTCTGTTATGTTTTATTAAAAAGGTATTTCAATATTTTTGATTAAGTAAAGAGTTGGTCATTGAATCCTCACAAAACAGTTCAAGCAATTTCAGGTAATCTCAGGTACATTGTGTCGTTAACAATTATGAAAGAAGCACCTTCATTGAAAATCAAAATATATATGTATGCGAAATTTCATTGTTCTAATAGTTTCAAATATAATATTCATTTGATGATTTTAAGTTCACCCTGCAAGTTTATTTATTTAAATAACAATCTGCAATTCTTAACATAGGAAAAGAAAATTCCTATAAATGATAAATTATAATCATGCATTTATATGTCTGGAGATTTGTTGCATATTCATACATGCACTAATTAATATAGCACATATCAGATATAAATTTCAGAATTTTAGAAGAAATACAATATAAATGTATATGCACAGGGTTTGGCACTTAAATCTGGACAAATTTCAATTTTAATTTCCCAACCATAAATTCTTGAAATCTACAGGCATCTAGTATACAGTCATGGCCGAGTTGTTGTGTACAAGTGAGGAGTCCATTCAAAGAGCCGCTATTATCTAAAGTGTTCTTAAGGTATCCCAGATCGAATGTTTACGATATAATGGCTAAGTATAGTGCTTCAGAGAAGTTTGTGGAAAGTTTTGCAAACCCAGCGAAGAAACCTTATTCGAAGAAATGAGTGTTTGTCCAGATTTAAGCCCTGCATTCTACATATACATACCAATACAGTACTATGTTTACATATTAGTTGGTTCAGCCAGAATTGATGTGTAATGACAATTCCAGGTATTCATTTGCAGAATAGAACATTTATTTTTTAATAGGTTGAACAGGTTTTTCTTGGAAATAGGTTCTTTGTTTCATATTTGATTTAATGGGAAAGTTTATCGAATAACCTAAAGCCCATTGCTTTGGGCCCATGAGCAGCATTCTGTGTTCTAGCAAATAGCTAGTGCAGGCCCTTGTATAGTAACTATGGTAATTGTGGTTGGACTTGTCCTGGGAAATATTACCATTTGCTTGCAAGATGACATTAAATATATATTATTATTATTAGGTAATCTACCGGTTATGGTAGGTTTTTGGATGGACACAACTATCAAATAAATATTTTGTAACTTCAAACAAAACCCAATCCAGCAACCTAAACTACATCAGGTCCCCTTCATCTCTGTGTACTTCTTTCCTCCCTTCATCCCGTCCAACATCCTTATCCTGTTCCTACCCTTTCCTTGCTTGCCCAACATTCTCCCCTCTATTACCTTCTTCAACATTCCACTACCGCTCAATACGCCTTTCATACATTTTTCCTGCCTCAATAGGATTTCTCTCAACAAGCCCCTCTCCTCACCCACCATCTCCAGTACTTCCTCATTTGTTTTCCTTTCGGTCCATTTCACCTTCTCCATTCTTCTCCACACCCGCATTTCAAAAGCCTCCAATCTACATCTATCCTCCTGCTTCAGTGACCACGTATCCGCGCCGTACATAGCTACGCTCCATATCAGAATTTTTACGAGTCTTGTCTTAACATCCCTACTCAACATCCCCGTCATCAACTCCCTCCTCCTTGAGAAAGCCTCCTTGCCTAGTGCAATTCTTCTCCTTACGTCCCTACCACTTTGACCGTATTGGTCCAAAACACTTCCGAGATATGTAAACTGCTCTACCTGCTCTATTTTTTCCCCGCCTATTTTAATATTTAGCTTAGCATTTTTCTTTCTGGAAAATCGCATAGCCTTTGTTTTATTAATATTGATTCTCATCCCATATCTATCGCACTGAACCTCCAATTCACTCAGCAATGCTTGCAACCCCTTGGCTGACTGAGCAACTAATGCTTGGTCATCAGCAAACCTAACCGATTTTACGAATTCCCCTCCGACTTTCATTCCTACCTCCAGTTCTTCCCATGCCTCTTTAATCATTTCCTCTACATATACGTTGAACAGTACCAGTGACAATGGGCAACCCTGCCTTACACCTCTTCCTAACACTGCCCATCCAGACTCTCCGTTCCCCACTTGCACCTGAGCAGTTTGAGACATGTACAGGTTGCGGATCAAATATATATATATACATATCAAATCAATCATATCAAATATATAAATACATATCAAATATATATAAAATACATATATACATGTATATATTCAGGGTACTGGTATGAAACCAAGTTTTTTGAAGAGAGGTTTACATGGTACATTGAAAGGAGCATTGCTCATGATACATATAGCCCTCTTTTGGATTTTGAAGATTATGCCCAAATTGGGAGAGGAACCCCAGAAGAGAGTACTAAAAGTAACATAAGAATAAAATTCTCCATACTAAATGGATAAAAGGACCTATACATTTACAGGATTCCTAATATTTCTAATGAGGAAGCAGAGGGAACTTAACTTTCTACATAATTTGCAAATGTGTTCCTCCCATGACATGTTTCTATGCAGGATAACTCGCAGGAATCGGGCACTGGAATTTTGGGGAATGCCTACACCTCCTACATCTACTAAGACTGCATTGGAAACTTTGTTTTTATTAGTGAAATAAATCATGTTAGACTTGTTTAAATTGGGTGTTAGGAAGTTCAGAAGACACCATTGACACCAGAAAATCTGAACTACTTCAGATGCTCTTTCTGTAAAACTGTCCCCTGAGGAAGCCGAATCATCAGCATTTGTATCATCAGCATACAGTAACAGGTATATTCCCTTAATGGACTTCATCTTATCTGGTAGATCATTTATATCAATTAAAAATAAAATAGGGCCAAGTACAGAACTCTGGGGAATACCCAGTGTTACTTCTTTACCACGAGCAACAAATTTGGAGCCATTTCTTGTGAGCTTCACATGATGATGCCATTCACTTAGATATGATTCAATCCATTTATAGGATGTGCCTCTCATACCATAACATTTCAGTTTATACAAGAGTAGCTGATGATTGAGGAAGTCAATAGCTTTAGTGAAATCAAAAAATAATCATAAAGTTTCAGTTCTTTTATACAATCCTAAAAGTATTTTTTTCAAATTTGCGACTATGGCTGTTGTAGTGGACCTTGTTTTTCTAAATCCATGTTGAGATTTGGATAATAGGTTATATGTTTCAAGACATGATACTAAATGATGATATAAAACTATTCAAATATTTTCCCCAACCGGTTCAATAAGGATATTGGTCATAAGAATTCATTGCCATTTTGTAACCTTAGCCATTGTATATTGGCACTATTTTGACTGATTTAAGAGGGCTTGAGAAAATTCCAATTTTTAGGGATTCATTAATTAAGAATTACAGCTGATCTTTAATAGTATTAAATGACCTTTTTATGACTGTCCCTGGGATGCCATCTAATCCAGGACTAAATTTGTTTGGGAATTTATTGATAATGTTGGTCAGTTGCATGGCTGAACAGGGAAATAGATATAATGAAGTGCATGTGTTAGGATTATGAGAATATATACCTGTATTGACTGAAACTGTGGGATTTTGATGGGTGAGGTAGAAATCATTCAGAATGGAGGCCATTTTTGAGTAATCTGGAATAGAATTTCCAGTGGAGTCATTCAGTTGAAAATCTTGTTGTAAATTATGTGTACCCTTGGTTTCGTTAATAATTTTCCAGATCTCTCTAGATTTGTCTGTATTGTTAAGTCAATAGTGTTTGAAAAATTCTTTAGCACAATGTAAGATTTGGCGATAACTTTTCTTGATTACTGATTATTCCAGATGGTCAGCTGGATTTGATTTTGTTATGCACAGCGGCATCTTTCATTTTCTTTGAAAGCCAGAGAACCACTGGCTTTTGTTATTAACAGATGAGCTTTTGTTTTTTGTATGCTTCATGACACGAGGAAAACAGATGTCAAAGTAATGTAGATAGGTGGAATATAAATGAAAGCTTTGGTCAAAGGACTTTGGGGAAAACAAATCGAACCACTTGTAGGAAACAAAAGGGGATCATATTCTGATCAGAGAAATACCTTTGGTAGTATTTTTTACTTTTGTTGAATGTGGACACAGCAATTGTAGAAAGAAGTGGTTAGTGACCTGATAGGTGGGCATTAATGGTGTTTGTTTGCACAAGTTCAAGGTCAATATTAGTTAATACATTATCTAATACGGTTTGAGAACTAGCACTCACTCTAGTACGTTCACTGTAAGTAGCATAGATGCAAACTGACATTAGTAAATCCATCAATTCCTTTTTAGCTTTAGAATTGTCCATAAAATTACAATTGAAGTCACCTCTAACTATTATGCAACGGTCATGGATTGACCTATGGATTATTTCCCAGAATTTCGTTACTTCGGTCAGGAAAAAACAAAAGTCACTCTTATGCCAATAATAAATAGACAGCACACAAAAAACAGTAGTATCCATTTTGAAGCAGGCAACACAGGTTTCAAATGATTGTTCTTCATTGAAAAATCCGTATGGGAAACAAATTGGTATATAGAAAAAATCCAGAGTGTAGGATCAAAACACCGCCATTTTTGTGCACTGATCGGAAAAAACCACTAGCGATAACATACCCACGCACATGAAGAGTCTCAAAATCATTCAAATGATCACAAGGTCTAACAAGTAACCCAAATACAAATAAGTAAAAATAATAATGCATTTGTACCTACATTGTCATTTTTGATCATATACCAATAAGCTGTATATATTTCTGTTAAATATATGGATATTTATTGTTATTTTTGATTAAAAGAATAGGCACAACAGAGTGGATGCTGATGAAGTTTACATCCTCAATGTTTGAATTCTGCTCTTCTGTCCTTTTGTACTTGAGGCAATAACACCTCTTCCCGAATCCATTTTTTTGTAAAAATTATAGCATAGTTTATTTCATTTCTGATTATTCATCATTGGAGCTCTTGATTTGCTTCCTCTTTAAACCAATTCTTGAGTTAATATCAACAAGTTACAAACGTTTGTGGGTACAATTATGAACTGGTAGATTTCTCTAATTTATGGGCAGCCGTTTGGTATTATAGTCTTTACACTAGTACAAAATAGCAATCCTGAACTGGCTGTTGTAGTTATTTCTAAAATTAATTATGAAAAGAGCCAACATGCATTTTTATAATAGTTCATATTTCTTTGGAAGAAAGTTTCTGAAACCTTGACTCTGACGACTTTCATCATAGCTGATTGCTAATTGAGAGCATGCACTTACCAACAGGATAATAATGTGCCAAGTATCTATGTGGTTTAAGACCTTTCGTTATCCGTCAGATGGATGGAGGAAAAGGAATCATACTTGATTTAATTTGGGGGGTCCTTTTGTTAACCTTAACTGTAATCTTCAATTCATTTGTCTTGATGTCTGCTTATGCAAACATAATTATGCATACCATTATTTGAAACAAAAGACATCTCTTTCATTTAAAAAGTTGAGAGAAAAAAATGGCAATATGAATGTTGATTCATGCCCGTGAGTCAATGTGTGTACTTGCCTCATCATCAAAACAGAAAAAGATATTGTCAAATTTAAAAATAATATGGCAATCTCACCTGGGCAAAGTCAAGATTTTTTTCCATTTATTAGGAAGTCTTTTAAATGTTAATTCTACATTAACATTTGAAATTAAAAAATTTTCTCATTCATAATTTTTTCATCATATTTTCATAATTTTCATTCATTCATACATTATTTTCATAATTTTTAATAATATCTCATACATATAATTTTTACGAGATTGTCCAATAAATACGCGAACTGGTGCAATCTGGTGGCCATGACGCGGACTATAACCCCGCCCAATAGCGGCGCAGTTGCCGAAAACCCAATGAGCCGTCTGTGCTTGGACGATCGTCGAGCTGCCCGTGTAGGTGCAGTTACGGTAGATTCTCTTGTCCTTGTTGTTACTGTTTGTCAATAATGGAAATTGACGAAATCACGGAGCAACGAATCAACATCAAGTTTTTGGTGAAGTGTGGTAAAAGTTATCAAGAAATCAATGAAATGTTGACAGCTGTTTACGGTGATAATGCTCTAAAGAAAACATCCGTTTTCAAGTGGATTAAACGTTTTAAGGATGGCCGGCAAGACGCCACGGATAATGCAAGGCCGGGACGACCTTCAACCACCTGTGTTGACGACAACATTGATCGTGTGCGGTCCCTTGTCCTTACCGATCGTCGAAAAACTGACCGAATGATAGCTGATGAACTGAATTTAGGAAAATCTACCGTGCACAATATTTTAACCGAACATTTGGGTTTAAAAAAAATATGTGCAAAATTCGTACCCAAGCTGCTGACGCCAGATCAGAAGTTGCAAAGAGTCGAATGTGTTACTGACTGGAAAAATTCACTGGAAAACGATGCGGGATTTCTCAATAGGGTAATCACAGGAGACGAATCGTGGTTTTACGAGCATGAAATTGAACTAAAATCGCAAAGCAAGGAGTGGAAAGAACAAGATGAACCTCCAACCAAAATATCAAGACAAAACCGATCGAAAACCAAAGTCATGCTCTTGGTTTTCTTTGATGTCGAAGGTGTTGTTCATCATGAATTTCTTCCTGAAGGACAAACAGTAAATGCGGAGTTCTACCTTAGTGTTCTCGAACGTTTGAGAGATCGTGTGCGTTGTGTGCGACCAAATTTGTCTCAAGGCGATGGATGGATCCTTCACCATGACAATGCACCTGCACATTCAGCATTGATTGTTCGCCAGTTTGTGGCAAAAAATTCCATCACCATCCTTGATCATCCTCCTTATTCGCCAGATCTCGCCCCCTGCGACTTTTTCCTATTCCCAAAATGCAAAAATGTGATGAGGGGACATCATTGGGAAGATGTGGACACAATTAAGCATGAAACGACAAGAAAACTGAAAAGCCTAACTGCCGATGACTTCCAAAGGTGTTTTAGACAGTGGAAAAGAAGATGGAATAAGTGCATAGAAACGAATGGAGAGTACTTTGAAGGGGAAAAAATCGATGTAGACTAAAATTTGCAAAATAAACTTTAAACGGCCTCAGTTCGCATATTTATTGGACAGTCTTCATAGTATGATTGAAGGCTCAGATGATATGGCTGTGAAGATTTGCTTTGTGATTGCTTTCTCATTGCCAAAAGAAATTAAAACATTTTATCAGTAGATGCAGCATTATTCAGGATTATTGTGCCTTATGAATCTTATGCTTTGTGCCTTGTATTTTTTATTGCTAAGATAGACTGAAGAGAAGAGCATTTTTCATAAGTGATTTTGTAATGAAAATGAAATAATTTCATAAAATCATATTTTTGTCCAAGGTAGGTAAGAGGTGTATATAAAAGTAAATTTCAGTGAACTGGGGTCCCTTTTGATGTTATCCTACCAAACACTGGTATTTCAGTTTCTAAGTGTCAAAAAAGCACCTTTGTACATTTGTTTAAAAACTTACATGAAATGTGATAATTTTTGTATCAAGTTCCATGTGTTGTGATATGGGTAGAAGTCAGGATTTCATGTAATCAAATGAGACGATTTACAAAGAATAGCTATGTGTTGAGTGATTGATTACTTAAATGAGGCAGTTGAATTTATGATAAGTGATTATTGATAAACATTTCAATAGATGCTCAAGAGAAGTGTTAGAATTATATGAGTGTCTGCTCTAGCGAAAAAGCTGTGTGATTGAATTTCATATTTCCCTTGATTCATTGGGACATGGTGGAGTCTATTGGTCAGCCGAGTCATTTGGCCGACTGGCAGTTATGTATCTCGTTTGTGATCTCGACTAGCCCGGGGGGCGGTCGTGTGAGCCTTCCCTCGGTGCTTTTGGCTCTGTTTGATGGTGGACACCTTGTCAGCGGTGCCACTATCAGTCAAAAGTAAAAGGAGTTGACAGATATTTTTTTTGTTGCTTAAAAAAATATTATGGTCCCATAAAAATATTTAGTACCACATTGTCAGATGATTTATTGTTATGGTGTGAGATCAGTGCAATAGAATTTCATGGAACTTCTTTATAATTGGAGTCCTTCATTCATGTACTTAAATTTCACCATGTATAATTGACAGTTTATCAGGAATTGGTGCACGTACCTGCCATGTACTTAGAGAATAACATTACAATAATAACTGGGAATAATCCCTCATGCAGTGACTATGTTAATCAACCATATGTTCATGATTTGAAATGATATAATTCAAGTTGTGAGATTTTGAATGTATGGCCTCAGAGTAATCCTAATGTGGCAGTTATTGTATCACTAATTCCTTTGTAAACCTAAATCTGACAGTTGTGAATTTGTTTTTTTTTCAAGGACTTTCCTTGTGTTTCTGTGCATGACAACTGTATTTACAGGCTCATATTTTAATTACAGTAAACTATCGATATATCCAGATAAATAAAGTCTCTTATTTTCTATTATTTTTAGTAAAAATATATCTTAATATTCTTTAGTAAATAGCTGTTCAATAAAACCTCACAATTAGGTTCAAGCAATTTCAGGTAATCTCTCGTACATTGTGTTGCTAAGAAATATGAAAGAAGCACCTTCGTTGAAAATTAAAATATACATATTATATGAAATTGTATTGTTCTCATGGTTTCAAATATAATATTCATTTGATGGATTTTAATTTCACCCAACAAGTTTGTTTATTTATTCAACCATCTGCAATTCTTGACCCAGGAAGAGGAAAATACTATCAATGATCACAAGGTCTGACAAGTAACCCTAATACAAATGCCTGCAAGCTAAAAATAATAATACATATGTACCTATGTTGTCAAATTTGATCATAGACCCACAACCTGCAAAGATTTCTTTTCAATATGTGTATTTATTGTATTTGTAATTTCTAAATTAATTTTTTTTGCACATTTTTTACCAATACGTCTGCTGAAGAAATTGGTGGATTTGGGATGAGGCTTTATTTATGAAAGAAATGAGTGGACATCACATTTTCTTATAGTATTTGCAATGTTTTCCCCATTAGAAGACAGCGATTTTGAGAAATTCTGGTGTTCCAATCACTACAATCAGTAGTATAAAATATGCCTTGCTAATATAATGAGATGAATATTGGGTAAAAGATTATTTACATTCCAAATAGTCATGTAATATGTGGTATCACAAGGGGAAGAAGGTCATGGTTTGAACATAAAGTTTGAGACAATGGATCTGTTAGCATCATGGAATAGAAGGGAGGGCCAAGTGATGAGGGATGCTGGTTGGAAAAGCAGCTCTTTTTAAGGTACACAAGAGAAAACCAGAGAGGGATGGCTACAACTAATCAGTCCTTTGGATTAAAGTCCTGACACATATAGAAATTAACATTAAATTAAGAACACAATGTATATATCCACTATTCTCATGCCCCTAGTTTCAATGCTTAGGTGTCATCATCATAGGTACCTGATGATGATGCCTAAACATTAAAACTAGTTGTACTAGAATAAAGAACAGGGGATTTAATGAACATGAACTTCCACAAAGTCAAACCTGAAGCAATAGAAAGAAATTCACATACTTTTATTTAAAATGTGGGAACAGAAATAAATGCGAATGGAAATTAATTTGTTCTCAACAGTGTGCTGTTATATTTATAACATGATGTATGTGATTGTGTACAATTTTTATAATGTACCAAAGTATCAAACAAGAAACCTTTACATAATTAAAATTTATCAGAAAAACTTTTTGCAGTAATTATTGAAAATTTCAACATCCCATAAAAATCATGAAAAAAAGGGTGTTGGAAATCATGAAAACCAAGCATTATTGATGGTATTATGTTAAAGTGCATACCACAGACTGCCAGCCTCCTTATGGTGTGTCAGGTAAGCCAACCTCAATGGTCTTCTCTCCCAGATTGAGGGAAAGCTGTGAGTGAAGATAGCCAGAAAAAACCTCGTTGAGGAGCTTGCATGGAGTGGACATAAGCCTGAAACGGGCCCATCTATCAAGTCAAGCCACAAGTGAGCCAAATTACGAGGAACTCATTGAGGAAAGGATACATTTGGTGGAGTGAGGTTTGTTTGGAGCATCATGCATGTGCGAGTCATCTTTTCCAACAAAATTTGAGAGATGATACCTGTAACTGAGAGATAATACCTGTAACATGCATAAAAGACACCATCATCCAAAACACTTTCTCCATAGCAGTAAGTAGGTAACTCTCTCACTACTGACATGAATACATTCCTCCCTGATGTCTGTCCATTGAGATTGGAATTTTAAGCACCATGAAGCTGCAGCTAGACACAGCTGGGGTGGAGAGACGTACACAATAAGGTTTCTCTTTAGAATTATTAATGGAATTCCTTAATAATGGCCTCAAAGATGAAGCTCTAACGAAGAATATAAGTTGTGTGATCTGTCCTTCAACTAGTTTAAAGACTTGCATTCCAGCCAAGGTTACACTTTCCAGGCAATAGGCGTAGAGAGTGCATTGTGGGTGGGAATGTATCATTCTTATGTGTATTGCATATGCAATACACCATCTATGCAATACACTGCAAGGGCATATCATGGGAGGTGTTAGATCATGCATGCAAAATTTCTATCATGTTACCTCTACACAAATTATTGCTTGATCTTCCACTCAAATAATGTTAATCACATGAACTAAAGTACTTGCATGCAACAATAGCCAAAGAGAGGACATGTAAGAATTGGAATAGTGTAGTGGCTTCTCACTGAGAAGGCCCAGGTTCGAATCCTGGAGATGGCAGATATTTTTCAGTAGTATCTTGATCCCTACTTGAGGTTAATTAAAAATAGCAATTTTCCATAAAATAAAATTTAATATGACCAGTTTCAATGTGGCTACGTTATGATATAGTATAGTTTCATGGTGTGTTATGTTATAATATAGTAACATTGAAACCGATCGTATTTTATTTTGTGGAAAATTGCTATTTTTAATTAATCATGATATACCACCATATCACGCCTGAAACATCTCTTTTTATTCCCACTTGAGGTGCTTTGTGGAGAGCACTTTGAGTAAGTATGCCATCCATTGGATGGGGCATTAAAGTGCCGACCCCTTGGCACCTTTCCTTAAGAGTAGGCTAATGCTAATGCTAGGGTTCCCTCCTCCTTACCTTTCCCATCCATCCCTAATGGCACAAATGACCTTAGTTGTTTGTCGCCTCCTCTAAAACTACCACAAACAGGATATGTATATTCAAATCATGCTATAGTACTGTTAACAAGATGGGTCCATTAAATAAAAAAAAACCATCACACAATGCATGAAAAACCACCACTCAACATCACTCAGCATGGATTGGATGAAGGGCATGCACTGACACTGGCTGAAAGGACATGATGCAAAATGATTTCTGCCCCAAAGGAGAACTTCACCATCCTGCTGCTTCTGACCATCTCCACCTATTGTCCAATATGTGCCTGGCATTTTGTACAGAGGTTGGCTTCTCTGGAAAGTAACCTTATAATGCATATACGATTCAGAGCCAATGAGCATTCCGAGCCTCTTGAATGAGTATGATGTGGATGAACCCCTTTCAGTCCCATTAGGTGATGTGAAGTTCTTGAGAAATAGAATTACTTTCATTAATACCTATTGTAGTTCAAGTTTTTCTCATGGATAATATCGAGTGCACAACTGCCTGCAGGGCAAATCCATATGTACTTGAAGTCACAAGTATGAAGGAGGCACTCCTTGCAGGTCCTCTCACTCTGACTCATGAGCATAACCAGGGTGATAAGCTTTTCAACATTCAGATGTAGCTACTCAAATGTACATGACACCTCTAAATAAATTACCAGTTAACATTGTTGATATAATAATTATAACTTGCTTGGTTGTTTGTACTGGAATTTCAAATAAGTTTTAATTTACAAAAATAAATGATAACCACAATCTACTCAAATAAAAAGCTTTCATTATGTTCTCCACGCCACATTCAGTTCTGATTGCTGGAGGCCTTTTATATTTTTTAGCACCCTGCAATTCACTGCTAGGGTGTTCGGCAGAGGATGAAGTACACACTAGACTAATTTTGGCCTGAACATTTTTGCCTCTACCGCGGTCGGACAATTTTTTTCTGATTCCTCTCTTATGGTTCGTGGAAAAAAGCGACATCTTAAATCTATCTGTTCTACACTTAATCACTCTTAATTTTATTGACATGATCTCTCCTACTGCAGTACGATGGGGGCAATAATACATTTTCAACATCATTTTTAAAAATTCCTGTGATGCTTGAAATCAAAATCGACAAACCACCCGGCATCGGTGGCAACAGATTCAGGGTATTTGTACGTAAAAAGGCAATACCTACTGATGCATTTTCAGATGCAAATCGAAAATTGCGAAATGGCCTCCTGAGAATGTTTTTCCATGATCAGGCGAACTTTGGAATAACTCCCTAGATATTGGGTTAGATTATGCCTCTAGTTGAATTAATACCCCCTAATGATTATCCTTGCTAACAATGCAATGGACAAAATTTAAATTTAGGAGAAATAATGAATCTTGATTGATTTAACGATTGTGCTGGATAGAGTACAATATGAACTACGATAATTAAGCACAATAAACTTGTTTTGAATTGCAAATATTTTTGTGTGAGGATTTAAAAATGGTGTTACATGACACGGGAGTGTAAAAAAATCATCATATTGTAGTATTGGGTAAGAGATGGGACAAAATTGCATCTATTGCGGTATATGAGAAGATGAAACAGCACATACACACTTGATTGCAATTTAATTAGCTATTTTGTCTGCTGCTACCATAAAAGTATGTACAGATGTCGTTTGGCATTCATTACTGCTACGTTTGAATAGTAAAATTAGTTTCGAAGTTAATAAACAACATTGTAGACCGTCAGTGGTGGTTAAAAATGCTTTAGATGGCGTTACTGCGCTCACTCCAAGATCGCAAGTGAATGTTCATAAGCGCAAGGCGTATGACATGACAGAGAAATGTGAAATTTCTATATAAATGATTTGAATCGCTACAAATGAAATAGTGACGTTATTGGCTGAAATTTTGAATAGTCAACAGAATGGCTGAGTCCCTCGACGATAATCGCTCCAAGAATGGTGATGAAATGGACGGCAGAGATGCTGTCGTTGCAAGTTCCAAAGATGCTGTTGAAGACGGTAGTAATATGTTTATATACAATTGAAAATGATTGCCGTTTTTCTTTGATCTTTCACAAGGAGACGCAAAAACTCTAAAGTGACTCCCATAACTTCTTTTTCATAACACCCCTCTAATGTTCATTAACATGCCTTCTGGTACGTATGCTATTTGTCCTGGCACGCGTTCTTGTTATGGAGTTATGCCTTCACATTTTCAATCAGTTTTGAATTCAGGGGATTAAGTCAAGTATTTTCACCTTTCATTGCTACTTCGTGTTATGTGATTAATGTTAATTGTTTGTATTATTTCATGTTATCACATCGATATTACAGTTTGTTTACAAAATTCGTACGGGAAAGACTTTCCAATGTGCGATTGATGGGGTGTAACGTTAATCTTACTGCACACTTATTTGTCTCTCAGATGTGGGATTCAACTATGTTCATCACAAAGATAAAAGGAAGTATCGCTTTTTGCCAACAAAACAAAGACAAAACTACTAAACTAGTCATACGCTCATATTTTTGTTTTTGGTAAAGAGGGTTGAAATCTCTTGTCTGTGTTCTACACTGTTCCATAACGTCTTTAATTTCATAAGCATAAGTGCTTGAATCAAACAAGTCGAATACTTAATTGAAAATTCAAATGTGAAAAATGCAGTATAAACAGTGATTTTGGTCTCACCGTTGATAATATATCATTTAATGTTTCATTAGAACATTTCCAACATCATTGAATTCTTACCTCTTATGACCGAAGTGGGTTGTGGCAATCATATTAGGAAGGCATGTAAAGCCATTACTTTGGTAGCAATTCATTAGCATTCATTCATATTACAACTAAGTCCTATTCAGGGTTATTCTTTTCTATGTGGGCTTTTTATCCGTTTTGAAAAACAAATTCCATCGATATTTCTCATTACATGTCACTCTTCCTACACTGTCTCTGTTTCCCAGGCAGTCATTTAGGTCTTATGTGCTTGAGAGTTTCTTTGTGTTTTTTTAATTGAATACAGGAGTTTTATGTTATAAAGATGTTTTTTTTATTCCTTCTCCTGGAATGATATTTGTTATTGGGAGCAATTGGTGCCTTTATTAATGTGTGGGAATGGGTCAGGGTGGATGAGAAACTTTTTAAGTTGAATATTTAAAATCTATGGAGGGCAATTTTAAAAAACAGGGAAACCAGGACTAATATTTTATATGTAATCAATGAATTATAAGGTCCGTGTATTCAAGATTATGGGGAATTCAGTTTGTAGGGATCGAGAGAAGGTGGTTTCTAAGGAAGTGGAAGGCTGAATTCCAGGAATTTGTATGCATGAAGTTTTGGAAGGAATTAAGAGGGGGTGTGCAAAGGTCTGAATGTGATAAGTGTTCTAAATATTTCAAAACCTATTGCTGGGATTTTTTAATAAGTTAATGGAAAGGGTAGAGAATTGTTGGAATCTGTTCTGTGGCGAAGGAATAATAAATTGGGTAACAATCTATAGGTAAGTTAGGAAGTCATTTAAGTTAGTAATGGAAGTGTCAAAGATGGTGAAGTGATCGTCAATTTAAAGTGAGTAAGTGTAAATAGTTTAAGTCATCATGGACAGTGTTTTCAAAATTATTTGACTACTGTTCATCTCAGAATGGGTGAAGAATGAGTGCTGAATTTTAACTTGGAAGTTGAGTGTTGAATTAAAAATAATTTTGGGACATGCAAATGCTGATGTCTTTTGGTCTGTTGTGAGGGCAATGTTAACGTTTTGGATTTTAACCAGGCATTTTAAAAGAGGGGAAGAACATAATTTTTGCTGACAATGAGCGATACATTTTTAAAGTTGCAAGTGGCAAGGATGTTCATGTCTTCAAGTGTTCATTTGAGGATCAGTTCCGTTGAATGTTTTTCGGAAAACTTGCTGGAGGAGCCTAATGTGTTGAATTCTGAGGGTAACCAACATGCTAAGTTGTAGGTCAGTGGGTTTATCGTGGAAACTATAGGTCACATGGAGCAATTATTTTTTGATTTTTGGGGAGACAAAGGGATGGTAGGATTTGGGATAGTAAAGGAGATTTTTTCAGGTTTATTAGTTTTGGACATGAATTGGGGGTTTTCTTGATTTATGAGACCATCATACGCAAAGGGTTTTTTGAATGTGTGCATATGGACTGTAATATGTAAGATATGGGGCATGCGGTGGGTAATCTTGTTTGTCTAGGATCACAATGGAGTTTACCTTTATTATGCCCTTGGCATTAATATGTTTTTGGAGTGGAGGGGTTTGATGGTTTTGAAATGGCTGTTGAATTTGATTTATTTGGGTTTGGTGTGGGACAGACTTGTTTGATGAAGTTGAAATTATGGATGTTATTTTTCACTGTTTTGAGTAGATATATAAAAGCAAATCCAATGGTAGCAAAAGGGTCTTTGAGAAAGGGTTGACTTGGAGGCTTTTAATAAGGAGTGATTTTTGTGAAGGGGATAAATCAGAGGAAATGTGTGGTTTGTCACAAAATTTTTGAGAGGATGGCTAGGAATTGGCCAGTTTATGTTGGACGGCTGTTGGAATAATGTTTCCATGTGCATTTCAACTTAATGAAGTGAAAGTTGCTTCACACACTTTTATGTTGCTGCATGTCCTGACTGACACAAATTCTAGACCACTTTCAGACATCCTACTGAGCTGAAATTTTCCTTTATTGTTCAGATCATGCTGAAAACTTTGTCAGTAATTTTGCAAGTATCAAGAAAGTGGCCCATGTTTGACACCAGAGATTTTTAAGTTCACCCTTCATGTTATAAATTAATGTTCAAGAATATCAAATGATTGACTTGCAGGCATGGGACTTTTACTAAAATGCACCTAAAGGATAAGGGTATTTAATTCTAACAACTGTTTATTACATCCGTTGCAAAATTGCAAAAAGTGCTGCCAAATGAAATTTTGTAGCAACGTCCTCATCATTTTGAGGGTGGTGATCATAGCCAAGGGATCCCTTCCTTATTCCCCCACACTGCATTTGACTCCTTCTGCATGAAGAAAGCAATCTCTCTTCCACTAGTGTATCAATAATGCGTTGAGGGTGAGGTACTTTTGCTGCTCACATATAATGTGGTGAAGGGTGGAGTCCATCATTGGATAACCATTGCTCTCCCTTTTCATGTTGAAGGGAGCATACCAGAGTGTGCCGTGTGCCTGCAGACTTGTGTCCATCCCTCCCGCCTCCCCTGTGGTCACATTTTCTGCTTCCTGTGCATCAAGGGGACTGTGGCCACAGCACAACCGGGCTCAGTCAGACGCTGTGCAATATGCCGGAGGGAGATCCCATTAGACTTCCTCGACAAACCTGTGCTGCTGTGTCCCATCTTCCGGAATGCTCCCCCACCACCCGTGCAGCCGAGGACTGATGCCAGCGCCACACCCAATGAGCAAGAGGGCTACCTGTGGTTCTACGAAGGGAGGAATGGTGAGTTGTCCGTGGAGTTGTTGAATCTCAAGTCTGAGGGAAACATGGCTTCCTTTAATTCAGTTAACTTGATAAGTATACTTTTCCAAATGCCCATAATCTTTGTCTGTCTGTTCTTTTCTACTGGGGATACCTTTAAGTTATGTTTCTGGTTAAGAAATAATGTTTCTGGTCACCATCATCCAATAATCACAGTGCCTTGTCACCACAGCCATATCCTTTAGTCAGTAGCTGTTCTTTTTGTTTCCTCACGGGAATAAAAATCCATTTCCATGATCCTTCTTAAATTGGGATTCTTGGTTATCCTCTTGGTCTTTTACCCACCCTAGCACTTCACCCTTAGTGATGTTTTCAATATGTTCATCATGCCTTCTCTTGACGTGTCTTATAAATTTGATTTTTATTTTTCTATAGCCTTTGAAAGGTGCCTCTTTTCAATGACTTCTTCCAGGACTTAGTGTTTATGTTTTCCTCTCTGTTCAACCCATCTCTGTAAGTCCTCTCCATGTCGACATATCTGCAGCCTCTCATTTTATTTTCAATCAGCTGCATAGGGCAATAGCAAAAATTGTACCGAATCATCTTACAATTATTGAACTAGACATGTGCAACCCTTTCACCCTGTGTCAAATGGAAAGCATCCTCCTTTCAATTAAGAGGCTTGTAAACTTGAAATATAATAGCTCTACAGAAATAAAATTGAAAGAAGGATTATCAGTTCAACCTCACATTACTTGGAAATACAGTAGGGCTCCATAATGATATGGTAAGATGGAACTGGACGTGGTAGGACAATTCTTTTCCCGTATGGTAGGACGCAATTGTACCTTGTACCTTAGACTAATTTTCATCTACTGGTTGGTCATTAGGTGGATTGGATATTTAGTATTTCAATTTTAATAAGGAATAATAACACAGTACACATACATTGGCCTTAGTGGGCTGGCCAACCACTCTTGACCCCATACAAATCCTGGAAAGGAGTGGAGTTTCAAGGCTTCCCACTGGGAGGGCCCAGATTCGAATCCTGGAGATGACGGATCTTTTTCAGTGATATCCCGATCCCTACTTGAGGTGCTTTGTGGAGAGGACAATTCCTATCATGTTACCTCTACACAAATTATTGTTTGATCATGCCCTTGAAAAATGTTAATCGCATGAACTAAAGTGCTTAACATGCAACAGTGGCAGGATACATAAGGATTGGAATGGTGCAGTGGCTAATGTACTGGCTTCCCACTGAGAAGGCTCAGGTTCAAATCCTGGAGATGACAGATATTTTTCAGTAGTATCTTGATCCCTACTTTTAGGTGCTTTGTGGAGAGCACTTTGAGTGAGTACAACGTCCGTCGGATGAGACTTTAAACTGTTGACCCCTTGGTGTCTTTCGAAGAGAGTAGGCTAATGCTGATGCCAGGTTTCCCTCCACCCTTCCTTCTTTCCGATCCATCCTAATGGTACAAATGTCTTCAGCTGTCAACCGCCTCACCCAAAACTACCACTTGAGTTGTGAAATTAGGAATTCTGGAGGATTGATGTTATTTTCATGGAATATAGATAGTGGACAGCAAAAGGAAAAAATTTGGGATTCAATGCAAATTACTAACTCAGTGAATTTTTTTAACTAGCAGCTTTCAATATTTTTTGTATTCTGCAAGAAGGTAGGGAATTATGCATCACATTTTGTGTGTACATTGAATGAGAATTTGTGTGGTTGATTGGGCTGGTAGTAATGAATGATTAGGCACTTTCTTCTTTGAGTGAGTTACCATGAGAAGTAGATGTGGAATAATCGGGATGATTTTTTTCACTAAAAATAGGTGTCTACTGATGTTCTCCTTTATTATCACTTGCTTATGTGTTGTTGTTTCCTGAATGCTGGGCAACCAAAATGCAAAATGGTGTCACGACAGAGTTAACATTCACCTAGATGATTTAAATAAGTCAAAAACTCCAAATGTTGGACTCCAGAACTACATAAACTCAACTATAAGTAGGATTGTTATTTAGGCCAGTCATCAGATTTTTAAAACTATTTTCATTAATTATCTAACCAGTGACTGTCTATGTTAAAAGGGAAAATTCTGACATTTTTGCATTCATAATTTTAGCGGTATCCTTTCAATTATATCAGGAATACAAGGTAGTCAAATTGTTAATGCAAAACCTTGAAAATTAAATTTTCTTCTTTAAAACCTGAAGAAAACATGGGATCAGAAACCATCATAAATACCAGTCATCCTGTTTTAACAATGTCACTTCCCTTTGGTTAACTTTTCAGGCCATATAGTTAACCATTTGAGCTGACATATCTTAACAAAAGAACAAGGGAAACATGGAAGTCAAAAGACAATCACATCTTTGAAAAAAATTGTGGGTTCTGCATTTAAATGTGAGGCAATGAACAAGTTAAACCCATATTTGTCCGTAAATGAGCAATGAATTATGGGACATTTGTACTGTGGGAAATATGTCAAAATCAGTATGTGTGTAGGTTTATATTCTTGCACGTCTTATATAAAATCCCTTAAGACAAAAAATTGCCATGAAGGAGGTTGCTTAGTGGTCTACCTTGTAGCCAATGGGATCAACAGATTGGGAACTCCATGGTTATATCCTAATTCAGGCAGATGCTTCATTTTTTCTATTGAATCTCCAATCACATGATAATGTCTTCGTTAAATATGCTGTTGTGGTATTTCCTGAAGTTTTTGACTTTATGTCATGTATTAATTACAAGGAATTGGCCTTTGGCTATTCCAATAAGTTTGAAATGCTCCATTTCAACCTGTGGAAAGTGTATCTCCAAAATCATGTCGCATGCCTGTTTTTGAATCTGAGAGTTAAAAAAAGGTCCTCCGTTTGCATTCAAGGTTGGTGGCAGTATGATGAGCGCACGGGTAGTCAGTTAGAGTCTTCACACCTTTCGGGAGAGACATCCTGTGAGATAATGATATGCGGCTCCCTCTATGTGATAGACTTCACGAATAAGGTGCAGTACAGGAAAGGGGCAATGGGTAGGTCAAGGAAAATCAAGCGGGATCTTGCATCGGCTGAAAAGAAGGGTGTCGCCGGGCTTAGATGAAGAGACGTCATTGGGATTTCCTTCGTGCTGTACTCTGTCCATCCGTGCACTGACATAGGAATTGTTTCCATTTTGCCTGACTGTAAATATAAATAAATACATCTATCTTTATTTCAAGAGAAAACTAGTGACTGTATTCATGCCACTAAGAAGGGATTCCTAAGGTTGTCTCTCTGGGTTCTTGCATTTTTCTTTGAGAAATTTTTTTCATGGTCTTGTTTCCTTTGCATACATGATCATGGCTGTAGTAAAATGTATGCCAATGGCATGTGTGAGATAATGTTTTACGTAGCCATTTTGGTTTTAAATTTCTTTTTAGATGAAGGTTTTATCAGATCTTCAGTTTGTAAAGAATATTTTGTAATGCACAACTGTGGAAAATATTAAACTTTCTGAACAATTCCTGCTCTTCATTATTATGCACCAAGTAGTTATCCAATTCAATTTAGATGGTATTTGTAGTTGTTCGCTTCCCAGACACTGCCACGTCATAGGTATTTGTGGGTAGAAATGGAATGAAAATGTATGCTCGTGTGTGTGTGCACGTGAACATTTACAATTTTATGTTAAAAAATGGCCCTTTCACTTCCAAATGCTGTCCCTACTGATTTTCATTTATAAAACCTTGTTGAGATATCTCATATGTTATGAGGTATATCCAGAAAGTACTGTTATAAGGTTCCTATATGCTATTGAGAAAAGAAAAAAAACTGAAATATACTCATACTTATTGCATACGTTCTTATTGCTTATTGATGTGCACACTTCACAGTAATTTTTTATGTGGTGTCCACACTGCGGTTGAGATATTTGAGCAAAGTGGATTAACAGGTGCTGTGTTGCTTCATCGTAGAAAGATGCCACCTGGAATGCAATGTAAAACTGTGCTTTCTTACATCTCATTTTGTGGTGCTGTAGACTGTGCAGTCAATCAAGGCATAGATTGCTGCTGCAGTCACTTCCCATCTCTCACTCTCACCACTATAGATTTTGGCAGTCAAAACTGATGCTCGCTGTTATTTGTTCATACCTTATCGAAACACATGGCATACTGATCACCTTCAACCTTTCTTCCCTCTCATTGCTGCCACAGACATAAAAAGCATGCAGCTGAGACAGTGACATGAAAACACAACGGAAAACTGGAGTGCATAAGACTTCTAAAAACCTTTAATGGCTTTGTAATATGAAAATTGCTTGGTATGAGATCTAGGGAGTAGGGGGGATGGTCCCAATATTTCTAATTCAATGTCATGAGATGTCACATTTTATTAAATCTTCACTCTGTAAAGCTGGCAAATTGCTTTCATCATCATCCTCATTTTTGCATCCTTCAATAAATAAACCCATCTAGCCATCAAATCACTTGTGTAAGTGGAGCATCTTCTCCATATAAGTCAAAAAATTTAGTGGCAAATTTCTGCTGGTTTCCGAGTCCATTGCATTCAACGAATAGATAAAGACTACATATGTGGTGAGTATCACAATTTTCTTCAACATTCGTCATTGATGAATGTCGTCCATGCCTGTGTGAGGTAATGGAGAAAATGGGGAACTGTTGGCTTTTTAGGTGTTTGAAATGGAGATAGCTGCTGTCTAGTATCCATTTTGCCTTTTGATGATGTAGATTTACCATGATGACCTTGTGCGAGTGGATAATTACATCCAAAAAGAAATACTTCTTCACCAGCACGTATTTGCTGCCTTCTTCATCTCGGAGAATTCCTATGACAGAGTAGGGCAGCAGAAAGTTTTAAAGCAGATAGAGTTTCAGGGGCCATTTACTGGTCTTCATCAGGAATTTTTTTATCAGGCCATGTTTTTAAAGTTAGGATAGGCAATTGTCAACCCTGGTTTTACTCGCAGGATGATTATGTACCACAGGACTCTGTGCTTAGTGTAACGCTATTCGCCATAGCTGTACACGATATGGGAGAATACATCAGGTCTCCAGTAATTGGGTCACCATTAGTAGACGATCCTGCCCTCCTCTGCCGATCATCAACAATCATTAAATCTTACTGGACACCTTAACACAGATAGTCCCTTGAAAATAGTTTCTGGTTCTCCGTGGGGAAAACAGAGTCAATGTCTGCCAGTTGTGTGATGTTCACCCCTATGCTTTGGTGTCAGAAATCTCCTGTTTATGGAATCGGTCCATTTCCTATGTAGGACATTAGACTACTGATGGAACTGGAGGGAACATTTTGGGACACTGCAATGGGTGCTGCCATGACCTAAACGTTTTCCTGTCTTAGCCATACCACTTTGGGGTTGAGACCACACTATCCAGATTTATTTCTTTATCGAGCACTCTTGCGCTCAAAGATTAACTATGGCTCTTTCATTTACTCTTTTGGGCACGAATCATATATCTTTGACCCCGAAACACTTCACAATGCATGGTTGCGTTTGGCCATCTGATGCTTTGTGACCACCACAGTATCTACTCGGAAAGAGCTGAACCACCTCTGGCTATCCAAAGAGATATTTTAATATGCAAGAATGCTGCTAGGATTTGATGATTTTCAACTCTCTGTTGTTTGAAATAGTTTTTAATGCCCCTTATAAAAGCTTTTTCAATGGGTCCAGTGCCACTAGTCCACTCAGCAGTCATTTATATGGTTTTATCCAGGAACATAATTATGGTTTCCCTCGGGTGTATCTTGTGGGGTATTTGCATCAGCTGCCTTGTTTAACTCCTCAGCCAAAGTGCAACAATCGGTCAAATAGGCACTCTTTAAGACTTCCACAACTACCTCCGATTACCAGCATTCATTCAAAGAAAGGTGTTGGATGGAATGAAGGGAGAATAAATGTGAAATTAATTTTATTTAGTGTGTAGGTTGAGGTTTTGTCTTGTTAGATGAATTTAAGAAATTTAGGAATATACAACCTTTGCCCATTCAAAACCTACCTTAATATCTGGACTACCAAATAATAATTCCAATAATTGCTGGAAAATCGATCAGAATTCATCCCCATAGATACTGGATTGAAGTTAGATTCAGCCTGTGTGCATGCCATTGTATCTTCTAATTGTAGGGTGCAGAAAGCAAAGCTGGTGCCACTCTCTACTCTGTTTAGAGTGGAATTGTTTACCATCAAATTATGTAGATTAGGATAGCTTAGGTCCTGGTGTACTTAATGGTGAGATAAATAGGCATTACATGAATTAAAGTCAAATACAAGTTAGGCCATGTGAGTGGATAAAATTCCCCTAGAACTACTGAAAGGTTTAGAAAAACATGGGAGGAAGAGTTTATATGGACTCACTGGTAACATTTATGAAGGAGGAATTTGGCTGGAATACTTCATCATGTCAGTGTGAGTTCCTATTCCAAAAAAGGTAAAGGCAGCCATATGTGCGGACCACAGAACAATAATGATTGTGACGTGATGTCATGATGTGATTGAGCACCCACAGAAAAATGCCTAGCAATGAACACACACTTAGATGCATTCGCTCCTTTGAATGCCGTACAGTGGTGTCTTTGCCATGCCAATCAATCAGCAAACTCGACATTCGTTATGCCATTGCCACTGCACTGGCAATGTTGAAAACGACTTTATCTTCTGGATATCCATCATGCATTGAATTTTGCATCTAACTTGGCATTGAAATCAGATATGGCTCCTCAAGTCCTAATTTAATTAATGAACTTCAGTAGAACAATTGTTTTCCTTCAAATCTCAGTCGCCTTAATTGAATTTAACAAAAGATGATTGTGTACCAATTTCCATTTTTCCACTCATGTGTCCTACTTATTACTCATTACCATTTTCTTTTATGTACTTGAATGAATTCCATTTCAAACAAAAGAAGCATAAAACACCTTAACAAAACAAAATGAAAACTTGTATAACCGTAATAAATGATAATAATGAATATAGCCGGTTCTTATATTTTATAAAATGCCTTGGTATATTCTTTGTTGCTTGGTCTCGAAGATCGAAGGTAATACATAAACTTGAAATGCAATTACAGAAAACTAAACAACTGAAGGATATTTATTAAGAGGGACACTATGATTTATCTGGTATTTTTCTGAGTGATCCAGTTGATGTAGTACTTTTAAAAATTGTTATTGTTAATATTTAGCTTCAGGTTCTTAGGAGCCATTCTTTTGATCTTACTACTTACTTTGATTGGTGTTTTGAGAAACAACTTGCTTTCAGTAGGAAGGATAAGAAATTTGCAGGGGTACCTAGGCCTCTTTAAGTATTGTGAATCCCCTCATTCACAACTCTGATTGTGTAATGGAGCACCAATCTTCTATTTAACGTACCAAAGTGACTTTCAAATGTGGCTGCATATGGAGTAAGATGTATGAGTAAACATTTTATGTACTCCTTTTGGTCAATGCCCTTTTTGACTTACAATGTTTCCCGGGCCATAAGGCACACATCATGATTTTTCAGGTTAGAATTAATGAAAAATATATGGATCAGACCGAAAAGATAGAAGTATTTTGATGCTAACACTTAATATGAAGAAAATTGAATCATTACATTAAAAAATTAGCAGCTAAATGCATATCAATGTTTATTCATCGAAGAATCAATGGAATTTGACATCACTGAGCCAAAATGATGCCTTTAGGCTCCTTTTTTTCCGTGCTCCATAGCAAATTTTCACGAATTCAAGTTTAAATGCAATACTGTATGGCCATCTTCTTTCTTTAAGATCTCACGAGGCCATTATCACTACAACTTTATATGGGATGCTTAATTTCTGTTATTTATTTTTTATCTATTTATTTGGAAATAGAGCCACATACAGCAGTACCTTGCCAATTTAAAGTGGAACATGTGACAAAATACAAATAAGGATGCGTACATTAAAAAACAACAAATATTAACAAATTAATGACATAAATAACAAAAATAGGTTATTATCTTATCTAACCATGGAGAGATGGGAAAGAGAGCAAAGTCAGTAAACATGTTGGAGGAAAGCAAAAAAGGATCAATGCTATCAGGGAGTGAATTCATTGGGGAAAGAGGAGAGGCAGATGAAAAGAGAGCGTTTAATTAGTGATAACCTGGGTGTGGGCATGTGGAGTAATGAGTGTTTGTGTGCGGGTACATTTTGGTATTATCAACATTTTTATTGAAAGCAACCAATTTTTTTTACTGTTACAAAACTCTTATACTACTTAAGGTTGAATGCCTTTAGACTCTTTGAGTTTATCAGGAGAGATCAATGTATCTATGGATGCGTCAGCCGAGGGGTGACATTGTCATTAGCCCAATGCGAATGAAGTTTTGTGGCAGCACTATATGTGAGATAAATGACTAGTCACTCTATTTTTTATAAATTTATGATTTATTTTTGAATTTTTTAGAAGCACTTTCAATGAAATGTTAAACCTCTGTTGCTTACTACTGACTCTAAACAGTGGAATATTATCAAAATTTGCAAAAAATACTTCATAAACTATTTTTCCAGGGAATTGGCTTGTGCTTATAGGTCAAAGTCATGCCCCTGGCCCGTAAGATGCAGGTTGGTTTTAAAGTGCATTTTGGTGTGAAAAAATTGCATCTTATGTGCCAGAAAATGCATCAATTCTCATACCCTCCAGTCACATTACTCCAGCTTGTATATGCTTATATTCTGTAGTATGGGCTCTCTGGAGTGTGTTTAAAGCTATTTGAGGGGCTTTTCCCGTTGTGTAGCAAGGCTTGCAAGACTCCAGAATCTATGGAAGCTTTTCAAGATCACTGTCCTGGGCTCTGTTCCTATGTGGATGAAAAGGATGTGCAGGAGGCATTGGCTCCCAATATCCCTGCCTTTCAAAGTTTTCCTCTTCTCACAAGCCCAATGGAGCCAATGAGAAGGCACTGTGGGAATTCTTTTGCTGCTGCTGTGGTATATAATTGTGTTGAGTTTGGTGATGACCACTTTCTGCAGTTACAATTTGTTGATAATTCATTTGTATGATGAAAATTACTTTGTTGACTTAAGCTCCTTCTGCACTGTGCTGCTAAGTGTTTTTGAAATTAGTTATTCAGTACGGGTGCTTATTCAGGCAGAGAAAGCTGATGCAGAGCTTTACAAAATGATTTTTAGACTGTGTCCCATAAATTTTAAGACCTTTGGCTATAAAATTGGTACTACTAGCGCCATCTTCAGGAAATTTTGGCAACTGTTTACTGCAACCTTTCTCTCCCTGTGTACAAAGTTTCAAGTCCATTGAATCACATGCAGCTGTTCTGTAGCATTTCCCCTGGTAATATCAGAGTGGTCACGGTTATAATTTCACAATGAATGAAAATGATGACCAACATGTTGTGATTAAATTTGCTTTAAAGCTGCTAAAAGTGCAGATGAAACGTTCAAAATATTAAAATTTACTTATGGTGGAACTGTTAGGTCTCGTGCTACTCTTTTCGGGTGGTACAACCTTTTTATGAAGGGTAGGGAATCAGTTGAAGAGAAAGAAAGCAGCAGACGGCCATGCGTCATGAAGAGCAATGAAAACATCGCTAAAGTCGCAGCTGTGTTCATGAACCACCATAAAGCGAGCTGTAGGTTGATAGAAGAACTAACTGGAATATCAAAAACCGTTGTGCAATGCATTTTTATGAACAATTTAAAGAAAAGGAAACCTCAGTGATTTACACTCAGTTTTTGTATATTCAACAGATTCAGGCGAGATGTAGTGGAAGTTCACCATTATGAGAAAAACAAATGGGCACTTTTCCATAGATTTATTTGTGACGTGCAACGCATTTCAGTTCATCGAACCATCTTCAGGTACAAGACAAGATTCAACATGTGATAGATCATATTTATGCATTTGAGGAAGGGGGGGGGAAGTGGAGTAAGGTAGGCAGGGACAAAGAGGGGAGGAATATGGATAGCCCAAAGAAACAGAGAAACTAAAGAAATGGAGAGTTAAAGGGGGGGGGGAGAGATAAGCATTTGTGGTCATTATTGAAGGAGGGAAGAATGAAGGGTTAAGGGGACATGGAAGGGATAGAGGCAGGTTGCGGGATTGACCCTCAACCTGCTTCTATCCCTTTCATGACCTTTTCCCACTAAACCCTTCTTTATTCTTCCCTCCTCCTTACCGCCAAGATACCAGCTACCCGGCATCGTCCTCTCTAAATAGTGTCCACAAGTGAGTGTTTATCTCTTGCCACACCCTCTTTTTACCTCACCATTTCTTCAGTTTCTCTGTTTTTTGGGTTTTCCATATTTCTCCCCTCTTTGTCCCTGCCTACCTTACTCCTCACTCTTTTCTTAACCCCCCCCCCCCTGCACTTCCTCAAACAGGTGTAATTATGATGTATTCACAAGTTGATTCTTGTCTTGTACCTGAAGATGGTTCAATGAACTGAAATGCGTGATGCGTTACAAATAAATCCGTGGAAAATTGCAAATTTGTTTTTCTCATCACTCAATTTAGGCCGGAAAAAATGGTTTCTATGCTCAGCCATCCACCATATTCACCTGATTGGAGTCTCCATGACTACTTCCTGTTCCTCAAATTAAAGATGTACTTGAAAGGGAACCTTTTTGTGTCGATAGACGAGATACAAGAAGCCGTGACAATAATGTGTAATAGTATTTGAAAAGAGGAGTTTTTGAAAGGCATGAAAAGACTGAAAGATTGTGCAAACAGGTATATTACTTCTAATGGAGACAATTTGGAATAAAATATTTGTTGAAAAAATTTTAGTAATTCTTTTGAATCTTTTATAGTCACAGTCTTAAAATTTGTGGGAGACACTGCATATGCATTGAGAAATTTTTTATTAGGAATTGTGTTTTTCCCCGAAACACATACCAGTTGAAGTTTATTGAAGGCATGCAGAGTCATTTTTGAAGTTCTCTCAGTGGACACCATGAGTGACGACTTGAATGATATCACGGTGGTGTTTGAACCTCCTATGAATGTATTTCACCATTATACGTCCCCTCATGATTTTCTGGTAAAGAGATGTCTTGCGTCAAAATGCTTATATGGTATATAGGTATGAAGCAGAAATTGAAGGCTTTCTGAGATAAACATATCTTTCACATGTGCGGAAACTTAGGTCACTAGGTAATAATGGATTTCACTTCAGTGAAATGCTTGAACTCTTTGGAATATTTTTAGAGTTATTATGTTAGCTTGATGGCATTGGGTATAACTTGGCAAAACCATTTCGTAATGGTAATAGAAAGCCTGATGATGATGACCTTGTATGTATGTCAAAATCTGGGTCCCATTAGTAAAATTATATGAGGAGCAATCAAGTTTTTCATTTTCATAATATTGTTAATCCTACATATGATATATGTAAATAATGTATTAATCAAAGAGCTGAACACACCGCTATGGATTTCTTCAAGAAAATCAAAGAATTACGTACCTACATTGTAGTGGTAGAGTGACATACTAAGATGATAATGTATTATGCCCTTGAAAAATCCATTTCAAAATACTCATTTAGAGAATGCAATGGTTTTGAGTGTTCGTTTCGTAAATACTATTGAGGATTGTTTTTGGCAGTCAATTCTCAATGACATTTTTGGACCTATTGCAGCTTGTCTGTGCTGCTCTACGAGGGTAGTCTGAAAAGTTTCCGACCTAACAAATTAAGTCTTTTTTCTTTTAATTCATTTTTATTTTTCAATATAGTCTCCTTTTAAAGCAATACACTTCTTCCAGCAATATTCTTAACTCTGCCAACCCTTTTGAATAGTAGTTGATGTCTTTCTTATGTGAACTTTAGCCATCGCGATTGCTGAAGTGTGAGCATGTGCACATTGTCCTGATGAAAAGCACCTTCTTCTTCAAATGAGGTCTTTTTCTGCGCAATGTCTGGTTTCAATTTTGTGAAGTAAAGATGCCCAACTCTCCTGTTATTGTTTTTCCTTTTTGAAGATAATGGATGAGCACAATTCTGTGACTAATTCTAAAAACAGTCACCATTCTTCCTGGCCAATGAAGGCATCGTTGCCTTTTTGGAGCAGGTTTATCCTTAGCAATCCACTGTTTTGACTATTATTTGTCTCAGGAGTCTAGGGGTGGATCCAAGCTTCATTTACAGTTATGAATCGTTGCAAAAAATCTGACTCCTTTTGCTTAAAAACTGCTATGAATTGTGTTTGGTCAAAAGTGAGCATAGGTAACACTAACGCTCCTTGTCCAATTTTTTAGTCTATACGTGCATATGAAAAATGCATTGTTTCGATATGCCCATAGCCTATGCTGTTTCTCTAACCTCAATTCAATGGTCGTCCAGTATCATTTGGTGCTAGTTTTTGATGTTATCAGTGACTATTGTGGTTTTTGGCCGTCCCGAATGCTCATCAGCACCCAAGCTGGTATGGCCGCATTTAAATTCATCTGTGTAACGTTTCGTGGTCGTAAATTATGCTGCAGAGTCTCTGCACACAGCATCAAACTCATCTTTGATTTGCATGAGCGTATTGTCTATCAAAAACAAATATTTAATGAGAGCTGGATAGAAGTTTGTTATAAAATTTTATGGCACTGCGTATTGGTTGAAGTTTTGGATAATCTACATAGACTTTGTCTAAAGTATTTTTTGGCTAAATTTTGGTAGTGAATACTCCGTCTTAATGTGAAGTCATTCCAATCCTCTTTTACATTAGATAAAATACAAGTTACATACCATGATCAGACTTAACTGGGAGGTACATAGTTGAGTGCCATATTTAATAAAACTTCTTGAATTGATAGAATGATAAAGATGAACTATTGACTGACAATAGTGTTGATAAAAGATGGCATACTCACTCAATATGCAAGTGAAGAAAATAGGACTCTGATGTCTGTTCGGAGGCATTTCCAAGCAACAATGTGGTGTAATAGGGAATATCATTTCAGGGCAACCTCTGACCTCTTGTCCAAGATTGAATCTTTGAGTGTTTGTGTCAAGGAGTTTGTCGGAGAGTATGTGATCAAAGAAATACCCTTTTATCCTCCTGTATCCTTTTTTGCCGCTCCCCCTTGCGGCTTTGTCACAGGTTGGTGGCAGTATGACGAGAGGACGAGCCTGGAGCTGGAGGGTGCCTACAAGAGGGGTGAGCGCTCATGCGAGTTGCTCATTGCGGGGTTCCTGTATGTGGCCGACTTTGATGGCATGGTGCAACTGCGGAGGAGGGACCCATCACGCAGGAGGCGCATCAAGAGGGACCTGGCCTCGATCCCCGTCAAGGGTGTCGCTGGGTTGCGAACCCGTTCCCATGGCAATGCCCAACCACAGCAGACGGTGATGGCAGTGGTGGAGGAGGATCAGTGCTTCCCCCCCATGGGCCACCACCAGACTAGTCACCATTATGGGCCAGCAACGACCCCTCCCACGCCTGTCAACACTCCTGGAACGGCCACGCCACCCCAGGGTGCACCTGGTGGCTCCTCCTACCTGACGGCAGTGGCATCGTCCTCTTCGCTGAGGCGGGTGGTCGAGGAAATGGGTCGCCTTCAGTTGAGCGGAGTGACGAGCAGTGAGGGGGCCTCCTCATGCGCCACTGCAGGCAGGGGTGGGGAGGGCACAGGGGGGGAGAGCGAGGGGGGAGGGTTGGGTGACGATGACCCTGGCGCTGAGGGTGAGGAGGGTGGCGGGGGGGCAAGGAGGGCAGTGGAGTCGGTCCTCTGGTCACCTGTGTCCCCAGACATTGCCTCTGCCTCCCCTTGGGTGCTCACTTTGTCCTCAGATGAGGATCAGCTGTGATATGCTTGGAGGTGTCTTGGAGGGACAAGTACTCAAGGTGGACTGACTGGCTCCCTTGCGCAGCGTTCGTTGGGATCTTGTTGAAAGGGGAGTGGTGTGGTTTTATGGTTAAGCACGGGGTTGCTGGTGGGAATATTCAAAAAGAGCTTGGCCTGGAAATCTCTTAATTGATTGATGAGGTTGATGTTTAAAAAAATTGACATCTAGTTCAATTGATTAAGGATTATTCTCAGTACATATTACTTTGTGGCTTTTTTGTATGCTGAAAATTTCGAGTTCACCATTGCATTTCTTACTTTTCCTAAAAACTTACCCACTTACTGCGTATTGTGTTGCTTCTTTTGATCATTTCTCATTTTAACAGCGGGCGGATCATGTTCACAGTTATCTCGGCAACCTCACTCTCATGCAGAAATACTGCAAAATGGCTTCCACTTTTGATTATCTGGATGACTGTGGAAGGAGCGGCATAACTGGAAGCACTGTTCCATGTGACACAGTGGAATGAACCGGAATAATGATTGGCAATGAGACGCTGTTCTGCCTTCGTCACCATCATCCCCAAAGTCAGTTTTGTTAATTAGGGTCACTTTGGCCGTTGGAGGAAGTCATTCTTCAAGAATTTTTACGCTCATGGAAGCATGTCCTAGAGTACCTGGAGGCATTGAAGGAAGGTGGCAAGCCTTGGACATTTGTCCAAACTCAAGCTAGTAGAGTGTTTCATTTGGTGAAAGGAATTACAAACAAAACACTCCCTCCTTGAGTACCTCCCTCCCTCACTTGCTGCAGTGATGAGGGAAGTGTCTGCTGTCTGAGTCAATCTCATCATGTGTGTGGGCATGGTGAGTGGCAGGGCATGCGTATCCACTCTGCCGAGGTGACTGTGTGACCTGACAGAGGAAGGAGTGATGCCAACGGAGCAGTTGATACTCTCAGCACTGCTCTGTCCTCTGAAGGCCAAGATGGTGGCAAAAGGAGAGGTACACAGGAGGTGGACGGATCTGATGTGGCTACCATGTGCTATTCAGAGTACCACACAGAATGGTATTCCGAAATTGGTCAATTAACCCTTGTAAGGGTATACACTTTCACTGCTTTGCATGCGATTGATGGCTTATTCTTGGGGGAATAGCTAGATGAATAAATGGCAAGGTAGATAATATGGGTTTTGGAAGTCAAAAATAATTTTTTAATTGACATATGTGTGAAGACCTTTGAAAAGATTCCATTGGTGAGAATTCCGGTCTTCTGGTTGATTTTGGTATTCATGAGGATCAGGATTATGTTGAAAGTGACTTGACAGTGATCATGGCAGGCTTGACTTGATAGTGACAGGCTTGCTTGATGCAATCCCAGCCCTTTGATGGTCTCTGAATTGACTCTGCTGCAAGTCAATAATGGTTACATTAGTCATTGCTATGTCATTAAAATCAGGCTGGGGTTGTCCTTTGTCATAATAGTGACAGCAATCATGGAAACATGGCTGGGCAAATGACCAATGAGCATTTCGCCAGGCGAATATTTATCTGAATGGACACTTCACTGAACAGGCATTAGGCTTTATTTTGTTACATTTTATAATGTGTTTTTGTCTCTTTATAATTGTGTGATTAATTGTAACAATATGATATTTCAAAATACATATATTATGAATTTATCGCACACATAATAAATATTAAATAAAAATACTATTGAAAATTGAATGGCTCATAATATCTATGCATGTGTAAAATGAGATGTTCCTCAGCTGTATTTTCATTGTGGGTAATTGTCCTCAAATCGATTCTGGTATCACCCTCATATTTCTCAATGACAAGTCTTCTTTCCAATGTTTAGTATTTCTTCTCTTTACCCAGTTCCTTTCCTGGTGTCAGTTGTCAACTCCCGAACTGAATGATCTTTTTGTAGCATTGAAACTAGACTCCAGAGATTGTGGTGAGTGGTTGTCTTTCACTGCTCAAGTCCTGTCCAATATCCTTGCAGTGAGAGTGTTGTCCATTGGATCCTGGTGGTCATTACCTTCCATGGCTCAAAATACTAATCCACGTTGATTCAAAGTGAGCAAGAAACTCATCAGTTGATAATCATAATCTTCCACATGAGCCATTATGGACTGTGCTCATTTGAACTTCTACTTTCAATTTATTCATATCTTTCACATCCCTTTCATTATTTTTCAACATCCTTTAATCCTATCCTCAGTCTATACTGTACCATGCATCTTGGATTTTTTGTGTAAACCTTCAATAGTTTTTCCAGTTAGCACCAAGTGAAGAGTAGTTTTTGATGTTTTCTCAAGTTTTTTGGAGTTCTTCTGTGACATTTTCATTTTCCTTAATCCAAATAGAATCCTCTTTCAGTTTATGAATTTGAAGTTGTAAAAGTCTTCCTTTGAGCCTGCTGGTATATTCATTCATTGTAGGTGTCCAAAAAAATGCAATCCTTTTTGTATTGCTGTCTGTGGTTTTCTGGATGAGTGTCGAAAGTACATTGATGTCTTCTGCATTCTTCTCCATTTTTAATTGGTCCTCAGGATTTTCCTTTCAGTAATTTCTAATTCTTTTGTCATCATTTTCTCATAAAGGGTCAGAATTTCTGTGGCATGGGTGATTATTGGACGAATTACCCTTGAGTAATGTCTAGGCTTAGTGATAATAGATATTCATTTCTTGTTTTAGATATCCCTTGTTAAATAAGAAGCTAGTTTCATCATATCAACTCTTGATTCAATGGCTTCTTTTTTGGAGACATTCTTTCCATTTATTTCTTCAGGTATTTGGATTAGTCAACTCTACAAATATGATCTTATGTAGTTTTAATTTTCTTTGGGACTACTTTCATATTTTCCATGAATTTTGTTTCCTTAAAGGATGTGTGTAGACCCATTGTTTTTGGTCAGGAGTATGATTTTTATGGTGGCTCTTTCCATTAACTCTGACAGCATTTCCATGTTGTCTGCAAAGACTTGGTTGTCTATTGATAGATTGTCTCTCATGTACCTTAGGCTATTTCTCTCATTCACTGAAATTTCTTCAATTAGTTTTCTTCATTCTCTTACACGTTTCTTGAGTGTGATGTTGAAAATTAATGTGAGAGTTTATAAAAAGAGACGTTTCAGATGTGATTTGTTGGAATATCATGATTAATTAAAATTAGCAATTTTCCAAAAGTGAGAGTTTATGTCCATGTCTAATTCTCCCATCTCAAAATGTCTTTAATTTCACTTTTTAGTGGGGTTCTTGCTAATATTTTCTTAATTAAAGTTGTTTTTTCTACTGAGGCCCAGTTCCTTGAGAAAATTAAACAGTTTTATTATCTGTGTGATAAGACAAATTCATTGAATCTCTTGACTACCCCATTCACTTTCACAATCATTAATGTTTGAACAGACTTGACAGTGAGTGAGTGGATTTTTTTGGATCTTTATACCAAGCCTGTGGTACTAAGCTTTGTGCTTCCCCCCTCGAAGAACTGCCTTAAATGGAAAGAAATGTCTAAATATTTGTGTTAGAGCAACATGGGATGATGCCATTGAAAGCTGCTCTTTAATAGTCAATGATGACAAACAGGATTAAGATCAGGTCTCAGTTCTTTAATATATTCATAAATTGATTGGTTTCTGTTCCTCATATTGCAGTGAGCCTAATAGAATTTATGCCTACCATCCAGCAAAACATTTACTGTATGCAACTGTAAGCGTAATGGTTGAGAATGAAAAGCCCCATCGCACAATGGTCTTTGGAAGCCGCAGGTTTCTTGGCATTCATAGGTTCATAGCAGTGGCTCACGTATGTCATGGGGGATGAAGTCCTCTTCCGTGATTGATTCTCTTGAATTGTGGTCAAAAGGTCTGTGGTCTGTGTGTGGACTCGGCACTATTTTGTCAGTTTCTTTCTTAGGAAGAGCATCTGTAGTATCAATTGGGTATTCCATCACTTCTGCAGCTCTGTGATGTAGTCAACATCACTTCACCTGAATGTTTGTCTCTTTTTATAATTTACTTCCTTCTCAAGGGCAGGCTGTGACCAGGATGTTAGGTGGAAGTGATTGACTCTTTGCTTTCTATGAATAACATAGTCTTTTGTTTTAGATCACCCTCTAGAATTTCCCTTGCATATACATCAGTAATGCATAACATCATGCTTCTGTTTATGAACAATGTAGATGTAGCTGCTAGGCAAAATATGTCTGCCTACTCTTGTCAAGTATGCATGAACTTAAAAGATAAAAATTTTTTATAAAAATGATTTTCAGTTGTCACTAGGAATGATATGCTAATCAATAATTAATGATGTAATATAAGCTAGAGTGATAATGAGGTAAATAAAGGTGAAATGCATGATGACACTGAAAAACATTGATATGTTTACTACTGCTAGATGGCTGACTGCATCAATGTCCACTCTTTGGTCCAGAAAAATCATCTGTTTAATCACTTACATGTCAGCTAAATGCCAATCCAGCCAATTGTTCATCAACCTTATTCAGATAAATACTTGTATTTGTCCGTGAAATGTGAACTTGGTCAAATGGATGTTCAGCCAGATATCACTCAGCCAAATGTCCATTGGCTTCCTGTCCGTATGACTCACAGAAGTGAGTTGGAAAACTACCATGATCTCAGTTGAATGCTTTAGAAATTTTACTTTTACATTTTGTTATTGTCTTTTTTAGAAAGTTAGGAAAGAATTGTACTCTTTCAGATGTGGAATATTTTGGTTTTCAAAATCCTTCGGTGAATGAAATATTTTGTTCTCCTTTGCACATTGCTTTCAAGGTGGCTGCACAGTTACTTCATCCATTAGAAATTATGTGGGCATTATCATTGAGATAACTAGACTTTTTAATGAAACTATTTCATGCTTTTTTATGGGGTGAAATTAAATTATTTAAAATGAATTACTTTTTCAAATTACAAGCATCAGTTTCAACCTCTGCCTGTCCATTTAATGGCCCCATACTTTTTCTGTTAATATGCTCTGGTATTTTTAAATTGTAGTATTTTATGTGAATTTATCATGAAATGAAAAGAAAATTAACTTGTCTCTTGGCATTGTTACATGCGAAATTCTTTGGAAGTTTGGAAATAAGACCTTTTCATTCCATAAATCGAGGATTGGATTCAGATGTAAGAGAAACAGGACTGCTTAGATTACAGTTATAACAGATGCATCTCCATCTCTTCCATTTGTCTTGAAATTCAAATTATCCAACTTCATTTTACAGCATAGGGTGTCTAAAACAAGATGTATCTAAATGTCATTTTGTGATGCTTAGTTATAGAATTACAGCCATCCACTATCTACCATCAGTTTAAAATTGATGGCGTGGTAATCTGCTCTTTTTACTAAGAGATATCATTTTTTAAAAAAGAAAGTTTTACCCGGTAATTGACATACAGTCATTAAATAGTTTGTTACATGACGGTTACCTGGAAGACTCATTGAGATTGTTTTTCTCAGCAACTGCGACTATAGATGATGGTATTAAACAGAGTGCTATAAGATTTGGTAATAGCCTGTAATGAATTCAGAAGTCATTAATTAGGTCCATACTCCTTATTTGTGTGTTGTTCATCTTAATTAATAGAGTGCATGTTGGCTCCTATCTATTCTGTTATTTCTTCCTTATATATCCTTTTCTATAGGATGATTGTCATTGACATATTCAGGTCAGAAGGAATCTGACCTCTTCCCTTGAGGTGTAATGACCTGCAATGATAGCAAAACTGTCATCCTAGAAACCTGGACCAACACAGTAGGAAGGCATAGTTCTTTGGCAAAATCACTGAGGAAACCTTCTCTAGGAAAATGTGTCATCGTGTATGTTTTATTTAAATAATTATTACTCCGCAGGCTATTGAAACAGATGGATACTTGAGTGAGCTAACTGTGCTGCCACCTGGCAAGGGAATATTCTACTATTGATTCTGCATAATTTTCCAGCAATGGGATGTCTTTTAATGCTAAAGAACCAGGAGCCGTTATAAAATGTATTTTTGTTTTCCCAATCCATCAATGATAAAGAAATTATTAACTGGGATGTGTCTGTCTATTCCAATGTTATCCATCCAATATTTAAGGCAGTGTGTCTATTTGTAATCTACATAGAGGTTGAACATTGGAATATGGAATGCTTTTTCTTGAAATTCCAATGCCAGCTGGTATACGAGTACTGTCGAGTGTGTGACTGTGTTTTTGGTCATGCAGTGACATTTGCGTTTGAAGGAGAGAATGCCAAAACTGAATTTCTCCTTGCTTGATTTTGTCACGTGTATATTTTTCCCCATGGAAAATAAGCCATTACACTTAATGCAAGTTGGGTCTCGTTTCTGTCTGCTCAGCTGTGTAATAGTTTGGTGTATCACCACTAGGTGTCCATCGCATGAGCAATTGAAATTGCCATGTAATTTAACAGATTCTGGATGGTATCCCAATTTGTATTCCTTGAGTCTATTTTTTCTACATATTTTTTCCCATTCAACTACTTATAGCATACTTGTGACATCTGCAAATCCATTGAGCAGCCCTTTTCTCATTGTGACCTAAGTTTCACTACAACTCCTATGGATATTGGTACAAAATTAATACTTGCAGGGACAGAGAAGTACACAATATAAAAAAATAAATTTTTGATTGAGGGGTTGCAGAAATGACAATAATTCAACTGCATAATACATTACTTATTTTTATTTCATGCCGGTTATTATAATGCATCCAAGCTATTTTGTAAACCTGTATCAGGATCATGCAAATGAAAGGTTGAGGTTCTTCATGTGGGCAATGGTTGTGCATTTACTTTTGTATGTATAAAACATTGTTTGATTTAATGATCATTTAAAATTTCTCTTGTGATGGGAGCCTTATTAAAGAATGCATCACTCCGTGAAAATAATACTCTCCATCAGATTACTTGTGCATTACAAGTGTTGGAGCATTGTAGTGATATTGATTTCCATTGCTTTGTTGTTTTCTGGTATTTAGGGAAAGGGTATTGCCTTCTGTGCTTAATTGAAATGATATTTCCCTCTCTCACAAAGTCAGTACCTTCATATGATCTTGCAGTTATGCTATAACTACTACTTGATAGTCCTATTGTTTGTTTTCATAAAAACTTTGTGTTTACATATGTATATATATATATATATAGTATATATATAGTATATATATACACACACGTAAGTATGTATGTGTATATATCTATACATGGTGTGGCAACATAGCTTCCTTTGTAAAGTGGTTTTGCCTAATAAAGAAGTTATGTTGCCGCATCCTATATGTTTACATATATGTATTTATGTATATAAACAGATTGTGGTCATGGTTATAGGCAAATGAATGTACTCATTTCATAAAGCCATAAATTACATTTTCTACTTGGAATTCATTGACTTATTCATTTACCATTCTGGAAGTTGTGGGGCTTCCTTGTAAGCACATTTACATTTGTTCTCCGACCTATGCTTTCTTTTGTTGCTCACAAACAATAGTACAAGTTATCTTGAACAAATAAAGAGCATAAGGTGGAGGTGAAATGTTTATCTACTTGGTGACAAAGATCTTTGGTAAACTGAAGAAGGAGAATGAATTTGGAGAGCCAGTTGAATTAAATCTCTTTGGAGGATAAATAAGCCCCTGAACCCTTGCTCTCTTCCCTCTTCTCCGGGTATGAAGTATTGAAGGGTATTACTGTTTACTGCAGTAGATTAATAACTATTTTAAACTCGGGCATGGAATATTGTGCCCCTCACTGTCTATTATTCAGTGAACTTTACTGTCACCATGCGAATCTACTCTTGGATTAACTGTAATTATTTTTTAATCATGTGTGCTTTGTCTGTTCCAGATCTGACTCTTCAGTTGCTTTCACGGAGAATTGAGAACTAATTAGATTTTTGTATGTATTTGTATAATATTATCTTATTCAAATATCTTGGAAACTGAGGGGCTGACCTAAGTTCTTTGGGGGGTGAAAAACTTAGCAGGTGACTAAAGAGGGACCAACTTGAATGTAGCTGGTGGAAGTATCTGGCCTCTCAACAATTCACTTCTTCCCAGATTTTCAATATGTTCTTTTATGAATCTGCATGCTATTTGGCAAGCATCCAAATGCTATTACTTGCTGGAGAAAACTTCTTTGAACATTTCCTTGCGTAAGAAGTTCAATGCTGACTGCCAAGATAAGCCTCTGTCGAAAATATAATGCTAACCAAGGGTGCATCATCCCTGTTATTTTATGACAGTATTAGTCTGATGACAATAGGTCAAGGCAAGTGAGCCAAATGGTATTTTCCTCATAAGATTTCTGTCATATGTCACAAAATGCATTATCAAGTTGTATTCTCCACATATGCCATATTCATCCAAAATAGATTACATATGGCAACATGGAAATTGAGCTGTCATTCTTAGAAGTTCCGGCCATGCATAAAAGTTAAGTCACAAAGATATTTGGAAACAATAAAATGTGTCGAAAAAATCACAAGATGCCAAGGTACCCATAAAAAGAATATGGCTGCGTAGATTAGTCAAAAAGAAGAGTGGTGGGAAGCTGGCACATGCTGTCTACAGAAAGAAGACGCACACTGACCGTTATCTAAACTCAACCTCTCACCACCATCTGCTCCAGAAGACATCTTTGGTGGACACACTAGTTCACAGAGCGTATGAAATCTCTGACGCCGATTCTTTGCTGATGGAAAAGAAACATCTCCTGAAATCACTACAACAAAACGGCTATCGGAACCCACCTGGATGGGACCACCTATATAAGGGCGGCTAAAATTCAAGTCCCTCATCTTCGACCTGAAGACGCCGAATGCAACTTCGGCGAAACTGTTGTCGACTTCAAACAACAATGCGGTGAAAACCCAAAAATGCAGAATTCTTCATCCATAAAAAGAGCTAAGGATAGAAACCGTTGAGGTTTCTTCAGATGTCCTGACCTCTGGCTTAGGTGCATGTATTGAATAGATTCAACCAAAATACCAACAAGTACAGAAATATATTGAAAGTATGTGGTCATTTTTATTGGTTTTGAACATCAGTGTACATCACAACACACAATTCAATTTTGAATTGAAAGACTTGGACTGCCACTTATGAAAATACCTGCACTGAGGCAACTCTCATTGTAAATATGTGAGGGGTTGATGTTAAAAACACATGGTAAATTATTAGCACCAAAAAATGTTTGAAGTAACATAAATAGATATCAATGGTACTGCCTAGTAGAAAGACTGACTCATTCTTTTCAAAACAAAATTGTAGTCTTCAATGGACAATATCCAAGATTTTGCCATTTTGCAGAAGTGTTTTGCACTGTTAAAAGATTATTCCTTCAGACATTGCATGAAAAATCCAAACCCATATAGACAAAGATTCACTCCAATGCAGGTAGGGTTTAAGTTACCTAATTACACATTTCCTCATATCAACTGTTGCTATATGCACAATCACAAATACTTGACGTTAAATAAAATTTATCAATAAAAAATACACTTAAACAAAGAAGGCAACACCTTAAATATCCATGTGTGGTAGTGGGAGTATTTAAAAATTTTGTTAGAAATTAAAAAAAAAATTACATTATTTCAGGGCTGAAATTTGTTGGTGATGTTTGTTTCAGGTGCTGCTTTGTCTTTTGCAATTGTAATTATTAATGGGAGGTGACCAACAACTGAGGTTATTTTAGTTGGTATTGTATTTTAGAAAGTTCTGTCCACATGGTAGCTAGGTTTCAAGGCACAAGATATCTCTTCATGAGACTCAGTTTTCAGCATTCATTAATATCCTTTGATAATAATAATTTATTTGTCTAATGATCTTACATAGAAAATATAAGGCACATCATAAAATGAATAGTTGAGTGAATATTGGAATAATAGTTTAACAAAGTGAAAATATAAATGTTGTAACATCAAATTAACGGAAGAGATACCATGATTATGTATATTTTGGAGCACAAGGCACTGCAATTATGCATCTTCAATTAAAGCATGGTATTTCTGAAAAAAATACTAAATTATTGTGTCAAAGAGATATTAATTCTCTGAATATTGCGGAGAAGAAAACTCTTGATCCAATCCTATCAAAAGCTATTCCAATTCCTAAGTGATTACCACCTCACAACAACTTGGAGTGTAAAGGATCTCTCCACCATTCAAATACAATGAACAGTGTTTAGCTTCTTGAACAGCAAACGGAATAGGATTAAAAAATGACCAGTTGAGATTTGGTAAAACCAATATCGTGGATGACATTAAGCACTCTTCAGCCAACTCTTCAAGATGCCCTCATAAAACAGTTAAGTTTTTGAACCCTAGTCAATGTGCAAAAAAAACCTAGCTACATAAGTTGCTGAAAACACTGATTACTCCCATTAAGTGTTTTAGCCATAATTCACTGGTAATGGCCTTAAATTACATAAGGCCATTTTTGTCCTTTTTTCCAGTCTTTATGTGTAAGGATCTGTGAGATAATTGATGGTTTCCAGCCTAACTTTGTGGAATCGATTCATATTGGAATTGAAAGAATGGTAACTTTGTGATTCTACCGAAAATTTATAACGATGCGACCTGGGTTTCAACATTTCTGAAGATGACGTTGAATGTTGAAACCTGGGATGTATTGTAATAAATTTTCTGTGGAATCACAAAGTTACCATTCTTTCATTTCCAATCTGTGAGATATGTACTCTCTGATATTATTTTATTAGTCATTATTGCATCAAAAGTGCACCATATTTTTCAAAGGAAAAAAGCAAATTTAGGTTTTGCAAAACCATTTTCTATTACAATTATTTGCGACAGAGTGTAAGGTCCACAGAGAAAATGTAGAGACAAAGGGGAAAAACATACCTGATGCACTAATACGAGTCGCAGATTAGCAGTTATGGATTTCAAGAGTAAGATAAGAAAGCCTTTTAACTATTGTCTCCCATAGTACCCTGTCCTTGCATATTTCTTTTGCTTCTGTCACATTCATGCATTGTCTCATGCATGCTCCTCCATTACTTAATTGGTCTATCCTTTTTCGACCCCCTCTCTTATACCATTCACGCACACAACTCCTCTCATTTTTGTCTTTTTAATGGTGATTCAACTCACATCCTTCGTCTCTCAACATGACCAATCTAGTGTAGCACTCTCCTTTCATATATATAGCTTGTATGAAAATTTTCAGAAAAATAAACTTATTTCAAATAGTGACACAATGCTTCAAAATTCTTCTAAGTGCATCCCTTGAGCATGGATACACTTTTGCCAGCAGCTTTTCCATTACTTGAAGACTCTGGTAGGCAGATTCTGGAAGGTCCTTAAAGGTACGCATACAAGCTTCAGCAGTACTTGGGATTCCCATGGTGGTGTCCTCTGAGGGAGGATAGCACTTTTGGGAATGGGAAATAGTCTGCTGGTGCCAAGTTGGAGCTGTAAGGGGATTCGTTGTAGATCTTTGCAAGTAGACACTCTGCTCTCTTGGTCATCCATCAAGACCTTCAGGAAGAGTTAAGGGTAGATCTTTTGCATCACCAAATTCTCAGTGATAATGGTGTGAACTGTCATCTGATCAATGCCAATACGATATCTGTCATGTGCACGCTTACCTGATGGTCTGAATTTCACCCTTCATGCACAGGTCAGGAGAAAATTATTACCGATACTTTTTATACAAAACCTTGTAGTAACCAATAGTCAGTGCAGTCAATCCATATTCTGTCATGATTCGCACTCAATCCCCTCATCTCCTTTCATTGGATATAGGAGAATGGATGAGTGTACACCTTCATTCTGCCATCTCTGAAACATTCATTTGTAAAAACAAAGAGCAGCCATGATCATGATCCATATCCTTGTTTCACAAAATGCTGCATTTCCAGGCAGTCACTCAAGTCCTCCCTTATACTGGCAGCAGGTTACTCTCACACTAGTAGTATTAGCATTTCAATATATCAAGGTTATAGCCATAACTCCCTCCCATGGACTATAAACTTGTCGTGGTAGAAGGGCTTGTGTGTTCCGATGACCCCTAGAGCTCTGCTGGCGGGAGTAAATATAATTGCTCCTGGTAGGGCCACCCATACCAGATAGGTCGAAGGATAGAAGCCAGACGAAAGGTAGTTCACGCAGCGTCTGTTCCTCAGTGAGGCAGCTGCAAAGGTGTCTGACCCCAGTGGGGCAGCAATTAAGTGATGGTGTCATGTTAAAAACACTATTGAGGAAGGCAACGGGAAACCACCTCAATTATCATTCCCAAGAAAGTAATGATGGGCACTATTAAAGAACTTAAGCCAACAAGGTTAGACATAGAAAAGGAACATGACGTAGAAGAAGATAGCTTAGGTCCAGGCATACACGACGATGAAATAGAAAGGGCATTCAGGAGATGAAAGGAAATAAGGCCCTGGGGGTGGACAACATTCCTGTAGAACTGTTGAAATGTTTAGGAAAATGTGGGAAGAACACCCTATATGGACTGATTCGTAGTATCTATGAGGAAGGAATCTGCCCGGAGGATTTTGTGAGATCAGTGTTAGTTCCTATTCCGAAAAAGGTAAAGGCTACATCATGTGAGGATTACAGAAAAATAAGTTTGATATCCCACGCAGCTAAAGTTATTCTCAGGATCATCAACAAAAGGATAGAGAGTAAGGCAAATGATTACTTAGGGGAGGATCAGTTTTGGTTTAGCAAGGGGAGAGGTACGCGCGATGCCATTGCAGTAATGAGATCACTATTTGAGAGGAATATAGAATACAATCAGGACGTATTTGCCTGTTTCGTAGATTTAGAAAAAGCGTTTGATAGAGTGAATTGGGAAAAATTAATGCGTGTATTGCAAAAAATAGGAATGGATTGGAGGGACAAGAGACTGATCTGCAACCTGTACATGTCTCAGACTGCCCAGTAGCGAGTGGGGAACGGAGAGTCCGGATGGGCAGTGTTGGGAAGAGGTGTAAGGCAGGGTTGCCCATTGTCACCGGTGCTGTTCAACATATATGTGGAGGAAATGATTAAAGGAGCATGGGAAGAACTGGAAGTAGGAATGAAATTCGGATGGGAATTCGTAAAATCGGTTAGGTTCGCTGATGACCAAGGATTAGTTGCTCAGTCAGCCAAGGGGTTGCAAGCATTGCTGAGTGAATTGGAGGTTCAGTGTGATAAATATGGGATGAGAATCAATATTAATAAAACAAAGGTAATGCGATTTTCCAGAAAGAAAAAGACTAAGCTAAATATTAAAATAGGTAGGGAAAAAATAGAGCAGGTAGAACAGTTTACGTATCTCGGAAGTGTTTTGAACCAATACGGTCAAAGTGGTAGGGACGTAAGGAGAAGAATTGCACTAGGCAAGGAGGCTTTCTCAAGGAGGAGGGAGTTGATGATGGGGACGTTAAGTAGGGATGTTAAGACAAGACTCGTAAAAACTCTGATATGGAGCGTAGCTATGTATGGCGCAGAAACGTGGTCACTGATGCAGGAGGATAGACGTAGATTGGAGGCTTTTGAAATGTGGGTGTGGAGAAGAATGGAGAAGGTGAAATGGACCGAAAGGAAAACAAATGAGGAAGTACTAGAAATGGTGGGGGAGGACAGGGGTTTGTTGAGAGAAATCCTATGGAGGCAGGAAAAATGGATGAAAGGTGTATTGAGCGGTAGTGGGATGTTAAAGAAGGTAATAGAGGGGAGAACTTTGGGCAAACGAGGAAAGTGCAGGAACAGGATAGGGATGTTGAACGGGATGAAGGGAGGAAAGAAGTACACAGAGAGGAAGAGGGACCTGATGAGGAGTAGGTTGCTGGATTGGGTTTTGTTTGTTTGGAGTTACAAAATGTTTATTTGACAGTTGTGTCCATCCAAAAACCTACCTGAACCGGTAGATTACCTAATAATAATAGCCATAACTAACTGCTCTTTGACTCCTGATTCTCTCATAACATCCCACAACTTTCTTTGATTAACATTTATTGGCCTTTCCTAAATCACAATAAACTTAATTTTTTACACCGTTACATTTCTGAAGTGTATGCATTAATATAAAAATTCCATACCAGGCATATGGTATATCTACATTGCACTCCCCAGTTTTTTTACATTGTCACCTTCCTTCCTCCTGCTTCAATCTTGGAAATTAAATTAAGACATACTTTTGATAGGAGATTGGAGTGCACCAGTTTATTCTGTTTTGTTATATGGGGGCAACCCATAAGTCATCTAACGTAAGGTTTATTATCGCAGGATATTATTAGATTATATTCATCCCTTCTATTTACTTCAAACAGTACATTTTCGAATCGCTGTATGATTCTTACATTCCATCATAAGGCCTTCCACTTTATAATGAAGAACAGCAGTCTATCTGCAATGGTATAATGAATACTATCTTCCAATAGTTTGAATAATCGATATGCAGTAAATTAACAGTTGTATCCTTGGATGAATAATAAGGAATTTGCTCCACAGTTTTCATTTTGCTTTTAGTGCCATCTGGGTGGACTTTTTTTGTTTTTAGTATTCTTTAAGCTTCTTGACACCTCTTTTTTTCTTGTATCAACTTCCATGGATTCAGCATGTTTTTCTACAATAATCTGGGATGAAGACAACCCGTGATTCTTTGATGTATGAGGGAATGGGGAAACCAGCCACCTCTCTTTTTCCCCAAATGACCAATGAATTTGTCTCTGTTGAGCTTCTCTAAACACTAAAATCAATTACCTGAAGTTCAGTGAAGGAAAACCCATTTTTTATGTGATTTTTTTTGGCCTTCTCTTTGTAGACATTTCAGGTTCACTTCCAGCTAAAGCAGCCCCAAATTCTAATGAAGGTTGAATGTCTATTTCGCCTTTGATGTCTTCTGTACTTAAGCATCATTCCACTCTGCCTCCACTTTATTTTTGAAAACTTTCATATTTATATCAAATTACTATAATGTGACCCAGGTGTATTGAATAGCCGAAACCCTTTCAGAATCACGTTCTTCAAGTATCTCATGATACAGAGTGTGTTCCAAAAGTAATGCAATTACATTTCCCGCGGCACTCCTATTGGTCGGAGTGAGACCTAACCGCTTGGAGTAGGTGGCTTTGCCGCGAAACCAGTCTCAGTGCTCTCTAAGCTGTGGAAGCGGCAGGACGTCAGTTATTGTAATCCTCTGCACGCCGACAATGTCATGAAAGACCAACCGAGCGAAAATTTCAAGGGAACTTTTACAACTTACTGAAAATGAACCTGATTATTTGGACAACTTCATCACTGGTGATGAAACCTGAGCTTTTGAATGCGACCCAGAAACAAAATGCCAAACCTCTGAGTGACACACCGACCAGTCTCTCAAGCCCAAATAGGCAAGAATAAACAAATCAAAAGTGCTAAAAAATCAATGCTCATCGTCTTTTTCGACACTAGAGGAGTGGTCCATAAGTTCCTCAATAGCAGACAGTTAACCCTTTCTACTGCGTGGATGAACTGGAAATACTCCGAAAAGGTCATCAGGACGAGAAAAGACACCTCCGCAACCTGGCTACTCCAACACGACAACCTTGCCACAACACGCTACCAGTCTGTGGGTTCCTAGCCAAACCCCAGGTGACAACGTTGCCCCACCTCCCTATAGTCCTGACGTTGCCCCAGCAGACTTCTTTTTGTTCCCTCAGAATAAGACAGCCCTGAAAGGAACCCGTTTTTCGTTCATAAAAGAGATCCAATCAGCCGTGAGGGAGACCTTGCGAGAGGTCTCCGAAGGTACCGCAAGGTCTTCGTCCACTTCCAGGGCGCATACCGGTGATGGCAGAGTCGCTGGAAAAATGTGTAGAGGCCCAAGGACAGTACTTTGAGGAATTTTAAATGATCGTGCAAATCTGTTCAATAATTTACGTCAAAAAATAACTGCATTACTTTTGGAACGGACCCTTTATTAAGGATACTGTCCAATCTGGTAGATAACTCTCGATTCAACTTAAGTTCATGTCTGTTCATATGGCGCTGTTATGTTCGAAGTTTCTCCAAGGAAACATTTTTATGTTTCATATAAATACGATATATTTACTGGTCATAGCTATGAGTGAGGAAGTTTCCTCATTTATGCGTCTGAAAGAATGAAGTTGACACACAAAGAATGAGCGAAACGAGGTTGCTTCAGCGCTATCGAAGTTTCAAATTATCAAGCCGTTAATGGTCGCCTATAATGTTATCTGTCGCCACCCACGCAAATTTCGCTTTAATATTTCCATTAACTATCGATTAGTTTTGATCTCATTTTGAATTTTCAAAATCATGAATCGATTCCATGCGCACTGAGGGATGAACATCGTTGAGATAAGAATAGTCGTTCAATGTGAAATGACGAGTCGCAGCGAGGAAACCATAATTTTCCCTCGAAGCCTAAAAATAACGAGCGATACTAACGAACTGACCTTATCTGATGGTACTTCAATGGTGCTTTGACCTCCTCGTATATTTAATACAGTTTCAGGCGTAACGTGGTGGAACTCCTTTATGATGAAAGAGGACACTTTGCTTTTCCACATAGAGTATTTTTATTACGACCTAGGTTTCGTTACGGCGCAACATCTTCGGACCTGAAAATGTTGCGCTGTAGCGAAACGTAGGTCGTAATAAAAAATATTCTATGTGGAATTCAAAGTGCCTGCTTTCATCTCCTCGTATGTGCTAATTAGATATGGATCAACATATCGACATAAATACGCCGCGATCTACCACAATGGTGTGTGGCAGGGGGTGCAAGCACCAGGTAGGAAGGATAAAGAGGAAGGAAGTGATAAGAGAGGATATGGGAGAGGAAGGGGAAAATATTTGGTAAAAAACTGTCAAAGGACGTGAAAATTTATGTATATGCTGGAGGGAGACTTATTGCAAAATAAGGGTTAATTCACCTAATAAATTGCTTTTTTAATATACGGAAAAAGGGAATAAAAATCAACCATTCACGCGACAGTATGTCACCAACTTCCCTCACCTGAATTTCTCTCGGTAAACTCTCTCAATCCCATCATGCCTCGTACTTCTTCGTTTGCTTTCCTTTCCATTCATTTCACTTGTTCCATTCTCTTCTCCAAAGCCACCAATCCACTTCGCTCTTTCCTCAACGACCACTGGACGGGCCCTGCAAAAATGCGCGTCTCATAAAAAATTTTATTTTTATAAAACGCCTCGCCTCGGTAACGTCCTCGTCTGCCAATCCAAGGGTCGCGGGTTCGATTCCCGCCAGGAAGGGATTTTTTCCACCTAGGGCTTGGGTTAATTCGTTGTCTCGGGCGTGACTTCATGGAATCGACTTAACATAATGAAAAGAGAAACTTTATAATTCCACATAGATTTATTAGACGGACGACCCAGGTTTCGACGTGGCACGTCATCATCAGGTACTTTGTCAATGTGGAGCAGGATACATCGGCCAGACTGGGAGAAAGTTTAAAGAAAGGATCAAGGAACACCAATTGTGCGTCCAAAATAAGGACTCGGCGTCTCTCTTTGCCAAACATCTACTGGACGAGAATCATCTGAGTGATTTTGTGCCAGAGTTCCTGCATATTGAGAGGAAAGGGCTTGACGCGCTGGAGCAATATGAAATTTTGAAATGTGTTCAAAATAAGGTTAATAAATATTGTTAACGAAATCTTGTACCCTTCCCACTCCCCCCTTCTAGACCTTCCTTCCTTGCACACCTAATGATTCTTCACCTACCTTACTTCCCCTACCGGCTCTTAATACAGCGTTTTTACGTATACTCGGGATTTCCCCTCTCCCTCCTGACCCACGCGTCCCCTACGCTACCACCCCCTTCCTTAGATAACGGAGTTCCTAATCCTTTCCTTTCTTCTAGTCCCTATGCCCTCAGCCCCCTTAACCACCTCTGGACCAAACCCCCCCACCCCCTGGGGTTTCCCCTCTTCCACCCCCTAACCCTCTCCGCAGACCAGGGAGTTGTCTCTCTCTTCTCGCCTTTCCCCCCTCCCCGATCTCTCCCCCTCTTTCCCCCCCCCAATTTTGTGTGACTATATATTCTCTGTCTTCTTTGCAAAAAGTACCTGATGATGACGTGCCACGTCGAAACCTGGGTCGTCCGTCTAATAAATCTATGTGGAATTATAAAGTTTCTCTTTTCATTAGGGCTTGGGTGTTTGTATTGTTGTAACTGTGGTGTTGTCGTTGTTGTCCGATGTAAAGGACAAAAAATTCTGTTTTCGGACCAAGACGAATAAATAAATTATCTTTACATCCTCAAAATCCTAAAGACCAAAATCCTTCCTCTTACACTATATTCTATTACTTTAGCCATTGTAGTCCAGAACTATTCCTATTTAGTTGATATTTTCCAAATGTTTTATTTTATATCCTCCAGTTTTAATGTTCAACTCGAGTCTTCTTATTTCTCGAGGACATCATGGCCTTTGTTTTGTTTACATTTATTCGTGATAAGAGGGAAACATAGACAGGAAGTAAATGCTATTCGTCCATTCTTTCACTAAAACTGACGCAAACGGCCAAACTGCGATTGGTCGCGTTTAACGCACGCGTTTTGTTTTCTGCCGGCGGCCCTCGCCGCCAATGAATAAGCAATGAATGATTCCCGTGGGGCTGTGAGAAAGGTCTCGGAAAGCGGCTCCGATGCTTCGGAATCACCGCGGAAGAAAGGGGGAGGGACGCGTAAACCGATTTCGCGCATTCCGACCGATGCCAAACGGTTCCTCCTTCGCCGGTTCGGGCTCGACCGCGTGGGATCCTTGCGGGATATAATTATTCTTTTTTCATTTAACTCATGTTACTCACATGAAAACTGATATGTTTTTTACAAAACGTCGCAGTAAACTGTTTGTTTGTAAATATACTTACTTGCGTATAAGATAGCACAGTAAGCAATACGAAGACTGGTTCGATCGGTGAGAGGATAAGAGCACACCTAATATAACTTAACCCTGCACGTCGAGTGAAATTCACAAACTCCATTGAACAGGAGTCAATTCCTTATTCTCTGTGTGTCACCTGTCGTTTCCCTGGGAATGTGCACCCCGAAAAATCACGCAGCTTCGATTCGTCAGGCTGAGAGTGGTCACGGGTGTCATTCGGTATCGAGCCCTCGGAACAATCATTCAGTTCCCTCTCTCTACCCTCTGGAATTCTAAGTTCAAAGTAATATATAGACAAACATATACTTGTCAAAGTAATAATATAATTCTTTATGAATTGTTACATTGATCAATGTCATTACATGTATCAATGAAAGACTATTTATAAAATACGGTCAAATTAATGACGTTTTGTGACACTTGAATTTGCCGTTTGCTAAGGAAGCTTTGAGTGGCTAGAAAGCAATATTCAATAGCTGTATACTAGTTCGATTCCAAATTATATTTTGTTAATTTACGTTTAAAGTTAGCCCTGAAATACATACCTTTTGTCCTCTTTCATTAAAAAAATAACTCTTTCTTTGGTGACTAATAATCAACTGATTGGTTAAAAGTTAAACTGAGAAATACCTCAAGGATTGTTCTGTTGAGAAAGAGAGTATTCGAGTCAATGCGCCATGTTCTCATTCATCTCGAGACGTGAAATTCGAAATTATTGGAACTTAATGGACACATCTTCCGGGGCAATGCTGGAATTATTTCTTGATAGAAACGGTAATATTGCAGTGGTATGTTCAATGTAAGTTAAAGAAGCTGGTGTTTTATTTAATGATTTAAATAATGTTTTTTATTTAAGATAGCATACTATATTCGGTCACAAGAGCCCATGTTAAAAATGCTCCGTTGAAAGAGCTGTCCCTCCCCATTAACTACAGCCTTGACGTGGTGGAAGGGCTTATGCGCTCTGATGACCCATAGAGATCCACTGGTAAGAGCAATAACAATTGCTCCTGGTAGGGTCAACCGTGCCAGATAGGTCGAAGGGTAGGAGTCAGATGAATTTAGTCCGCGCAGCATCTGTTGTTCCTCATTGGGGCCATTGCCATGGTGATGGTGTCACGTTAAGATCACTATCTAGGAAGGCAATGGGAAATCACCTCAACTGTTTATCCCAAGACTTTTTGGATGGTTGCCATTGCGAAATTGAGTCCTGGCAACTACAGGGCTTGGAGTATAATGAGTTCAATAATTAACTGAGACGCGAAACAAAAAGGGCGAAAGAAGCGTGGTGGAAGGAGGAGTGTGAAGATGTGGAAAGTTTACTGAGAAAGGGTGAAATTGGTGTGTTATACCGTGCTAAAAGGTTTAGGAGAACGTGGGAGGAAGAGTTTTTGTGCTAATTCGTAATATTTATGAGGGAGGGACCTTGCTAGAAGATTTCGTCCAATCAGTTGTAGTTCCATTCCAAAAAAATGGAACAGCAGCGAAAATGTGAGGAATGCCGAATAATAAGTTTGATATCCCAAGCAGCTGAAGTTATTCTCAGGATCATCAACCAAAGGATAGAGAGTAGGGCAAATGATTACTTAGGGGATGATCAGTTTGGATTTAGGAAGGGGAGAGGTATGTGTAAGGCCATTGCAAAGATGAGTTCACTAACCAAGAGGAATATAGAATACAATCAGGAACGTTTTGCCTGTTTTGTAGATTTCGAAAAAGCGTTTGATAGAGTGAATTTGGTAGAACTAATGACCACGTTTCCGCGCCGTACATAGCTACGCTCCATATCAAAGTGTATTCTTACGAGTCTTGTCTTAACATCCCTACTCAACTTCCCCGTCATCAACTCCCTCCTCCTTGAGAAAGCCTCCTTGCCTAGCGCAATTCTTCTCCTTACGTCGCTACCACTTTGACCGTATTGGTCCAAAACACTTCCGAGATATGTAACTGTTCTACCTGCTCTATTTTTTCCCCGCCTATTTTAATATTTAGCTTAGCCTTTTTCTTCCTGGAAAATCGCATAACCATTGTTTTATTAATATTGATTCTCATCCCATATCTATCGCACTGAACCTCCAATTCACTCAGCAATGCTTGCAACCCCTTGGCTGACTGAGCAACTAATGCTTGGTCATCAGCAAACCTAACCGATTTTACGAATTCCCCTCCGACTTTCATTCCTACCTCCAGTTCTTCTCATGCCTCTTTAATCATTTCCTCCACATACGTATACGTTGAACAGTACCGCTGATGAAGGCCAACCCTGCCTTACACCTCTTCCTAGCACTGCCCATCCGGACTCTCCGTTCCCCACTCGCACCTGAGCAGTCTGAGACATGTACAGGTTGCGGATCAGTCTCCTGTCCCTCCAGTCCATCCCTATTTTCTGCAATACACGCATTAATTTTTCCCAATTCACTCTATCAAACGCCTTTTCTAAATCCACGAAATAGGCAAACATGTCCTGATTGTATTCTATATTCCTCTCGATTAGTGATCTCATTACTGCTATAGCGTCACGCGTACCTTTTCCTTTCCTGAACCAAAACTGATCATCACCTAAGCAATAATTTGCCCTACTCTCTATCCTTTCGTTGATGATCCTGAGAATAACTTCAGCTGCGTGGGATATCAAACTTATTATTCGGTAATCCTCACGTGACGTAGCCTTTACGATTTTCGGAATAGGAACTAACACTGATCTCACAAAATCCACCGGGTAGATTCCTTCCTCATAGATACTACGAATCAGTCCATATAGGGCCTTCTTCCCGCATTTTCCTAAACATTTTAACAGTTCTACAGGGATGTTGTCCACCCCTACGGCCTTATTTGCTTTCATCTCCTTTAATGCCCTTTCTATTTCATCGTCGAGTATGCCTGGACCTAAGCTATCTTCTTCTACGTCATGTTTCTTTTCTATGTATAACCTTGTCGACCTAAGTTCTCCACCATACAGTGTTTCTATATATTCCTTCCATCTCTTTTGGATTTTTCCTGGTTCAACTATTATCTTTCTCCACTTATCTTTAACTGATAGCAGAGATCTTGCCTTCTTACTTCCCGATAATAACTTAACCTTGCTGTATAGCGCACCGATTTCACCCTTTCTCTGTAAACTTTCCATATCCTCGCATTGCGTTTTCCACCATTCTTCCTTTGCTTTATTTGTGGCCCTTCTCAATTTATTGTTTAACTGCGTACTTCATTTTGCCTAACTCCGTGTTTACATTCTTCCATTTTCATCTGTCCTCCATTTTTGTAATCATTTCATCCGTGTCCCATGGTTTCCTTATCCTGGTCCATTATCACCCGTAATTTTCAACGCATATGTTGAGGAAGGGTTTAAAGAAGCATGTGAAGAACTGGAGGCAGGAATGAAAATCGGCGGGGAATTCGTAAAGTCAGTTCGATTTGGGGATGATCAACTTTTAGTTTGTCAGCCAGCCAAGGGGTTGTAAGCATTGCTGAGTGCATTGGAAAATCAGTGCAATAGGAATGGGATGAAAATAAATGTAAACAAAATAAGAGTAGCGGGGTTTTATTTAAATATTACAGTAGGAATATTTTCAACAGATTCAGGCGAGATTAGTGGAAGTTTGATTATGAGAAAAACAAAATTTTCACTTCTCCACAGATTTATTTGTAACGTACAACACGTTTAAGTTCGTCGAACCATCTTCAGGTCCAAGACAAGATTCAACATTTGATAGGTCATATTTATACGTTTGAGGAAGAGGGGAAGAGGAGTAAGGGAGGCGGGGGCAAAGAGGGGAGGAATATGGAAAACCCAAAGAAACAGAGAAACTAAAGAAATGGAGAGTTAAAAAGTGGGGGAAAAGAAATAAACACTCGTGGACATTATTTGAGAGGACAATGATAGGTAGCTGGTATCTTGGCGGTGGGAAGGGGGGAAGAATAAAGGAGGGTTAAGCGGGAAGGCGGCATGGAAGGGATAGAGGCAGGTTGATTGAAGTAATAAGGACATAAGGAGAAGTATGAGTAGTGTTACACCAAGAAGTTTTCATGAGGAAGATACGTATAATTGATTACAGAGACGTTAAGTGAGGATGCTAACAAAAGGCTCGTTAAAATTTTGAAATTGGGAGTAATTACGAGGCGTATTCTTAAAGTAAGTACCGTTTGCTTATATTTAAATATTGGCGCTTCAGAACAGTTTTGCTCCTGCAGCGCCATCTACTGATTCATTGAAAAGCTATAGCAGCATTTGTTTTGTTTCAGAAGTCGTTTGCTTGTCCGTGCATGCAAACAACAATGTCCGCGACAATCGTTGATCCCGCCAGCTGTGAAGTGCGTTCTGTCATACGATTCTTGTATGCAAAAGGATTGTCGGCTGCTGAAATTCATCGGGAATTATGCCTAGTTTATAAACCTACAGTTATGAGTGAAGGAAAGGTTAGACAATGGTGCTGTGATTTTAAAAATGGACGAACAAATGTCCATGACGAAGAGCGAAGTGGTAGGCCCAGTATTCTGACCGATGAAATTGTTTCGCAAGTGGAACAAAAACTGCGATGTGATCGTCGATTGACAATTAATGGCCTGGCTGAACAATTTCCTCAACTTGGACGCACTACTGTCTACAATATTGTTACGGAAAACCTCGGATATCACACATTGCGTGCAAGGTGGGCACCGAAAATGCTCACCGACCACCACAAAGAGCAAAGAATGTCCAGTGGACGAGAGTTTTTGGGTCGTTGGGAACTCTTTAAACCACCCACCGTACAGTCCTGACCTTACACCCAACGACTACTTCCTCTTCTTGCACTTGAAACAGTGGTTCGGTGTACAACGTTTCGAAACCGAAGAGGAACTCATGAATGGCGTTGTCGATTGGTTCAACCCTCAGGCGGCGAGTTTCTATGCAGAGGGGTTAAAGAAGCTGGTGCAGCGGTACGAAAAATGCTTAGGAGTGAACGGCGATTATGTAGATAAGTGAATTAGGTTTGTAGCTAACTAAAAGTGCCAATAAAATGTGTTTCATATGAGTATATTTTTTCCTGTGACCAAACGGGCCTTACTTTATGAACACGCCTCGTATGTGCGGCGTGGAAACATGGTCATTGATGCTTTTGAAATGTGGGTGTGGATAGGGATGGAAGTGGACAGAAAGGTAAACAAATGAGGTATTGCTGGGCATGTTGGAGGAGGAGAGAAGATTGGTGGGACGTGGGGTACGAGATCAATGACGCTGAAGATCCCGCAGAATTGGAGATTAAATGAATCATAGAGTCTGCGATACCTCAATTCCACGAAAAAGGACACTTAAAGGCAATAAGTGATGAGTACACTAGTGTACAACAGAAATTGCAGAAATAAAAAAAGAAGGTATTCTGCAGATTCTGCATACCTCTGAAGACCAGTTCAAAGAGCGAGAAAATAGCATTATGATGAAGCAACCCAGGAGATGGAAAACTAGGGACTAGGTGGGACTATCAAATAAATTAAGTATCGCTATTGCAAATAGACCTTAAGACGATGAAGAACATTGGGAGCTCGCTTACCAGTTGTCATACGAAATCTTGGAAGTTTTGCGAGCCAGACCTCCTTCAAACAGCATCAACTTTAATACACAGCAGTTAAGCGCCTCGCCCGGACGGTATTCCAGCAGAGATGATCGCCCCGATCTACCCTACACATGAAGTAATAACTTCTCTGGTTCTCCGACTGAGAAACGTATTGAATGTGCGTATTTGGACACATCGGAAGGCCATGAATAGACAATTCTACTGATAAATTCCTTAAATTGTTAATTCTCATTTCCTAATTTGTCTTAGTCTTTTCCAATTCCGCACCACTGAGTAGCAGTAAACCAATGTTATCTTTGAAATAAATTCAAATATTTTAAGATACTCTTGTTCCGCGTACGTTTGACATATTTGCCACAATCCTTCCGAAAAACCATCGACAGAAGCTTGACATTTGTCACCCAAAACTATGAAGAAAACACCTCATTTCGTTTCATGATTAAAAACTCTGCCATTAGGCTATTACGACCACAATGCAAAGTAAACCCGTTAAATGCAATTATGCTTGAGGATTTTCGTTGACTGATTTTAAACCGTGAGAATGTTTTCGACAAGCCTGGAGAAGTCAGGTAATTTTGTAATTGGAGCTCGCTGGTCACTCTATAAAATATTCGGAAGAGATTGGATTGAGATCAAAGTAGAGCGAGCAGATTATTGTCACAGTTACAAAAAAGTTTAAAATTTTGATTTTCATATGCTAAAAATCCTGCTAGCTTGACTGAGGTAAAAATCCATCACAGTTTGGACAATATTTCCTCAAACTTTGCATGAATTCACGTCACTTTTATTTTGCAAAATCGTCCAACATTATGTCCAGTGAAAAAGTCTTGTGCCTCCGATCCAATTCTTTCGATGACATTGAAAAAAGAAACTGTAGAAATAAAATAGCTGGCATTATTTTTGTAGATATAGAATTTTATCTATTGATATAATGGGTAGAGTTCTTTTGTAGAATACAAAGTTTATTCGTTCAATCCCGACATGCAGAATTTCCACCAATGGATACTGGACACCAGTAAACTTATTACTTCGCTCACCGCTGTATTGCAGGTCCTGTAAAATGCTTGATCACTTACCTTCGTAATGCCCAGGGGTTCAGGGCTCTTGATCACTCACCTTAATGATGCACAGTGGCTTCAGGGCTGCCTTCCCTCCACTGTCTCGTAACCCGGCCGAAGGATACGTATCACGCAGATACTACCAGGTATACAAGTGCGGAAATGCGGATTTGAAGATAAAAATTCGTAGGAATGATCAAAAAGAGCTTTATTCAAAGTATGCTCCACTGCTAGTTGGACATTATCTCCCTTTTTTGGGTATTTTTCAATCCCACCACGTCAGTAAAAATATTTCCCTTTTTACCGCGAACCGTTCATTAAGCCATTTTTTTCACATCTTTTTGGCGGTATTCCATGTTCCTTGTCTGCAACATCGAAGTCATCACTATTTAAATACCTAAACTATCGTTCACACGTATCTAAAGATCCAGCATGTTAACCATAAATTTCTCGAATTAATCGCTATTATTTAGCAGCAGTTTTCTTTAAACGAAATATGCGCTCCGCGAATGGTCTTTGTTTGGTATAAATTTCGACATGTTGAACATAGAAAAACACAACAATATGCAAACGCTTTTTCAAATCATAACTGTGTGCGTCTGATGGCACAAGTGTCAAACATTAACACTTCAAACTGCATTGGTACGCTATCTGTTGTCTGAAATCCGCATTTCATTACTTGTACACCTGTTATCCAGGCATGTACGGTTCGTACAGACCGTGCCTCGATGATTAATTTAATGCGTGAAGAACAAGAGCCATGAGTGAACAGTGGACGCGATCGTTTTTTTAAACAGTAAAAATCGAATAGTCTGAAAAAAGTTCCATAATTAGTAAATATAACCAAACATACCGGGTGTTGAATTACAATTTTTGAAAGCTTTCAATTGCTTATTTTCTTGGAAATTAGATAATAAAATTGATTAAGGCGACCTTAAAGTGAAATCAAGGTGCCTGGTTTAACCTGATTTCGATTCAGTCCACTCATCAAAGGCGGCAAAGATGTTGATTTGTGAGTACAATAGGTTAAAGTAGAGAACACTTCGTACTAAGTCCTTTATTTATTTACGAGGCTGACGCCAAAAGTAAGGCCTCCAATTTAAAAAAAATAGAAAAAACCATTTATTTTCTATGATATATACATCATTTTAAAGATTGATCAATTATCTTTCAAACAAGCATGCGGGCGCATCTCTGGGATCGGCGGATCACGCTGGATAAATTCTGCATTTTGGTTCCTGATGTTTCTCGAAGCACCATCCACACAGGATTTTAACCAAAAAGGTGCAATATCGGAAGGTGTGTGTGCAAGATGGGTGCCGCGAATGCTGACTGAAGACCACAAACGGCAAGTTCGGTGTTTCCTCGAGGACATGGCGACGAGCTGGTACGACATGAGCATACGAAAGCTGTCACAGCGCTTACAAAAATGCATCGACCGAAATGGCGAAAAAATAGACAATCGATCAATCTTTAAAATGATGTATATATCATAGAAAATAAATGGTTTTTTTCTCTTTCTAAAAAATTGGGAGACCTTAGTTTTGGGGTTACCCTCGTAACTTCCGTGCAACCGAACATTTACATGTGCAGGACCTAGTTACTTTGCTATCACAGATGCCTAAGACCAATGAGGAGAAAAAAAGCACCTTCGCAGAAATCGAACTCATTACCTCTAGGACAGCTGGCAAGGCCTGAAACTGCAACGGCAAGCGGATTTATCTTGATAGTAATGTAATTTAAAAATTAATTTAATATTTTTTCATTTGGGCTCTTTTCTTGAAATCCCTTGTTTACAGTGACACTTAATAAAGATTAGAACAGTATTATTTCCTTATTATTATGCACATAACGAGTATTATACACACACATACATTCAAACACGAAAACCTGCCAAATTATGTACACATTACATATTTTTTCCTCTTATTCTTAATAGGTTAATTTGTGGATGGAATAAAAGACTGGAGTTTTTTCATAACCTTTGCTTATATTATTCTTTATGCTTTATACAGTTATTGTACAATCTTAGTAAATGCAATGCCCACGAGAAGAAAGCTTTAGAAGGCCCGTCCGCATCAGTACACAAGATTTGGGATTCGTGAATGAAGCGTCAAGAAAAAGTGTTTCATTTTTTTAAACTGCATTTTGTGACGACCTCGCGGGGAATGAAAGATGTAAGGTGGGAACTTGCGGAATAAGAGAACGGAGGAATAAGGGGACTGAGGGACGAGCCAGCCAATCAGGAATCGACCTTGACGACGTCTTGAAGTTGTCGCCCCGAAACGAAGACGAGCGTCGCCACGAAGAGAGATTTCGCTTATATTACAAATTTATGGGCGGATTGTTTTATTTTTTGTGTTAAAACTTTCTTTTTTATACACTCCCACACTCGACTTGTCTTGGTGACTCCTCAACCGTTTGAGCCCGCGTTTTTCCATGAAATCCCGCGTTGCTATGTACATTTCTGTTTCTTGAATTCAACACAAGATGGCTCCTAGGAGCTGCGCGACGCGTTTCCTGATTGGTTAACCATCAACTCGTCGTCAACGTAAACAAAAACAGTGTCTACAGAGTGTAAACAAAAAAAATCTATTTTCCAAAAACAGTGTGTTAGGCAGTGCCCATATCCCTAAGTGGATGCGCGCCTTCAAAATGTATATTGGGGGTAGGTGCGTGTGGTTAGCAACTTGTCTTCCGTACGTGCTTACTTTTTTTAAATGCATCAAGGCGCACATCCACCAGCCGACTGGCTGATCGTCGACAACAATGACTTTGTCTCCCAAACCTCCAAAGATTTGGATCCAATGCGAACGGTCCTTCCAACGCGATGCTTTTTTTTTCGCCAAACGCTTTGGCTCAAGTCGACATCCCTTCGCTGTGTACTCATTGAGCGTCGGGTAAATGGCTGGTTGCTTGGCTGACAATGGTGCTGATGCTTCCAATGACCCTATCCCCACCCACAACCACGAGCCTTCTTCGTGGTGACCACCTCCTTGCTGCAGTCAGGGCATCGAATATTTTATAATATTTTACAAAAAAACGCAACAAGTCTCCTCCGCCACCAAAGTCCAAACTTTCTGAGCAAAATATTTGTATAAAAGACGTGAAAACATGATCCTGGTGAGGAGGTTTTTTGGGGTGAGGGGGAAGGGTAAGGTGAAGGGGGTGAGAAACCCCCCCACCCCTCTTGCTTAGAATGGGCAGAAGTGGGGAGAATCGAGCAGGTGTGTGTGTATATACATAAATATATACACACACATATATTTGTGTATATATATTTATTTATGTGTGGTAGACATAATTATGTTGTAGGATGCACCTGTTTCAATTATTTCTTAAGAAGCACATTTAACCCTTCTCGCTGTCGCTCTCATACAGATGTAGACTAAATTACAATCTAAATCTCAGGGCGTGCAAGCGTTGCGCATTTTCTGTGCGCGTGTTGAGGTTGTGTGTGTTAATTGGACGATTCGGGAACCGTTCATGGTCATCGGAATACATTGGGTTTCTGTGTCTGTAAACATTTGCGTTTTGTGTATGTATGTGTTTATGTGTGTTTGTGTTAGTGACACATTTTCAAAGCCGAACCTTCTTCATCCTCCGTGTCTGTCTCCTCCTCTCTGCTAAATGTTTTTTTTAAGGTTTTTCGAAAATTCTTCATAAAAAAATAGTTGTGTTCAGTCCTCGCTTGCGTTTTTATTCAGCGGGCCTCTTGAAAGGCTTATTTGGCTTACCAACCGCCGCCTCCTCCTGCGTCATCCGTCCTTTCGTCATTTGCCCGCCCGCGAACACTCCCTCTCGCCGCCTCCTATTTTGTAAACAGCAACAACAAGACAAACAATTTTTCCGAGCAAAACAAGAACACAACGCAAAAATCTTCCTTTCACAGGCTTATTAGGTCACAATTCACGCACAAATCCACTCACTAGGTCTCTCTCTTTGTCTCTTAACTCGTATAATGCAGCCCGCACGATCGTCCCGCCATCTTGCAGGCGCGTCCAACAATGGAGCAATTATCCATAACAGCAACAACAGTCGAACCAGCGACATATATGTAAAATGGAGCAGGCACGACTCCTTTCCATCGGAAGAGGGCAGTGGCCTATGGGTTGAGCGAGACACAAGCCAGGAGGGCTATCTATTATTATGCTGTGTAAACGACTAAGCTTCCACTTCAATCCATAAGGCAGCTGATCCACAACTGACGTTCCCGCGTCATCAGTTTGAAAAACTGACGTTCAACATGACACATTCGGTAGAGGGTAAACATAACAAAGAGATCATTGCCAACATAACAGTTAATAGCCAGCGATGGAACGTTATTTGCGTCATAATTTGGTACTTATGACGTCATGGGTAAGTTTTTCACGCCTGGCGCAACACGAAAGGCATCGCTCATTTTATGAGCGGGGTCGAACGTCGAAGGGGCGACATAAATGACGCGACAATTCACTCCGATGCCGATTGCTGAAGAGTACTTGCTAAAATATCTACTTGAGAATCAGTTCTGTATTTAAAATAGAATGCTAGTACTATCGAATGAGCCATTTTTACCACGAAAAAGAAAAATTCCCTTCATTCATTTCACTCTTGAGTAGATCTCATTTAAGTACAAATGAAAAGAGTTAGACGCGCTAGTATACAGGGCGATGAATATGTGGCGTCGTAAACGAGAATTCGCGCTAATTTCTGGCGTTGAGCTCCAATGAAAAACGTAGCAAAATAACCTCTTGTGACCTATCCGTCAAGAGCCTTTCTCGGATTTCAATCTAATTCGCTGAAATTTAAGATGATGATGATGGCAACATTCTACAGTTCTTTTTCTCTTCACAATGATACATACGAGTTTGTGTGTGTGATTGGGGATGAGAGATGCGCGGCGGTTGTGCGACCGACTTGGCTCGCCAGCGAAGTTCCCTTCACGGATCGTCGCATTAGTCGTCTCTTCATCATGATCTGCGGAACACGAAATTTTTATTTTCATCATTTATAGAAGAGCATCTCGAGCTGGGTACCAAAAATAATGCGAATCGCCGTGGAAACTTTGAGTAACGTAAAGGTCCTTAGCGTAAACGGCCGAGAGCGCATTTTGCCATTCACTGTTCTCCTCGGAGAAGCGCAGTTGTTTATCGTTCAGAGTCGTCTTGGTAACCGCTGTCGGCCAATAGTAGCCAGTGATGGACACGGGAATGAAACCTTTGCGTTAAATCTAGAGTTTTACCATTGGTAATCTGAGTTCGATCACAATTCGAAGGACTGCCTCCATTTGAAATGGATGTACAATTGAAATGGAGGGAGTCCTTCTGTTGACTTGGACCTTAAATTTTCAATCCCACATCACTGCGCGCCATTTTGTACGCGCTAAATCTCCATTCATCTCTCAGAGAAAGGAAACGGAGCGATTGCATGACCTCGAGGGGTTTTTTAAAACATTTTAATTTTCATAACCAAAGTTTTCGTTTGCGACCTTATCCTTTACGAAATGAAAATTTTATAACAATGATTTCTAATTGGAATTAATGGACGCCACATTTGTTTAAATTTATAGGAATGCCTCCTTAAAAATATCCCAATAATTTAAATAATGATTTTCACCTACTGGAAGGCATTTCTATCGATTGTAATTAGTTTTGAAGTCAATTCATATTCGGGTAATTTAAAATTTTAATCGATATCCATCGGAATTTTTTCAGTAGACTGCGTTTTTTTGTGTTGAACGCAATACACCATCTTGAAGACTCGACTCAAATAAGATGAAGAATGAGCACTGTCTTTCCTCTCGGATTGCGTGCGTTCTAAAGTTTCCTTCTAAACTTTTGGTGCAGTCAATAACTTTCGTATTGGCAGAACTTCCTTGAGGTCGTCTCAATCGGCGTCTCAAATTCCCTAAATATCTTCCAACCATTCCTCACGTCTAGTCTCCATCTAGCTGGATTTCTTCTAGTAATTTACGAATAAATGTAGGTATACCTGATAGGAGATTCGGTTTTGGAACCAGCCAGTGAGAAGGAGGATAGGGGGTGCGGGCGCAAGGGTCATTCTCGTGTCCATCGCTTCGCCGTCTCAATCCACTTGTGCTTGTGGTTCCCACTCTGAGAGGCAACTGGCGGGGATAGCCTGGTCGAAAGCGGAGGTCTGCTGCTTCAGAACGGCGATCGACTGTGCGCGTGGAAGCCTGGCGAGACCGAAGGGTGGGCCGCCGAATTTTTTCAGGACCCCCGAGACGAACAGAAAATGAACCGAACGTTCTCCCTTAAAAACATATACGTGGTTTTTCCAAAAAATACGCGAACTGGTGCAATATGGCGGCCATGACGCGGACTATAGCCTTGCCTAATAGCGGCGCTAGTCGCCTGAGACCAAATGAGCCGTATTTGCTTGGCGGATCGTCGAGCTGTGCGTATGGTACCAGTTATGCTAGTTTCCGTTGTCTTTGTTTGTACTCTTTGTCGAAAATGGCAATTGATGAAATACGGAGCAATGAATCAACATAAAGTTTTTCGGCGAAGTGCTGTACAATTTATCAAGAAATTACTGAAATTTTGACAACTATTTACGGTGATAATGCTCTGAAGAAAACCTTTGTTTTTAAGTGGATTGAGCGTTTTAAAGAAGATGTGGATGCGATAAGGCAAGAAATGACGAGACACCTAAAGAGCCTAACTGCCGATGATTTCCGAGGGTGCTTTAAACAGTGGAAAAGAATATGGAATAAGTGCATAGCAACGAATGGAGAGTACTTTGAAGGGAACAAAAACATAGTCGAACAAATTTAGCAAAATAAAGGTTTTTGACCTCAGTTCGCGTATTTATTGGACAGACCACGTACACACCGCCAGTTTAAAACGCCCGGAACGCGCGACCGAGTCGTTAAACCCGAAAAAAACACACGATTCGACATTGGTCACCACAAGGTCACTGATCTCACACCTACAAGTCCTTTTAATTCACCGGAACTCACGGTGAAGTGTCGTCCTCTGTTCCACCCCCATGTTCTCTTCGGGTATCATGCTTCATCTGTCTGATACTATTCGATGTGCTTTGCGATCGGGGCGGAAACCGTCACCGTCGCTGTATTTTATTTCTCCCCCTCCCAAGGAGCTCTGCTCGTTTCATTTGATTGGCCGAGGAGCAGTTGATTGTTGTGCGTGGACAGGGACGAAGTGAAAGAGGACGTGTCAGATTAACCTCAGGCGTACGTGGAGCCGTGCAAGACCCTCTAAATACCTATAACAGGTGTCGTGACTCACACATATGATTAAATACAGTTATTATACTTAACAAATTTATCTATATATATATATATATATATGATTGCCATAATTCAGGAAAATATTTTCGATCGCTCTTGGAATCGATCGTCGAGGGGTCGTGGACGAAATCGCTTCAACCCTGCGTGTCGTGTTCACCTTTGTCACCGCGAAGGAATGGCGCAGCCCGGGCAATCCTTACCTTAAAGGGACACATTTTGGTCAACATCTACGTTTCAAGACAAAACCTGACGTTTGTACTTAGACTGATGCCATCTTCCGGAAGCGGGAAGAGTTCAAAAGATTGCTTTGGAGGTCATCAGGAGTAAACAGTTGAAAACTTAATTCGCGTGCTTCCCGAATCGCCTTCATCGAAGGTCCGAAAAGTACAAAGGCAGAATTATTGTTTGATCGCTCGGCTAAAATATTCTAGTTTACAGAGTTGAAAAAAGCGGAAATAGGTTTGATATATCTCAATGACCCTTTGAAAGCAATCGGTACAATGTTCTCTTCCGGTTTGCCTGAAAATTGCGGAACCAATCGTAATGAGCGCAGGCTTTGGCCAAGGTCATCCTGGAGGGATATTTGCGCAAGTTCACAATTTGCGTCACAATGTAAAGTTCGTTGTTCGATCTTCATTTCCCATTTTGGGCGGTAGTTCGCGCCTCTCTCTCTCTGAACTTCGCACTTAGCACATCTTGCCCATGGCTCCAGTCACGTGATCGTTCTGAATGACATTAATTTCTCACTTTTATAACGATGCGTCGGCAACAGAAATGTGAAATCATTGGCTCGCCATTTTGATTAGGGGCAAAAAAAAGGACATTTACGGCATTATTCTGAGATGGCGAAGAAGTATTCCTTACCTGCAACTGAATACTAGTGTCGCCATCAAATAAGTAATTCCAATAACTTATGTGCACCTTAGCGTATCGCAATGGCGAGCAAAGACAGCAGTTCTGTTGCCTCCAGCTGGTCGGAGACATTGTCACTGACACGTATACCGGGCAGCGAGCTATCTACCTGCCTCTGCTGAGCCAAACGCCTGCTAAAAAAAAACCAATTGCCCGCTTCTTATCACGAAAACTGTTTTGAGTGACGAATGTTTGGGTTGTTTTTCCATTCCCTGGAATCGAGAAGCTAATGTGTGCGTCGAAAAGGATTGAAACTTATGGAGTAGATATCTGCATTTATCCTTTTGAATACAGTTGTCGCCATTCGTCTCTCCGTCAACGTACGGCGTGACTCTCTCAATAGAAGAAAGCAATGCGCACGATGGAGTCTTTGCCCTTTTCTTATGCACTTTAACTATCCAGGTTTGACAAAAAATTGATGTCAAAGTTTGTAACAACTTATAGACAGTTGTGTACACGGCTACAACTCGGGATTATTCTGGATATTACTGCAAGTGAGTTACATTGAAAAGTGCCTATAGATTAACCAGAGATAGTACAAGTGAACAGATTTTAATTCCTCCTCTAGTGTTTATTCATCGAAAGTAGGGCGGCAATAGGATTTTAAAGTACAATAGCTAAAAGAATTCATCAGGTGAACTCCTACAAGGCCGACCGCTGACCGGAGCGAAAGAAGGAAGTATTTTTTTCCTAAGTAGCTTAGCTTTTGTTGCGTTTACGTAAGAATATTATTTCATACAAGATTTCCGCTTAGAAACAAGTGCGGCACGATTAGTATCACAAGATAGTTTTTTTAGCAATTCGCTGACGGCGGCAACCGAAGAACGGGAAGTTGATATGGTTAGAGAAATAGCGAATAAAAAACCCTTCGATGAGAGCGTTCCCTGAGAAAGCTATTCCCATTCCAGCCAGTTAGGTTGTTCAGATGGAATTCAACCCGATTCGGTAAAATTTACTAAACGTTAGTTTTTTCTTCATCACTGAATTAGTCCAGAAAGCGAACGAATTTCTCTTCCCACCCAGCCGACGCCGTTCCTTCGCTATGGCTCAAGTAGCGCGCGAAGCGAAAACATTCTGCCCTTCACAGAAACCCCAAGACAAACCTAAAGATAAAGGACTCTCGACAGATGACGACCCCTTCGAACATGTGGACAGCCGTCGTCGACACGGTTGTTGGCGTAAGAGTTGATTGGCAAGCGCGCGACAGGCGCCAGCGAAGCCCACCAATCGTCTCTCAACGATCCAGAAGAAGTGGACGACGGCCGATTACAAGATGAGTCATTCAATTAAACCCTCCCGCCTACTTCCAATCACGGTATTGCTGCGCAAGAATTCTTCGGGGAAACGCCGCTTCATGACATTCCGCATAGCCCGGTCGTTATCCAATCCCGAACATCGACGACAATGGGCTCCGACATTTGAATGCCTTTGTCCTATGTAATATATTTCTATACCTATGTTTATGTGTGTATATATATATATTAGTTAATATGGAATAATAAAATACCGGGCGAACACAGTTGAGTTTAGTGGCGATGTCAATGGGATGGGTCGGAGGTGCGGGGACACAGCCGGGCAGTGTGCAGGGTGAAGTCAAAAGCCGATACTTGCGGCCGACCGCCATGTTCCCAGGCTACAAGCTTGGTATATTTTTTCTTCTGCAGCACTCGAGGTTACGACCGCACTCGACGACTGTATTGCGTTTTGGTTTCCCAAAGGCTTTTGTGTGAAAAAGACTGATTCTACTGGCGCCGAGAGCTATGCACTACTGACATGCCCCACCTCCCCCCACCCACCCAATAGCGCTCGGACTTCTTCAGTCGGGACACCGAGGGCCCGTTGGGGCCACTCCCTCCTCACCTTATGTGGTCCAGGGATGTGGCGGGACACCCCACAAATGTCTCTTCCTGCCGACCAGTCGTTCTCTTGTTCGTTCCCAACTGTTCTCCAGTCGAACCCGATTGCGGTGACCCATCCGACTTCGTGGATTCGCCCGGCGGCGTCCCATTCGACTCTCCCCTGCGTCATTAGGACTTCTTGAACAGCCAGCTGTGCCTGGGGGTGACGGGTGGCGAGGCCCGGGGGGAGACGGGGGCGGAGCCGGCCCTCTCCCGGGCCCTCCACGTGCCCGAAGGGGGCAGCGGGGTCCGGGGCCTCGCCCCACCCGACGCCCCGCCGCCCGGGGCGTCCACGTCGGAGAGGACGCTGAGGCGGGAGGCGGACCGGGAGGGCGAGCCCATGGCGCCCCCGCCGGAGGAGGAGGAGGCGGTGGAGGCCGTCTCCGAGAGCAGCGTGGCGGGGAGGGAGGCGGAAGAGGGGCACGAGACGAGGTTCCTTCGGAAGCGGACGGAGGGCGGCGTCGGCGGCAGCATCCGGGGCGAGGAGCGACCAGAGGTTGGCGGCGTGCTCTTCTGCGACGGCTTCCGGCGGAATATCCTGCTGCGGAGGCAAGGGACGCTCGGGTTAATGCGAGAGCGGGGCCCTCACGGCCATACACACAAACACACAGTGGCAGGGTCCCCCTCTCCGAATCCTCACCTAGAATCCCGTCTGAACAGAAATATCCCTAGTAGACCATACACCGCCCATCCCCACACACCTTTTTTGGTGGCTCGCAGGGTATTTATGTAGATGTGTAGATGAATGGTCACCACATTCCACTCCCCTCTGCCGCTTATACTTCCGGGCTGTTGCTTCTTTCCTAGCCGATCTCGGAGATCTTTTGCTCATTCTGGTGATGAATAGGAGCACTTCCAAGGTACAATCCAACGGTGCCTCTGGCATTGAATGGAGTAGTGAAACATAGGGTGATATCGGTAAAAACCACCAGATCCCCCAATTCTCCCAAGATCTCCCTACACGCTGTGATCGAGCAAGATACAACGCACGTTAGATACGAAGGGAGACTGAAAACTAATGCACAGATGCTCTTAGACCACAAGCAAAATGACCCTCAGATGCACTCCTGGAGGCATGTGGAAGTAACATTCCCCCTCAAACACGTATGCGCAGGTTTGAGGTCGTTACATTCATCCAGTGTATTTTGAGAAGCAGAAGTTTGGAGACGTGTTCGAGTGCTATGTCAAGAGGGAAAAAATAAAAATCGCAAGGCGCGAGATCGAGGGAATAAGGAGGGTTTTGTTTGTTCTCATCTGTGAGAGGGCATGGCATCCATCGTGCACAGATTTTACGAAATTCCTATTGTTCAATAATGAAGCCGACGCGTTCCTTGGATATTTCAATGTTTTGCAATACGCCGGTCATTTCGAATAACATCTTCGACGAGTTTGCGATGTTTATCGCATGTGGCAGTGATCGGACGTCCGCTGCGTGTTTCAACAACAATTATGGCTTTTCCAGGCTCGCAACCACGAAATTTTACTGCGCATCGATTTACAGTAGTCTTATCAACAGCATCGTCACCATAAACAGCCTTCAAACGACGATGAATCTCAGTAAGAGTCACTTTTTCAGCAGATGAAAATTCGATAACAGCGCGCTGTTTAACTGGCGTTGATATAGCACTAGAACACGTCTCCATACTTCCGCTTCTCGAAATACACTTACTGAATGTAACGACCTCAAATCCGCGCATGCGTGTTGAGGGGGAATGTTACTTCCACATGCTTCAAGGAGTGCTTCTAAAGGTCATTTTCCTTGTGGTCTACAGGCACGCGTGCATTAGTTTTTAGCCTACCCTCGTATTTAGACATACTATAGATAGAAATTTTAGTAGCTTGCAAGCCACCGCTAGGGTGTGTGGCAGGGGGAGAATACACACCATTGTGGGTGAATCACACTCTCCCCGAAAGAACCTTCTGGATTGTCTCCCATTCCTTACCACTTCATCTAGAATCTCTGGCAGCCTTATCTACGATTCCTCCATGGTTGCAAGTTCTGGCCTGCCTATATTGGTCAGTGCATTGAAGCTGTGAATAGCCACTTAATACGTAATCACAGAATACTCTGCAATCCCTCGTCCTTCTTAGATCCTGAATCCTCCCTTCCCTCAAAACAAGTGAATTTCGGTGATGGCGTGCAAAGTTTCCGCATCCTGCCCTCGCCCATCGCCTCCCTCCACCCCTATAATACGTACTTCACCCTAATGCTACCTTAGAAGAAGCGCCTGTTTGACTTATCCAAGTCGATTATCACTTAGAATATCGCATTCCCTTCTAGCTCCCTGTCCTACACTCACTCTTCTCTCGTCTCCCGCAATGTCCTTCCCTCTGAAGGTAATCTGCACCTTAAGTGGATATTATCAAATCAGATCTTGGAATTAGACACCGAAGACAAGATATCTTATTACCTAAATACGAGTATTCCAAAATCCGAACAAATAATTTAAAATCGGAAACAAGCAATGCTTCCATAATGTACCGACTTTGCGACAGGCATACAAAGTGCCCGCATAGACGCATTTTCTGGGTGCGTTTGCGTGGGTCAAAATGCAGGGGTTGGTGCCGAAAAAATTCCCAGAATGCCGCTATCCCAGAATTCCCAGAATGTCTAAGCTCTATAAGAGAACTTGGGACCGATACCTCAATGTCAGTAAGTAGGGTGAGAATCTTCTGTATTTCTCGGTAAGGATATGTTGACAATGGGGTTGGTATCGGGAAACACAGTCCCCTGGTCGAGGGGGCGGGTACTTCCCTGGCCTCAAGGTGACCCACTAACCTCTTGCTGGACACCCTGCAGAGACCGGTTGGGCACACCTGGCCGTAGGCGCACTGCCCGTCGCAGATGTCGCGTGACAGGATGAGGCTCTGGTACGAGATGAGCAGGTGCTGGCATTGCTCCTCGTCGGAGTCCACGAGGGCCATGCTCGGGTATCGCTCCTTCAGACGGCGCCGCTCCTGTGCAGGAGAGGGAGCATGAGCGTGCTCATCAAGGACAATCTCACCTCCATCTTTGATTTACATCCAACTTCGATTTTCGTCAAACTTCAATTGGCATACTTTCACTTAGACCTCATCTACAAATGAGTTTTTTTTATTTTCATTGCATTGAATACGAATCTACATGGACCTTCACGTTCCCCTCCCTATTGCAACAGTCTTTTTCACCCAGAATTAACTTATTTGGGGTCAGACTGGCACTGAAGGCAATGTAGGTAATAATAATAACTTCTTTGTTCACAGAATACCTCATGTTAATGATAGATCTGCTGTCATTAACATGAGGTATTCTGCAAAACAAACCAGCTAGTCGTATGTATCATCCATAGCAACGAAGACTCAACTAAACTCAGGGCCTATAGGACCAATGAGGTCCTGGTGCATGAAGCAATTACATTGCTATCATTTCTTCATGAACTGATTAAGCTCAAAACATTTTCAATGAAAGTTTGACACTAACAAATTCAACGATGGAACTGGAATGCAATCAACGGTTTAATTCGTCATCCAGGTCCATTAAATGTTAAATGATATTTTGCAGGGAGACTCTTTCAGAGTGCCTTCGAATGGAGAATTGGGGGGTGGGGTGGGTGGCGGCTAGGCGTTCAATTGCCTCACTGCGACCCCTCAACCCAAGCCACGCCACGCGGCCAGGGGAGAGCACATCCCTGCGCGCACTCCCTGCGAAAGAGTTCTTACGTCCGCCAGGCGCGACTCCTCAAACTCGTGCAGCTGCTTGAGGAAGCCGAAGTTGGGATTGGCGACGGCCCGGCCCACGCGTACCACCTTGAGCGCCTCCTTCCAGTTGAGGCTGGTCACACTCATGATGTACGCCACGGCGACCGTCACACTCCTCGACATGCCGGCGAGGCTGAGGGTGATAGAAAGGGCACACACACGGAACACGTCAAGGTTGCAGTCCATGGGATGGGAATATATATATATATATATATATATATATATATATATATGTAGTTTCTTCATGAACTGATTAAGCTGTGAATATATATATATATATATATATATATATATATATATATATATATATATATATAGTCATAACAAACACAGAAACCAAAACACACAAAAGAGGGAAAACTCACTGGTTCTCGAATTTTCGGTGGTCCAACCACCTTTCTCAAGAGGAATTAGGAACAGAATGAGTTCTGTTCCTAATTCCTCTTGAGAAAGGTGGTTGGACCACCGAAAATTCGAGAACCAGTGAGTTTTCCCTCTTTTGTGTGTTTTGGTTTCTGTGTTTGTTATGACTATCAGTGAATTTACATTACACGTTTGTGGGTTTTCCAAAAAAGTGTATATATATATATATACACTTTTTTGGAAAACCCACAACCACAAACGTATATATATATATATATATATATATATATATATATATATATATATATATATATATATATATATACACTTTTTTGGAAAACCCACAAACGTGTAATGTAAATTCACTGATAAGTCATAACAAACACAGAAACCAAAACACAAAAGAGGAAAAACTCACTGGTTCTCGAATTTTCGGTGGTCCCACCACCTTTCTCAAGAGGAATTAGGAACAGAACATATATACACAGAATATAACAGAATATATATATATATATATTTCCACATCCTCTCTCTCATTCCTATCCCATCTCCATTCCCCTCTGACCTCCCTTCTCCCTTTCCCCTTCACCAGCCCTTTCTTTCCCCCTCCCCCACCACCCGTTCTCCTCTTCCCCGTCTCTTTTCTCTCTCTTACACACATACCTATTACATAGGAGGGTACCCCATAGTTCAGCAGTCAGTCCTAACTAATCTTCTGAGGAAGACGGAGATCGATTCTGTCGAAATTATCAAGTAATAACGTGTGAGTTTTCCTTTTATGTGTTCTCATATTGTGTGTTGTTGTCAAAGTTTTTTTATTTAACACTTCCGTGTTACTTCGAAGAGATCATCTATATATATACACACATATACTGGACACCTGGACGAATATATTTGTGTACTAATATATACAAGGCTGGTCAAAAAAAGAAAGATGTCTTGCAATTTTGTTAGGTCGGAAACGTTTCAAACCATCCACGTATAGATAAAAAAAAACATAAACACAGTAATCAACCCGAAGGTCGGTTTAGTAGGTGATGGTAGAGCTCACCCATGCACCAAGCCCGACGGCGTGTGAATATTCACACATCAGGGTAGGGGGGCCAGTTACTTTCCCTGTGCCGGTTATGGTTTCCCAGGAAGATCTGGTACCCGAAAAATCAACTAGCGTGGGTGGAGCTGCAGGTGCCCAAAGTGCCTTGCCCGGGAATCGAACCCGGGTCCCTCTGGTCAGCAGTCCAACGCTCTACCCGCTAGACCACCGCGACCACGTATAGATATATTTTTAAAATTTTGACAGCAACAAACAATATAAGGAGACATAAAAGGAACATTCACACCTTATTGCTTGATAATTTAGACGGAATTGAGCTCCGTCTTCATCAGAGGATTCGCTAGGACAGACTGTTGAACTGGGGAAGGTGAGATATGTGAGAGAGAGAGCGAGAAGGGGACGGGGGAAGGGGAGAAAGGGTGGTGGGGTAGGGGTGAAAGAAAGGGCTGTGGAAGGGGAAAGGCAGAAGGGAGGCCAGAGGGGAGCGGAGATGGGATAGGATTGAGAGGGAGAATGTGGAAATACTATAATTCACAATTGGTGAACGACATTGAGACCCGGATGTTGACAGGCTTTGTAAAGCCATATAAATGCCATTTCCATCGTTTTTAATTTTATAGGTTTATCGGATAGGAGAAAGGAAGCCAGAACGGAAACACTATAACACTGGTTGAAGGGGATGTTGTGGTGGGATGCATGTTTTGGGTTGAGGAGACGCGCGGACGGGGAAGAGGGATTACATGAAGCGCGATGATTGTTTTTCCTGAGGTTCAGGGGTGTGGAGCACTGGCCTATGAAAAATCCTGGGTTGAGTTTGCATATCAGAAAATGACATTCTGAGATGTGCAGGAGGAGTGGGGGAAGGGCGGGAGAGAGTGAAAAGGTGGGATGGAGAGGGGTGGAGTGGTAGATTACCTTAAAAAATATGAAATTAGCACTAGTAGACAAAGATAACTAATGCTAATTTTATTACATTATTATTCACTTCCGTGAGACTTTAAAAATGTGTTATATATACAATAAACATAGTATTCAACCCGAAGGTTGGTTTGGTAAGTCAAGGTAGAGTTCACCCAGTACTAAGGCCAACGGTGGGTGAATATTCATACATCAAGTTAGAGGGGCCAGTTCTTTTCCCTGTGCCGGTTGTGGTTTTCCAAGAAGATCTGGTACCCAAAAAATCACAGCTTGGGTGGAGCTGTAGGTGCCCAGAGTGACTAGCCCGAGAATCAAATCCGGGACCCTCAGGTCAGTAGTCCAACGCTCTACCCCCTGGACTACCGCGACCCAATGGGATTTTCACTAAAGTGACAAAAGTGATATATATATATATATATATATATATATATATATATAAACCATAAACACAGTAATCAACCCGAAGGTCGGTTTAGTAGGTGATGGTAGAGCTCACCCATGTACCAAGCCCGACGGCGTGTGAAAATTCACACATCAGGGTAGGGGGGCCAGTTCCTTTCCCTGTGCCGGTTATGGTTTCCCAGGAAGACCTGGTACCCGAAAAATCAACTAGCTTGGGTGGAGCTGCAGGTGCCCAAAGTGCCTTGCCCGGGAATCGAACCCGGGACCCTCCGGTCAGTAGTCCAACGCTCTACCCCCTAGACCACCGCGACCCGCATATTTTATATATATATATATATATATATAAAAGTCACTTTCTTGAAAAACCCACGAACGTGCACAATAATGTAAATATTGTTAATTATTGTTCGGAACTGCGCTTCGTCGAAATTATCAAGAAATAACGTGTGAGTGTTCCTTTTATTTGTTCTCATATTGTGTGTTGCTGCCTAAGTTTTGTTTAACACTTCCGTGTTTCTTCGAAGAAATCATCTATATATATATATATATATATATATATATATATATATATATATATATATATATATATATATATATATATATATATTTTATTAGGTAATCTACCGTTTATGGTAGGTTTTTGGATGGACACAACTATCAAATAAACATTTTGTGACTCCCCACCTAGCAAACTAATCTATATCAGGTCCCTCTTCATCTCGGTGTACTTCCTTCCTCCCTTCATCCCGTCCAACATCCCTATCCTGTTCCTGCCCTTACCTAGCTTGCCCAACATTCTCCCCTCTATTACTCTCTTCAACATTCCACTACCGCTCAATACGCCTTTCATCCATTTTTCCTGCCTCCATAGGATTTCTCTCAACAAACCCCTCTCCTCCCCCACCATTTCTAGTACTTCCTCATTTGTTTTACTTTCTGTCCATTTCACCTTCTCCATTCTTCTCCACACCCACATTTCAAAAGCCTCCAATCTACGTCTATCCTCCTGCTTCAGCGACCACGTTTCCGCGCCGTACATAGCCACGCTCCATATCAGAGTTTTTACGAGTCTTGTCTTAACATCCCTACTCAACGTCCCCGTCATCAACTCCCTCCTCCTTGAGAAAGCCTCCTTGCCTAGCGCAATTCTTCTCCTTACGTCCCTACCACTTTGACCGTGTTGGTCCAAAACACTTCCGAGATATGTAAACTGTTCTACCTGCTCTATTTTTTCCCCGCCTATTTTAATATTTAGCTTAGCCTTTTTCTTTCTGGAAAATCGCATAACCTTTGTTTTACTAATATTGATTCTCATCCCATATTTATCGCATTGAACCTCCAATTCACTCAACAATGCTTACAACCCCTTGGCTGACTGAGCAACTAATGCTTGGTCATCAGCAAACCTAACCGATTTTACGAATTCCCCTCCGACTTTCATTCCTACCTCCAGTTCTTCCCATGCCTCTTTAATCATTTCCTCCACATACGTATACGTTGAACAGTACCGCTGATGAAGGCCAACCCTGCCTTACACCTCTTCCTAGCACTGCCCATCCGGACTCTCCGTTCCCCACTCGCACCTGAGCAGTCTGAGACATGTACAGGTTGCGGATCAGTCTCCTGTCCCTCCAATCCATTCCTATTTTCTGCAATACACGCATTAATTTTTCCCAATTCACTCTATCAAACGCTTTTTCGAAATCTACAAAACAGGCAAAAACGTCCTGATTGTATTCTATATTCCTCTCGACTAGTGATCTCATTACTGCAATGGCATCACGCGTACCTCTTCCTTTCCTGAACCCAAACTGATCATCCCCTAAGTAATCATTTGCCTTACTCTCTATCCTTTTGTTGATGATCCTGAGAATAACTTTAGCTGCGTGGGATATCAAACTTATTGTTCTGTAATCCTCACATGACGAAGCCTTTTCCTTTTTTGGAATAGGAACTAACACCGATCTCACAAAATCTTCCGGCCAGATTCCTTCCTCATAGATACTACGAATCAGCCCATATATGGCCTTCTTCCCACCTTTCCCTAACCATTTCAACATTTCTACAGGAATATTGTCCACCCCCACTGCCTTATTTGCTTTCATCTCCTTTAATGCCCTTTCTATTTCATCGTCGAGTATGCCTGGACCTAAGCTATCTTCTTCTACGTCATGTTCCTTTTCTATGTCTAACCTTGTCGGCCTAAGTTCTTTACCATACAGTGTTTCTATATATTCCTTCCATCTCTCTTGGATTTTTCCTGGTTCAACTATTATCTTACCCCATTTATCTTTAACTGTTAGCACAGATATTGCCTTCTTACTTCCCGATAATAACTTAACCTTGCCGTATAGAGCACCAATTTCACCCTTCTTCTGTAAACTTTCCATATCCTCGCATTGCGTTTTCCACCATTCTTCTTTTGCTTTATTTGTGGCCCTTCTCAGTTTATTGTTTAACTCTTTGTACTTCTTTTTGCCTAACTCTGTGTTTACATTTTTCCATCTTCTTCTCTCATCCATCTTTGCAATCATCTCATCCGTTACCCATGGTTTCCTTATCCTTTTCCCGTTAACGGTTCCTATAGTGTCTTTAGCGGCTTCCAATATCCCTTTCTTGATACATTCCCATTTTTCTTCGATAGTACTCAGTTCTTTACCGTCATCCATCATTTTCTCTACAGCCTGCTGATACTCCTTCCTCGTTAATTCATTTACTGCTTCTAAATTCCATTTCCTAACCCGCCGCCCTTGCCTTATCTTCTTGAAACGAACATTACATTTCATAACAACTAAATTGTGGTCAGAGTCCGCATCCGCTCCTGGGAAACTGTGCAAATTTATCACACTGTTCCTAAACCTGTGCCTAACCATAATATAATCTAACTGATACCTTTCTGAGTCACCTGGCATTTTCCATGAATACCTACGCCTTTTGTGGTGTCTAAACCATGTGTTAGTGATGACTAACCCCTGTCTCCTGCAGAATTCAATTGCTTTCTCCCCGCGTTCATTCCTCGTGCCTAACCCATAGTCCCCCACCTCACCACCATCTCTTCCTTCGCCTACCGTCGCATTCCAATCCCCCATCACTATCAAATGTTTCCCTGCAGGAACACTCGCGATGATATCCTCTAACTCATCATACATCCTATCGACTTCTTCCTCCTTGTGGTTGTCGGTGGCATGTAAACCTGAATAATGACCAAGTTCGTCGGCTCTGCTTTAATCTCTACGAGTAAAATTCTATCTGTCGCTTGCTCTATGTTGACTACGCTTCTTCCTACCCCTTTATTTAAAATTACGGCAACCCCTCGTTGGCTCTCGTCCCCGCCGCTGTATATTACTCTATAATTGTCACTCCAGTAATCCCCGCTATCCTTCCATCTCACTTCGCAGAGGCCTAAAACATCTATGGTACCTCTTTCCATCTCTCGCTTTATATTTTCTAATTTGCCTCTCCTCAACATTGTCCTGACGTTCCAGGTTCCTATTCTAACTACTTTCGCCTTCTTCTGAGTCTTCTGTCCTGCTGAAGTTATTTCTTCCCTGCAAGGGTTTCGTGGGATGACGACCGCGGAAGCCTCTCCTCTCCCGCTGCCGGGCACGACACACGGCCTCTTGGGCCGGGTCCCGTAGTTGCCAGGACTCATATTATCTATAGTGCCCATCATTATATTCTTGGGAATCATAATTGAGGTGGTTTCCCGTTGCCTTCCTCAATAGTGTTTTTAACGTGACACCATCACTTAATGGCCGCCCCACTGGGGTCAGACGCCATTGCAGCCGCCTCACTGAGGAACAGACGCTGCGTGGACTACCTTTCGTCTGGCTCCTAACCTTCGACCTATCTGGCATGGGTGACCCTTCCAGGAGTAATTATTATTACTCCCGCCAGCACAGCTCTAGGGGTCATCGGAACACACAAGCCCTTCCACCACGACAAGGTTGTAGTCCATGGGAGGGATATATATATATATATATATATATATATATATATATATATATATATATATATATATAAATGAGAATCAATATTAATAAAACAAAGGTTATGCGATTTTCTAGAAAGAAAAAGGCTAAGCTAAATATTAAAATAGGCGGGGAAAGAATAGAGCAGGTAGAGCAGTTTACATATCTCGGAAGTGTTTTGGACCAACACGGTCAAAGTGATAGGGACGTAAGGAGAAGAATTGCGCTAGGCAAGGAGGCTTTCTCAAAGAGGAGGGAGTTGATGACGGGGACGTTGAGTAGGGATGTTAAGACAAGACTCGTAAAAACTCTGATATGGAGCGTAGCTATGTATGGTGCGGAAACGTGGTCGCTGAAGCAGGAGGATAGACGTAGATTGGAGGCTTTTGAAATGTGGGTATGGAGAAGAATGGAGAAGGTGAAATGGACCGAAAGGAAAACAAATGAGGAAGTACTAGAAATGGTGGGGGAGGAGAGGGGTTTGTTGAGAGAAATCCTATGGAGGCAGGAAAAATGGATGAAAGGCGTATTGAGCGGTAGTGTAATGTTGAAGAGGGTAATAGAGGGAAGAATGTTGGGCAAGCTAGGTAAGGGCAGGAACAGGATAGGGATGTTGGACGGGATGAAGGGAGGAAAGAAGTACACCGAGATGAAGAGGGACCTGATATAGATTAGTTTGCTAGGTGGGGAGTCACAGAATGTTTATTTGAAAGTTGTGTCCATCCAAAAACCTACCTTAACCGGTAGATTACCTAATAATAATATATATATATATATATATATATATATATATATATATATATATATATATATATAAATATTACTTACCTCACACATAGAAATAGATATAAGGTAAGGTGATAGGAAAACATATAAAAGACAAACACAGGAAAGGTGGGGAAGGCAAATTTGAGCAGATAACAAATGTAAAAATATTTCCTTATCCGGGATATTTTATAATTTTTAATTATTTTATTATTTTATAAAATTTATAAATATTTTTACATTTGTGATCTGCTCAAATTCGCCTTCCCCACCGTTCCTGTGTTTGTCTTTTATGTGTTTTCCTATCCCCATACCTTATATCTATTTCTATGTGTGAAGTAATATTCGTTCGCCGTATGACGGGTTTTCGTGTTTGAAAGTGTATAAATATATGCATACATTCAAATACGAAATCCCGCCATACGGCGAAAAAATATTGATTCACTTATAGAAAAAGATAAAAGGAAAGGGAATAGGAAAACACATAAAAGATGCGGAGGTGAAAAGAAAAGGTGAAAACATTTTGCGTAATTGGTAGCGCATCCGCCCGGCAAGTGGAAGGTCCGGTGTTCAAGTCCCGGTTAAGGAAATATTTTTACATTTGTTATCTGCTCTAATCCACCTTCCCTACATGTCCTGTGTTCGTCCTTTATGTTTGCTCCTTTCCCCTTTCCTTATCTCTATTTCTATGTGAATGAAAAAATGTATATATGTGTATATATATGTATATATACATTATATATATAATTTAATATGTATGTTATTAATAATAATTTATATGTATATATACATGTATATAAAAATACATATATATATATATATGTATAGAAATATATAAATAATATGTGTGATGTTGCATTAAAAATATTATGCAATTTATAAAACATACTAATAATGGAATTGCCGACGATCTCACTCTCTCTTCCCATTCGCACATGAATTAAATTTTCACGAACCCTCGAATGAAAGTAAAAAGTCCAAAAAATAAATTTGGAAAAATTACGAATAATTGCTTCAGCGGCTCGTCGGTGCCCATCCTGATTTTAATTGCGCACTATTCCGACGGGAAGAAGCCTATTCAGGTAATTTTGGGGTTGTCAGTTTCTCGACGACTCTCATGCCCGAGGAAACGTTAAAATCACCCCGACACCCTCTCAGGGTACGAGACGCTAAGGGTTTGAATGGTCTCTAGGAGCCATTGAGGGGAAGGACCCGAGGGAGAAAGGATGCCACCCTTTCTGTGGTGGGGCTGCTACTTTTTTTTTGCGGTCGTTGAGGAGAGGGCACGGTTCTTCCCGCGAAAGGGTCAAGGGGAGGAGGGGATCCTGGGCGGCGCTGTAAATGCCGGAGCCTATCGGGAGCACCGAGTGAGAAAGCTTAACATGGAAGCGGTGTGCAGTGATTGTACGAGAGTAGGCGGAAAACTAATACACGTGCTTGTATACCACAAACAAAATGACCTTCAGAAGCACTCCTGGTGGCATGTGGAAGTGTAACATTCCCCCTCGACACGCATGCGCAAGTTTGAGGTTGTTACGTTCATTCAATCTATTTTCAGAAGCGGGTGTATGGACACGTGCTCTAGCGCTATGTCAGCGAGAGTTAAACAGCGTGCTGCTGTTGTCGAATGTTTAACTGCTGCAAAAGTGAGTCTTACTGAGATTCATCGTCTTTTAAGGCTGTTTCTGATGACGATGCTGTTGATGGGTCTACTGTTAATCGATGGGTAGTACAATTTCGTGGTTGCGAGCCTGGAAAAGTCATAATTGTTGATGAAACACGCAGTGGACTGACACAGACGATAAATATCGCAAACTCGTCGAAGATTTGATCCAAAATGAGCGGCGAATCACTCAAAAGCGTGTTACAAAACCATATTGAAATATCCAAGGAACGTGTCGGCTTCATTATTGAACAATTGGGATACCTGTGCACGATGGGTACCACGCCGTCTGACAGACGAGAACAAAAAATCCTCCTTATTCCCCCGATCATGAGGCTTTTGAGCGATCTTGAGCAATTTTTATTTTTTCCTCCACTCAAGAGACACCTCTAGGGTAATCATTACACCTCGGACGATGAGGTGAAGGCAAAAATTCGATAACAGCACGCTTGTCGTGTTGTTATTGAATATATTATGAATTATAACAACTAGTGTTGACATAACACTAGGACACGTCTCTAGACTTCCGCTTCTGAAAATACATTGGATGAATGAAACGACTTCAAACCTACGCATGCTTGCATATAATGCTTCACATTTCGGGGAGAATTGTATGAAGATATATCACGAGAAAGGAAAAATAATAACCTTACCAAAGCTAAGCAAAACATAAAAGTAGGAGGAATAAAATAGTGCGATGGAGAACTTCAATTGGATAATATTCTAAGGGTAATGGGCACACTCGTGGGGAGTTGGATTCTTTTGGCGAAAGAAGGATTTTAAAGAAACGATGACACAGTGTAATGAAATTAAGAAATGCAGGAATACTATATGTAATTAGTATTGACATTAAAAAAACCACTTTGATTTTCCACCTAAACAAAGTGGTTTGTTTTTTTAAAAAAGTCAATATTAAGATTTTCCACCAAGTTATGCCAGAAACTTGTTTTATGTACTTAGTAATGATAAACTAGTGTGCATGCTTGCATTAAGGAGTTATTTTGAATAATTATTTTGGCGAATGTCAAAATAGATCTTGTAGACAACAATGGGTTCCAAGGGAGAGAAAACGAGCATAGATTGGACTTTTGTGAAGAGGGTATGAAGAAAATTAGGTAAACAAAGAGGCAGACTAAGGGGAAAGTTGGAGGTAGGGAAAGAGAGGAAGTTGCTGAGTGAAATATAGAAAAAACAAGGAGGCCATGACCAAAGGGATAACGTTAAGTAAGAAAGCTAACAAAGTAAGCAAGTAGGGAAGTGGGAGGAAACTAGGTGTTTTGGAAGGAATGAAGGCAGAGAGAAAGCAAGAAGTACTGAGAGGAAAAAGCATAGGATAAAAAAAAGAAAGTTCATATGATATGCACCTAATACGAGGGTCATCCGGAAAGTAGTACCCGTTCGTGCCGCATGAAGTGCTGACGACGCGAGTAGCCGCTGGACGAGGTCAGATAGCTTCAGTGGCTTGTCTGCCTTCTCTGAGCCAAGTTGCGTGACGCTAGCATTGCCTGTGTTGTTTCTGTGATTGTTTACAATGTTTAAAAAAATTGAGAACGCCGCCAGTTGTGAAGTGAGGGCAGTGATTAAATTCCTCAATGCAAGAAACGTTCGCCCATGTGATATTCATCGCCAATTAAAGGAGGTGTATGGAGACAATGTAATGGACGAGTCGTCTGTTCGGCGGTGGTGTCGCAACTTCAACATGGGGAGGGGGAACACACACGACGATGAGCGTTCGGGGAGACCGTCTGTCATTACAGACCAACTGGTGAGCTCAGTTGACGAATTCGTGAGGAACGATCGGCGCGTCACAATTGATGACATCTGTGAGCATTTTCCCAATGTTTCTCGAACAATTGTTCATGAAATTGTTAAACACCATCTGCATTATGCAAAAATTTGTGCAAGATGGGTCCCTCGCATGCTTACAGATGAGCACAAAACCAAGCGTACGGCTGCAGCACTGACGTTTTTGGGACGTTATTCTGATGAAGGAGACTCTTTCTTGACTCGCATAATTACTGGTGACGAAACATGGGTTTGTTATGCATCACCTGAGAGTAAACGACAGTCAATGGAGTGGCATCATGCTCATTCACCAAACAAACCAAAAAAATTCAAGACAGTTCTGTCCACCAGGAAACTCATGGCAACCATTTTCTGGGATCGACGAGGTGTATTGCTTATTGATTTTATGGCCCGTGGAGACACTATTAATGCCAATGCGTATTGTGAAACATGAAAGAAATGCGGTGATTGCGTTGCTTTTCTCAAAGGTGTATTTGACGTGACTCAATTACTTAACTCACTGACGCCCCAGAGTGGTCAGACTCACTCACGATTCAGACTCACTTAGTAACAGACGCTACGTGGAATTTCGTGTGGCTTGCTAACCTTCGATCTATCTGGCATGGGTGACCCTACCAGGAGCAATGAAATCACTCCCGCCAGCAGAGCTCTAGGGGTCATTAGAAAGTGCAAGCTCTTCCACCGCGTTAATCTTCTAGTCCATAGCAAGTGAAACTTGAAATATCAGTTCCAATCATTAGCAATAGAAAATCCTTACATGCAGTTCTGGTTTGGGGTATAAAGTATTTCGCTATTTCGAATGGACGACTAAACAGTGACCTGCATTTGGAACTAGACTATCATAAAATTCAAAATATTCGTCTGTGTTTGATTCATGACAACAGTCCTCGGTCTTTCAGAAAGCCGCTGTCGATTTTTCCCAATCCCGCTAAATGGAAGTCCTCTTTTAACAAGGTGTGAAATATTCAAATCAAATTTTTTCGACAAGTACTTTAAGAACTATTTCATGCAACTTTCACACTTTTCTTTAATGTTGATAAACTTTTTTATGCGAGCATGGTTTTCAAGAAAAATAACAAACTGAGGGCTGTGATTCACGTTTGGAATACGCAGAAAACGAATAAAGGACATTTATTCATCATCTAGGAGCTGACATTAAGGTTTTAGCTTTATTTCATTACGATGAAATTTTCTTTGACCTGAACTGCGCCTTTTCATCTATGACTCTCTAACCCCTTCACGTGGGTTTCCCCTGTTAAGAGCTACTGTAGTAAAATTGCGCTGACAGTTTTGTGCCACATATTAAATGCGTTCAAGGATATTTGAGAATGTCATTCATGCACCTAGAATACAGTGACCGCAGCAGAACGTTTTCATAGGCCACTTTTATCATTTTGAATCCCACAGTAGCTGGTCAATTTGATCTACTCTCTGACGACTCTGAGAAACTGATCAAGAGTCTGGTGTACAAGGTTTGTCCGAAAAGCAGTAGGACTTATTTTTTCCCGGATAGACGGATGGATGGGCGGCGATTTCTCTGGCTGGGCTCAAGGGAGGGGAGTCTCAGGAAAGGCTGGTGGCAATTGACTCCTAGGCTTTGCGGATTGCGGATAATTCGTTTGCAAAACCTCTATAACGCGACCTCGTCCCGCACCGTCATGAACCGGCCATTGGAACATTGCTACTACGCCATCAAATTGTGTGTGAAACTGGGTAAAACCGGGAAAGAGACTCAAGAAATGCTCAAGGCTGCTTATGGTGATAACGCCATGGGAAGATCGGGTGTTTTTGAGTGGTGCAAGTTGTTTCAGGAGGATAGAGAAGATGCTGAAGACGTCGAACGACCAGGATACCCTTCGTTCTCAAAAAGTGACGAACATCTTGTCAGAGTGAAGGCTTTGTTGGACATGAATTGCAGATTATGTGTTCACATGGTTTTTATGAACTTGGAATCCCTGCAAGTGATGTTCATCGACTTGTGACCGAAAATATGGCCATGTGAAAGATGTGTGTGTGTGAATTTGGTGCCGCTGTTTCTCTCGAATGAACAAAAGGAAACTTGCACATGGATCTGCCAAGAACTTCTCGAGCACGTGAGTGAGGATCCAAATTTTCTAGATAATGCCCCACCAGACTTCTTCCTCTTCCCCCGGCTCAAATCCGTGCTGAAAGGACGTCACCACATCTCGGTGGAAGCGTTACAACAGGCCGTGACGAGGGAGCTTAGCAGCATTCCGTCTTCCAGAAAGCGTAAAAGGCTTGGAAAACCCGCTGGCAGCGGTGCGTGGACGCACGATGGTGCTACTCCGAAGACTTAGGAGTGAATGTATCAAATCTGGAAATAAATGCTTTTTGATCAAGTCAGTCGTACTACCTTTTGAGACAGACCTTGTAGGCACCTGAATGTAAAATCATGGACTTATATGTATCAGGTGAGAGAGCACAAAACCAACACGCCGTCCCCTCTGCTGCTGCGCTCCATCAAAGCACCTCACGTTTGTGCTTGGACATGGTCACTTCTCACTCACCAGTGGATGAGGACGTTTCCCCCGCGCAGTCTGGCGGCGTGGATGAAGTCGTTGCACAGCGGGAAGAACTGGGAAAGGTTCTGGTCCGGGGAGTCCGAGGCCAGCACGCACAGGTAGTGCTTGTCCTGGTGAAGGAGAGAGGCATTAGGGCACACGCACGCACATATCCGAGCGGAACACACGCGAGAGAAGAAGAAATGCCTGGTGGACGGCCGCCTTATTCTTTTATCCAGAGCAAATTGTCTCAGTCAGAAAAGAAACCCGTGTACGCACTTACGAATACTGGCTGGTTACTCACTCGTGTACTGGCTCTACTTTGCCAACTTCACTGTGCCCCGAATTCGCAACGGAATATGACGTCTCGTTAAAGCACTCGGTCGGATATCCAGGAATCTCGTAGTTTCGACTCCAGACCTAGGCGAAAGTTTTTACTGCGAAAAAATTTCGCATTCACGTGTCTTCGTCCTTAGATGACTCTGCTGGAGCTATTGTTGGGCCATATTCCTCTTATCTCCATTGAAAATATACCTTAAGAGGTCATTTCCCGTAAACAGCTTAATTAGCAACCACAGATATGCTACTTGTTTTGGTCTAGAGTGACGATCGATCATAGTCATCTTTTCAGTTCGAACGACTGCACGTCACTTTAATCTAGGAACTTTGCTATAAAACTATGACTCCTATATAAAACTCAATATAAGATTAAAATGCAATGAATACAAGTTACCCAAAGCCGTATTCTTGGGGGCACTAGTTAGGGGACACGGGGGAGGGTGCAAAGAATAAGGATAAAAAAAAAAAAAACTGCACTGCACTGCAAATACCGGAGTGAGAGAGTGTGTGCAGTTTTTTTTTGTGTTTTTTTTTAATTTATTTATTTAATTTTTTTTTTTTTTAATCCTTATTCTTTGCACCCTCCCCCGTGTCCCCTAACTAGTGCCCCCAAGAGTACGGCTTTGGGTAACTTGTATTCATTGCATTCATTCGGCCGTAGTACGTTCCCTTTTGCTTTATTAAGATTAAAATGATTATTACAAAGGTTTAATTTGTAAAGTTTTAAACGTACGAGATGAAGAGGGTGGGTATTAAAGGCTAACTCATCGTATGGACAAGTCGAACAATAGTGATAAAAATTTTAAAAAATATTGGAGCCGGCAAAATACTCTCCTCAAACGGTTTTTATTTTCATCTCTAATGATTTGGACAGCATTTTATAACTGAAGGTAACTTATTGCGTTACTCAGGCTAATTATTCTTTGTGCCTCTGCGAGTTGGAGTGAAGAATTAGTCTATAAATCATATCCTCCAGCAGTTTCTTTTTAAATAGACATTTTTCTTTTGATCTTCCCTTTTCCTCGGAATGCGCCCTATTTAAAAGAGGTGTTATAAAGCTTTAAAATGAGTATGTGAACAAATTTACTCGTAAAATACTCGCAATGTCCTCTAAATTTACTCGTAAAATATGGTAAATAGTGAGCAAGATATGAAAATGTATTTCTTCGTCAGTTAAGTGTTTCGATTCCCTCGTTATTAACTCGTTAAGTAATTAATCTTTTGATGTGAAAATAAAAATGGTGCTTCGCGGGATTACGTATAGGTTTCAGCGAGATATATAGTACTTCCCAGTTGTTACGCTTTTGTAAAATTTGTTTGGGCGTGGCCTTTACTGAACAACGGCCAAAGGCGTCATTTCCGGTGGGTAGATTTTGACCATAGTCTTTCCATCCTAATATGCAAATTAAACATAAAATTTCGAGTTTTCCAAGCTAATAGTTTTTAGTTACCTTACCATAAAAACATCAACAACTTGCACATATGGCAAAATAAGCCATTGAACAGGGACGAAGAAAGTTTTTGTTTGCTGGAGAGGTGTTCGCGTGCGTATGCGCCGTGTGCACGGATCACTCACCGGGTGCAGTCTCCTGGCGGCGTCGTGTATGGCCACGATGTGCGTGATCTCAAACCGGTCCAGCTGCGTTGCATCTTTGGAGTCCCTGTAGTTGCCCACGTAGAGACCTGGCAGCACCTGCGTACCAAGAGACGAGCTTCCGTTAGAAGAGGGCGGATGGATCGCGTGCGGCAGTGACCAGTGACATTGCTTCCAGGGGACAGTCTCGGTTAAATGAAGCACTTGATCACCGGAAATAATTTGAACTAGCTTTACATGTAGATTTATTCATCAAGAAACAGCCATTTCGTCGCTACACGTCGATTGCAGTTAGTTACACATAAAAATTTCTGGTACTAATTAACGATCCGTGTATTAATCATGACAAACATCAATCTTCTCGCAGCAAGGAAGCGTCTAAACAAAAGACACGCGCTAGACACACGAGATATATTAAAAGTATTTCATTAATTTATTTACGAGTATATATGCCCTGCAAGCCACCGCCAGGGTGTGTGGCAGGGGGTGAATACACACTAGAATAATTTGACCCGAACATAACCTTACCGCGGTCGGACAATGTTATTATGATCCCCTATCGTTCGTGGAAAAAATGACATCTTAAATCTATCTGTTCTACACTTAATCTCTCTAATTGTACTAACATGATCTCTCCTACCGAGGATATTCTAAATGAGGCCTAATGAACGACATATAACATTTCTCTTTGACCTTTTCATAACATTTACCGAGTACTCTTCTAATAAATCCTATTTTTTTATTAGCTTGTCTACATATTCCCCATATGTGTTTTACCCAGGAGAAATCGTGAGTGAGGGTAACGCCTAAGTATTTAATTGTGTCTACCTATTCCATTTCGGTGTTCCCAATGCAGTAGGCGTTCGGGTGGGAAATGCTCTTTTACCAGAAATGTATCACTACGCAATTTTTAAAGTTTAATTCCAATTGCCAAGTGTCGCACCAGCGTTGTATGGCAATTATTTAATATTTATTAATACTGGATACTAGTACTAATACTAGCGTGTCGATTAGTATTAGCTAGGGATCTAGATTGTATTGCAAAATGGTGTAAACAATGGAAATTGACATGGTTGGCCTGCGGCCAAATCATTCCGCGTTTTGAAGAAGCCACTGGTGGATGGGAGGGACGTGACGAGGGGCTCGTGCACCGTGGCACGGTCATCGGGCTGGCGTGAAGAGGCAGTAGCCTCCGATTTAGACCGAGGCAGTGGTTCGGCCTCCTTCGGACAGGGGACCTCCGCTGGACGCTTTTGCGAGGAGGGAGGAAATTAATATTTGTTGTCAGGGAAATTTTACACGACTTCGGATTAATATTAGACGCGATCCGGAATTCGTTGCTTGAGGACCATCATTGTCACGTAGCTCAGCTCTCTTGCCACATCCGGTCAATGCGATGTATGTTGGGGGCCGTAGAAATAGAAAGGATAGGAGTGAGAAGAACAGAAGGGGGATGGAAAGAATGAGGGGATGACTGCCACGAAGATGGGGGAAGAGTAACGAAACAATCGCGAACGAAATGTACGTGGACTCATGGAAGTGACTTCGGCCTAGCGCGTCGGTGGGTACGGCTAGAGCCATCATCTTGCTGTCTAAACGTTCCTACACTCAGTACACATCCTGATGTGGTGTTGTACGTAGACTGTGGCTCTTCTATATATCTTCTTTCTTCGAACTGTTAAAATGTACACTGCAATAAGAAATCCCGCGATTTGTGAAGTGCAATCTGGAATTAGGTTTATACTGGCAAAAATCTAACACAAGCCAATTGATGAAATTAATAAACGACTTTGTGAAGTGTACGGAGACGGAATGATGAGTGAAGGCGGAGTGAGGTAGTGGTGTATTCAGTTTAAAAAATGGTCAATCCATCAATGACGAGGACCGTAGTGAGTAGCCTAGCCTTGTCTTAGTTGAACTGACGATGAAAATCAACGAATATATACGAGAAAATCGCCGATCACGTATCTCTCGAGCTACACGTGGCTTACCCCACCGATTTGCAGCCCCACAGCGCAGTGACGCCGAATTGCATGCTGGTTTAAACAAGTGGTTAAAATCTAAGGCGGTAGATTTCCTCAGAGATGGAATTAAATAAAATGAATATAATAACCCTTTGTCCTGTTACCGGGTTGATATTTATTTCAAAAGTTTCTTTCTGCACAGATCTCGTGCATTGGTCAGAAGAGCAATGAAAAACAATTTTGATAAAAAGACGGAATATCAATAATAATTTTTTTAAACCATGGAAATGAAAGTTATTCCAGGGTTAGGATTTTACATATTTCGTGTGTGACGCGATTTTTGTTTTAAAAAAATGAGCGGAGATTTGAAAGTGATTACGGGACACTGAAGTCATCAATCCAGGTTCTTTTCGCAGCATCCTCGCAGAAGCCATTTCCTCACCCCCCCCCCATTCTTCCTTAATCCAAAGTGAACCATGTTTCGTGCTACCTCACCAGATGATGTTGCTTAAGCACCATTGAAACGCGGGGCATATGTCATTTTTAATGTTTAATTTATTATTTAATTTAATTAATTTAAACGGGTGCATAAATATTAATCCGTGAGATGGTCCCCCCAGCTCAAGTTTTATCCACACGCGCAGTAAATAGGAAAGAAGCGGCTGCCCATTGAGGAGAATGTCGTCATGTGGGTGCATATATGATGCGTGCACTCCATTAGATTAGATTGGGGAGACCTCTGAGGTTACACCCCAGGTCCTCAAATTGCGAAATTAAAATGAATGGCTCACTAGCGACGGTTCCTGAATCGTTCATGCGAAAAGTTTGACTTTACGCTTGCCAAGGGACTTGGGGGACTTGCGTCACGAACGTGTACGTGAACCAAGCCTCGAATCTTCTCCCTGGGACTCGTTCCTCCTGGCCGAGAGCCAATTCACGAGTCTTCTTTCGACGGAACATTCATTACTTTCTGACGAGAAATGAGTCGAGTACAACGTTCACCTCTCGTCCACCTTTAACATGATGGGTGTTGGGGAGTTTTAAATTTGATTTACTGCTATTTTACCCAATTGTTCGGTTAAAATACTGGAGTGCACTGTTGATTTTTCTAAATTCAGTTCATCAGCTATCATTCGGACAGTTTTTTGACGCTCGGTAAAGACAAGGGACCGCACACGATCAATGTTGTCGTCAACATCGGTTCTTGAAGGTCGTCCCTGCCTTGCATCATCCGTGGAGTCTTGTAGGTCGTCTTTAAACAGCTTTATCCACTTGAAAATGGATGTTTTCTTTAGAGCATTATCACCGTAAACAGCCATCAGCACATCAGTAGTTTCTTGATAATTTTTTTCTGAACTTCACCGAAAACTTGATGTTGATTCGTTGCTCCGTGATCTCGTCAAATTCCATTTCCGACAAACAGTAAAAACGAGGACAACAGAAACATAAATGGCAGTACTCGTATTTCTTTGACATCGACATTCGGCAAAATCAGGGAACATATCACTTAGATATTTAATGGCCTTCATCGTCAGCAGGAACATCCTCTACCGTAACCGGCAATGGGTGTTAGAAAAACAGATCATGCGAAGGGAAGGAGGAGGGAATGTCAAATTGGATTGGATTTTTAGGAAACCTTAGTCAAAGTTCTTCCACACAATAAAATAACCTGAAATATTATGTAAAAACTATGAAATTACGCAAAACTAAGGTATGGTTTAGGTACGACTAATTTAACCTCAGAAAAAAAATGGTTGACGTGTTTGGGTATATATATTTCCATATTATATGCCACACTATTCTTTCTTGCCATGGTCATATATGACATATTATTCTTGATATGCATTGGTGGCCTAAGGTCACAGAAATGCTTCCGAAGTTGGGTTGGGAATCATTACAGGAAAGACGATTCAATTCTAGGTACACCTTAATAAATAAATATAGAACCGCATAAAATAAGAAGGGGAAAAAACTCCAATGGCCGTTTATTATGGCCATTGGAGTTTTTCCCCCTTCTTATTTTAATAAATTTTCAATATATCCTGCGTTCATTTCCCCTCTCGCGTGAATTCTTCAGCTTCAGGTTAATGCTAGTGTATCCACTAAGCGATTATTCTTAGTCCTAAAAGTAAATAAATAGTTGATTACGTCGTCCTTACGTATACCTGGAAATTCTTCAATCACCATCTCTCATGTCATTCTACACTCCAACGTTATCTGCGGTCCAGAGCCCTCTTTAATTCGCCTCTCTCCTCCCTTTTCCCTTTCTCTCATCTCCGTACATTCCACCCTTTCCTTCCACACCCCCTCCTAACGATTTCCGGACGGTCACCAAGACGACGGGCGGAGGGGGCGGGGCGGGGTGTGCATGGAGGCCTTCGGACGGACGCCTCCTCCTCTATTTCGGGCGACGCCGAGCACTCTTCCCCCACATCCCCCGGGCGCACGTGCAAGGAAGTGTGCCGGCCCCCACACGACCCCGCCCTCCCCCGTCTCTCTCGCGGGCAAGCGGAGACCGCCTGGCGGTGGTGGGCACACACGCAGCGGCGGCGGAGGGGGTTGGCGAGCGGAGAGTCCGTCACTCTCTCCGCTTCCTGTCCTCCGCGGCCGCCCGCCCTCCTACCCTCCGCCCCTCTTTGCTGCTCCCCGGCGTCACCCTCGGCACATTATTCACGGCGCACGTGGTTCCCAAGCGCGGATGAGGGCTCGTTAAACATTCATGAGGAGTTATTTGGCTTCATCGCTCTCTTTAAGACGCTCCACTGACTAATGAGGAGGGATGCTTTGCTGCTGCGGCAAAATATGTCCAGGAGGGCCAGAAGATAGTTAATTGTATGAGAGGTATGTTGTGTATGTGTGAACGTATGTACACACATACACATATCCCACATATATGCACACACAGGAACGCACGCACACACACAAAATATATATTTAATTTATAAGGTAATCTACCAGTTAAGGTAGGTTTTTGGATAGACACAACTATCATATAAATATTTTGTGACTCCTAACAAAACACAATTCAGAAACCTAATCTACATCAGATCTCTCTTCACCTCTGTGTACTTCCTTCCTCCCTTTATCCCGTCCAACATCCCTATCCTGTTCCTGCCCTTTCCTCGCTTTCCTAACATTCTCACCTCTATTACCTTCTTCAACATTCCACTACCGCTCTATACGCCTTTCATCCATTTTTCCTGCCTCCATAGGAAATCTCCCAATAAACTCTTCTCCTCACCCACCATATCTAGCACTTCCTCATTTGTTTTCCTTTCGGTCCATTTCACCTTCTCCATTCTCCTCCACACCCACATTTCAAAAGCCTCCAACCTGCGTCTATCCTCCTGCTTCAGCGACCACGTTTCCGCGCCGTGCATAGCTACGCTCCATATCAGAGTTTTTACGAGTCTTGTCTTAACCTCCCTACTCAACGTCCCCGTCACCAACTCCCTCCTCTTTGAGAAATCCTCCTTGCCTAGCGCAATTCTTCTCCTTGCGGCCCTACTACTTTCACCGTGTTAGTCCAAAATACTTCCGAGATATGTATACTGTTCTACCTGCTCTATTTTTCCCCCTCCTATTTTAATGTTTAGCTTAGCCTTTTTCTTTCTGGAAAATCGCATAACCTTTGTTTTATTAATATTGGTTCTCATCCCATATCTATTGAACTGAATTTCCAATTCACTCAGCAATGCTTGCAACCCCTTGGCTGACTGAGCAACTAATGCTTGGTAATCAGCAAACCTAACCGATTTTACGTATTCCCCTCCGACTTTCATTCCTACCTCCAGTTCTTCCCATGCCTCTTTAATCATTTCCTCCACATATACGTTGAACAGCACCGGTGACAATGGGCAACCCTGCCTTACACCTCTTCCTAACACTGCCCATCCGGACTCTCCGTTCCCCACTCGCACCTGAGCAGTCTGAGACATGTACAGGTTGCGGATCAGTCTTCTGTCCCTCCAATCCATTCCTATTTTTGCAATACACGCATTAATTTTTCCCAATTCACTCTATCAAACGCTTTTTCGAAATCCACAAAACAGGCAAAAACGTCCTGATTGTATTCTATATTCTTCTCAATTAGTGATCTCATTACTGCAATGGCATCACGCGTACCTCTTCCCTTCCTAAACCCAAACTGATCATCCCCTAAGTAATCATTTGCCTTACTCTCTATCCTTTTGTTGATGATCCTGAGAATAACTTTAGCTGCGTGGGATATCAAACTTATTGTTCTGTAACCCTCACATGATGTAGACTTTGGGACTCGGGGGGATGTGCTACCATTACACGTGTAATGGTAGCACATCCGCCCGGCAAGTGGAAGATCCGGTGTTCAAATCCCGGTCAAGGAAACATTTTTACTTTCGTGATCTGCACAAAAACCGCCTTCCCCACATGTCCTGTGTTCGCCTTTTATGTGTTTTCCTATCCCCTTTCCTTATACCTATTTCTATGTTTGAATGAATATATATATATATATATATATATATATATATATATATATATATATATAACGTCTAAACATCGAAGTCCTGATGACGACTTTGCAAGTTGACACCTGGGTCGTGGATGTTGTAATATGTGTGAAAAAACTAATTGTTTTCTTTGGCATTTGTGAATTATTTCCACGTCCCCTCTCTCATTCCTATCCCAGGTCTGTCCCTCTGGCCTCCCTTCTCCCTTTCCCCTTTCACAACCCTTGCTTTCACCTCTCCCCCACCACCCTTGTTCCCCTTCCCCCGCGTCCTCTTTTCTCTCTCTCTCCTACATACCTCACCTATCCCATCTCAGCAGTCAATCCTAGCCAATCTTCTGATGAAGTCGGAGCTCAATTTCGTTGAAATTATGAAGGAATAACGTGTGAGTGTTCCTGTTTTGTGTGTTGCTGTAAAAGTTTTTTATTTAACACTTCCGTGTCACTTCGAAGAAACCACACACACACTCATATATATAGGTATGAAATTGCTCCTCGTTTCTTTTCCAAAAGGTCGTTTTGGTCGTTTCGGTGATGCAAGCAGGGAATGAATGATGGACGCTCAAGTGATCGCACATATACGGCACATGGCACGTGATGAGGAAACATTTCGATCCGACCAGAACTCCTTTTCAACGGACGCCTGCAAAATTATTTTTATGGGAGTGTTTTCATTGCAATCGATTTCCTTTTTCGTTATCGCCCGTCCGCAGGCAATTCCCTTTTTCGTGCGGCGACTTTCCAGCGTTTCTTGCGCTCCCTGATGGAACGCTCGGGTTGCTATCGGATCGGGATATTTGGCGTGTGCTGCGAGCGCTCTCTGCTTGGCTGGCGTCGCTGCAGCAACACGGGCAAACTACAACAGGAGTCAACGGAAACATTGGTCAGGTGCTCTCTCCTGGAAGCCACTCTCCTCGATCGATGCCCAATGCGCGCTCTTATTTTTGTCATTCACTCCACATTTAATTTTTATATTTTTTATGGGCGTGAATTTCTATCGACCAGCCCAGTTGTTATCAAGTCCATTTGGAAGAGGGGATTCTCTTATTTGTCGCGCGGGACTTTGAATTGATTTCTTCGAAAACAAATTTATGCTCGCGATAATTCACGTAGGGCTGTTGTAAACCTTTAAAAATTAATCGTTTGATGAATGTATCTTTGGATTTATTTTACGACAGCCGATAATATCTACACTCACGTCCCATCATTCTCTGCCGTTGCTTTTGACTCAAACGTGTTCTTCCATGATTTTGACATCTTGGTTAATACATTCCTTCATACATGTCGGGGTTTTTAAATTTAAACTGCTCTAAATTATTCGAAATGCGTTTTGTTGCGATTGCAATTAATGGGGACATAATTTCCTTAGTAGCAACTGCCTTTTGATGGCACGTTCTAGGCATAAATGCATGTATTTCACCGTAACAAGTATGACAGTGTTGGCTGGTACTTATTTGCTAACTCGGTTGCCCCAGAGCGTATTAAATATATTCTACGAACTACATTAAGTACGCTGAGTTGGCATTTAATGGCCGCAGCTTTGGTGAGTGCGCCGGGACTGAACATTAACCCGCCGCGACTCCATGAGTCATACACGTACTCAGTGCACACGATTAAATACGTTTTGCTGGCTACTCACATGAATATTTATGCATAATAATAAAATAATTCATTTGCCGGTGACCATTCACCACGTCTCTGAGCTGGTGGGTTTTTTGAAGTAAAAACTTTTAGTTCCAACAAAACGTGACTGGAAAGGGACATAAAAGGCCAATCAGCATTTTTACGTAGCAAATAATTTATTTGTCCAACTCGCAATACTAGTATTCCTGTTTACTGGTCATAGTCCACTCGTGGAAGACATTATGAAAAGGGGGTATTTTGAGTGAATTAATTTGCACGTGAATCAATCAAAAGTCATAGTGGTTACATGAAACGAAAATTTATGGAGTACAACCGAAAGGATTCGCGGTTAGCTCAAGGACTGATTTCATGAAACAAGACTCTGTCAGTCGCAGTCAAATTTTTCTAGTTTCCCTGGAAGAATACAATTTCGTCTTTGAGCCGAAATACTGAGGACACAGTCGGGATTAAGTGGTTTGGGGGACTTGTTTGCAATGTTATTTCCGTATTAAAACACAATATATTTATACCGTCATGTGAAAATGGTCAAAATAGTAGGGACTTGCATCAGGCCAATAATCTTTCACAAGGAGGAGGGAGTTGATGACTGGGACGTTAAGTTAGGATGTTTAGAAATGCCTGGTTAAAACTTTGTTATGTACGGTGCGGAAACATGGTCACTGATGCAGGAGGATAGACGTAGATCGGAGGTTATTGAAACGTGGGTGTGCAGAAGGATGGAGAAGGTATGGTGGGAGAGGAGAAGGGATTGCTGGAAGAAATCATAAGGAGAAAGGATAGATTGAGACAAAGCATGTTGATTGGCAGTGGAATATTGAAGACAGTGCTAGATAGGAAGATATTTGGCCAACGAGGAGGTAGGGATAGGGATAGGATGTTGGACGGAATGAAGGGAGGGAAGAAGAATACACTGATGAAGAGGGGTTTATCGTAGAGTAGGATGCTTGGTTCTGTTGTGTTAGGATAAAAAAATATTTATTTGCTGTTGGTGGCCATCTAAAACCTACCTTAATTGTTAGATTTCCTATAATTATAATAATTTGTAGTTTAACGGCAAAAAATAATATTCTGATGGCGGTTAGAACAGATTTTGCAAACGCATCGAAAAATCTAAAAGGAATCGATATTTATTCCTAAGTCAAACTGTATGTTAATCGCTTCCTTCGTGAAATTTTTGCCAACCTGAATACCTTCTACGATTTTTCAAGTGTGACCAAGGAAACTACTTGAGCGCGCATTTCGCAGTTTTTCGGTCCCTTTGTTTGGTCTTCTCTCGTTGGAAGCCAGCAAAGAAAGATTTCCATCAATGCATTTTTACCATGTACTTAATACATGCACGATACTCTCAACATCTATATACGTGGTCTGTGCAATAAATGCGCGAACTGGTGCAGTCTGGCGGCCATGACGGCAGCCAGGTTAGCTTCCAGTTCGCGTCTTTCCTCGGCATAAATTGGGCAACAAAGTAAAGAGGTGCATTGCCGTGTCCTCCTCCGTCGTGCATTCACACGTCCCCTCCTTTTCTTTCCCTATTTTCTTGAGGTATGATCTGAGCACCCCGTGTCCTGTTCAAATTTGCGTCATTCCTGTGTACCTTTTAAAGTTGATCTCCATTCTTCCCTTCACGCTACTTAGGAATTGCCTGGTTGTTTTCTCCCTTTCAAATGTTTCCCATTCCCATTTCTCCAGGAAATGCGCTCTTATGACCTTCCTGTTCCTGCTCCATTTCTCAGTTGGAGACAAAGTTACATCTCGTAGAGGAGCCTCTTCCATCCGCCTCATCCGTGGCTTGAGATTTATTAAAAATCATTAACATGATTATATTTCTCATTGCAGTAAGTAGTTTCTATGAAACAGACGGGATTGATTCATGACAATCTTGCAGAATGAAAGGATCTTTCGCTGCGGTCCCGTCCTCCTGGGTTTGCCCTTGCAGGGTGACTACTTGGACGAGTTGCAGACAGCGTCCGGCCAGAATACTCAGGAATTCGATTAATTGTTGGTTTTAGAAGTCTCATGAACACTTTCATGTATTATTCGTTCCGTTAATATTACTTAAAAACCCATTTATTTATTTTTGATAAACATTTTTACATAAATTACGAGATATCGTTCGCACACGAGTCGGTCCGATCGAAACGATTTATTGTGGCCTTACTCCAGCGTTAAGATTGATCGGAATTAATTCAATCGCCTCATGAACTTTTTCAAAAACGCGCGCGGTTCTGCATCTCTCTGCAAGGTCAAGTCGAAAAGTCAATTTTTCATCCGATTTCGCGTTGCGATGGAGATGGGAGCCATCTACTAAATAGTGTAAGATGCGCTCTTCTGAGCGCGCGCATGACTGCTCCGTCAACTGCTTCCATTTCTCCCCCTCCCCCTTGCCACGCCACTCCGATACCGAGCAGATTGAGGGGAGGGGGTCGCGGATCTCCGTCCGCAGATTCGCAGTCCGGCGTTCTCCAGGTGATGATTATCCCTCCGGGGCCCTCAGAAAGGCCCTCATCATCCCCTCAGCCCACCCAAATTGCTACGGGAGGTCATCCAAATTTATTTTCACAACATCTTTTATTAGCGATACCCAATCCCCTATTCGGCCTGGAGTTTCCTTTAGTTCTTCTTTAAACTATATTGCATTCAGATTTACTGAAAATTTCACCAATCATCCCGCAAAAAAACAGCTTTCTTCTTCGTAAGTTTTATCAGCAGCAGTTTCCAACACCAGTCTCCTGTTATTTACCCTTGCAAAAATAATTTTTAAATATGGACTCCTGATATGGACGATGAAATTATCTTCAAATAAGAAAGACATTACTTTGAAATATGAACAGATGCTTTAGTTGCTATGAAACAATAATTATTAACAGAATATTTTAAATATTTCGCTTTATTGTAAAAATGTTCTCGCTTTCCCACTTCTCTGGTGAAGTTATGTACATAATGCAATACCTTTCGATTGTCTCATCGTGGCCAAGGGTAAAATGGCGCCTTGCCTTAAATACGTTTTGAAATCATTGGTGAGTTTCTCAGTTTGAAGTTATGGCGATCTGTTGATTATTAGATGCCACTTGGCAATTATGCACTTTCATGATTAAATGAGGATAAAAAAATGTTATTGCTAAATTTTAGCACATACAAACGAATAGTAATTTGGCACTAAACTCGTAGCAGTACTATGAATTGCTTTATTTACAAACATTTCCTTAGCAACGCTGATTTAATATTCACAAGACGCTATAACAAAGTATCATACAAGCATTGGGGTCATGTCTATGATCAGCATTATTAGCTTCGAGCACACTACAGTTAAATTAGTGACGATAAATCCAATTAAACTTGATTTACGCATTCAAATTCCAGCAAAAGTGAGCCTATGTGCCTCTCACCCCTAAAAAACGATCCCCTTGAAATTTCTGGACACTTGGGGTTCTCTCAGGGGGTCACGGGTGGCCCTCCTCTGCACAGCTATGGCGTGGCGTTCGGAGTCTGTGATCCAATGACGCGTGAAGAAGCGTCGCCTTATCTACGAGAAACGCGTCATCCACGTCATTACTCCAACATGGCGGTGAGCGTGAGAGTATTTATGCACGCACAGCTTATTCCCTGCTCTAAAGGAATGATGGGAGCGAGAAAAGGGATGTCTTTTATGTCGGCGCCGATTAGAGGTCCGCTAGATCTAGTCCATTGACTCTCCCGATTTCCTGCTCAGCCATTTGTGATTAACGGATCAGAACTGATCTGCCGAAAAGGTCGATTGTGGTCGACGTGGGCGTGTGACGCACGAAAGGGATTCCAAAATTAAATCGAAGATTGATGCGACGAGACTTTAGGTCGACCGTAATATTAAATCAGTCCAATGTTATAAAAATAATAGTGTAAGACTATATCTAAAAAAAGGGGTCGTTAAATAAGTAAGGAGACAGATGGCTAAAACTATTAAAAAACGGTTTATTGATTCTTACGAAATTTGGTCTATTTATGCACTAACATTCATGCAATCGTCCCATCTTTCTTGTGGCTTCTTAATTCCTTTGGAAAAGGATGCTTTCGGTTGCCCCAGAAGCCACTATTGCTCTGCTCCCTAGACTTCTTCGTTATTGGCAAATATTTCCCCCCGTCTTTGAGTGGCCCAATCAGTAAAAATCAGACAAGGCAAGGTCTGGGCTATACGTTAGATGAGGTAAGATATTCCAACCCAATTTTTTAAGCTTATGCGCTGGTCATCTCTGCCGTATGAGGGCGGGCGTTGTCGTGCTGGAAAATTACTCCTTTTGCCAGGAGTCCACATCGTTTGCTCCTGATAGCTTGTTTAGGCTCGTGTTCCAGCATCTCAGAGTAGTAATGGCTCTTGATAGTTTAATATTCTTCAAGGAAATTGCAATAAACTGGACCCTGTGAGTCCCAAAAGATGGTCAGCATCACTTTACCCGCGGAGGGTTGAAACTTGAATTTTTTTTGCAGACGGGAGAGCTGTTGTGTGTTTCCACTCCAAACAATGCCTTTTGGTCTCAGGATCGAAGTAATGGATCCATATCTAGTTACAAGTCACTATTCTTACAAAAAAAGCGTCTCCTTCAATCAAACTTCGTTGCTTTAAGTCTTGACTGGTGGAAAATCTCAATTTTTTATGAGCATCAGCAAGCTGCCTGAGAACCCATCTCGCACACGTTTTTCCCTTCTTTAAAATGGTTAAGGATGATATTGTGCACAATCCAGACACGTACTTGAACTTCCTTTGATATCATTTTTAACATTGAATCTTCTGTTATCGCAAATAAGTCCATCGATCCTCGATTTCAACGATGGACCAGAAACTTCGATTTGATGTCCACATCGGGAGTCCGACACCCACACTTTTTCCACCAATTTTAAACCGGTCAACCCGCTTGTAAACATTAACACGATTTATACAACTTTTTCCTTGTTGTATGAACATTCTAGAAAGCATTTCACTTTATTTTACGTCTTTTGTGACTAAAAATCTAATTGCAGAGCGCTGCCCTCTCTAAGGCTTCTTCTATCAGTGGACTTGCCAAGGTGAACTGAAGATTTTGAGATTATGTTGACGTAAAATAGTTGAACAGCTCAGTTGAGAGCTGATTCCAAGATCGCCAACTGACAACCCTGAAAAAATGGTAAAGATGCATTGAATAGTTTAAAAATGATAGCATTATTCTCTTTACTTATTGGATGAACCCGCGTGATTAATGGTCATAATACAATACCTATTTTAATCATCGTCATCATCAATATGCCAGACCAAAGCTCTAATTACTCCAGGCCTCCATTCTTCTCTATTCGGTATTAATTCCCTTAACTTCCTCTTGGCTGTTCTATCTTATGTCCTCAATGTGTACTATCTACTTGTCTCTCGATCTTCCCTTTCGAGATATTCACTTCTATTGAGTTTCTAGCTAATCATTTGCGCCTCGATGTGTGTCCAATCCATCTAGTTCTTCTTCGCCACCAAATTCTCCATTTGGTTCTTACATTTTCTACTCTATGAATATAATTCCTCGTGCCTCACTTTTATATCCATTTAATCTTCACCATTCTCCTCCAACTTCATTTTTCAAAGACTCCTATTCTCCGCTGGTCCACTTTCCACTGTTCCATGTCTCTAATCCCTAGATTGCCATCTTGCATACAAACGTTTCGATTAACTGCCTCTTTGTTTGCAACATGAAGTTGTTTCAGCATGATGGTCACGTCTTCGTCACGAACGGCTTCTTAGCTTGAGCATTTATTCGCTTGATGTCGACCAAACTTCTTCCATCCAATTCAGACTTCAGCCCAGGTTGATGAAGGATGACTCCGCTTGCTCTATCTCGAGGATGCTCTAATTGCTGTACCTCTCTTCAGCTTCTCTCTTCAACACACAAGCTGTTTAGTTTTCTTCGCATTGATGATCATATTATATTCCCGCAGTACTTGGTCCACAGCATTCAGAGTTACTTGCAGTTCCTCTCGCGTTTCTCCTACTACTGGGATGTCATATGCAAGGTCTGTCCCAAAAGTAGTAGGAATGAGTCCACCAAAAGAAACTCATCGCCAGAATTCGTACATTCACTCAGAAGTCTTCGGAGTAGCACCCCTGTGCGTCCACACACCACTGCCAGCGGGGTTTCCACTCCTCGTAAGCCTTCTGGAAGGCGGCACCCGAGCTGCTGCTTAACTCCCTCGTCACCGTCTGTAGTAACGCTTTCACCGGGCCGTGGCGACCTGCTTTCAGCACCCTTGTCCTTACCGATTGTCGAAAACTGTCCGAATGACAGCTGATGAACTGAATTTAGGAAAATCAACAGTGCACACTATTTTAACCAAACATGATGGATGGACCCTTCACCAAGACAAAGCACCTGCACATTAAGCATCGATTGTTCGATAGTTTCTGGCAAAAAATTCGATCACCATCCTTGATCATCCTCCTTATTCGTCCCCCCTGCGACTTTTTCCTATTCCCAAAATGCAAAAATGTGGAAAGGGAACATCACTGGGAAGATGTAGACACAATAAGACAAGAAACGAGGAGATAACTAAAAGGCCTAATTGCCGAGGACTTCCGAGGGTGCTTCAAACAGTGAAAAAGAAGATGGAATAACTGCATAGCAACCAAGGGAGAGTATTTTAGTCGGGGACAAAATCAATGTAGACTAAATTTTGCAAAATGAAGTTTTTATGGCCTCAGTTCGCGTATTTATTGGACAGACCTTGCATATATTATTTAATGGAGCCCTTGAAAGAATGGATTTCTTGTGAGGAAAGTGAAGCGAACGGCTAATGACAGGAGGGTATGGCTGCGGCTACAAGACGCCCACCAACTGGTCGAGTAAGATGGCAAAAAGTACAACAACGGTTTTAGAGGAGTTTTAAATAATAATAAGATTTCGCGATTAATCGATATTCTGTCGACATACTACAATAAATATTACTTTTTTTCCACGCTAAGCGTTGGGCGGTGTTTTACATTCATGAAAAAGTTGACTCCTGCGTTTAAACGGTCACCTTCCTAAGAGGAAGGAAGGAGAGGACTCATTGAAATAAGACGCCCACGCCGCACAACTGTTTAAATATAAACTTCGCATGCTTCTGCAGGAGCACATGTACACAAACATACACATGTATATGAACACGTAAATATTTGATTAATGCGTAACATAAAAGTTAACAAATTTCCATTATTAATTAATTGTCTTTATTTCGGTAGTAACATGACGCAGGCAATCATAGACTCGCTCCCCTCTCTTCCTGGAGACCACTGTCCTGGAGGTATATTACTGATCCGGAGTGTTTCACTTAAAAGTTTAAATTTTAAAATGGCGACTTTGGTATTGATTTCAGCAACAATGGGGGACATGCTGTTTTCGCGATGGGTGCGGAGCGCCATTATCCTCCCGCAGCCACGCGGAAGAACACTCTCGACTAAAACGTTCTCTCTTCCCCCACCAATGCGCGCAAAGCCGCCTTCAACTGTCCCCTTTCCCTCCTCGTCCCTCCCGAAGCTCCTTATTCCATTCGTCCATTCTCTCGCCTTTAGAGAGTCCGCCCGCACGCGACATCGATTCGCATTCCCGGAAGCGCCCTGGCGACGCAACAATGTCCACACACGGGCGCCCTTGTTTTGGCAACGGACCTCCCCTCCCTCCGACGGGCCACGCGCCGGGGAAGAGACGAGCTTGAATTGAAGCGAGGCGGCGGTGGCCATTCATGGCGGAGCGGAAGCAGGGCCGCCTCCTCCTATTTGCCATCCGTATCTGCGACTGAAAAGCGACTTCGGGATTTGACGGGTTCAATCGCGTCGCTCGATCGAAGAATACGAACTTGCGTCGCGTGGGAGATGAGAAAATCTCTCGGGGTGAAGAAACGCATCCTCACTCCATTGGGTTTTTTTGATTACCGTCATCCCCCCTTGGCCCACCACGGGGTTTTTGTAATCTATTTCATTAATACTCATTAGCTGATGAGGGACATGACTCTACCTTTGTTACACTGCCTACTTCTAATAATTCCACAACTGCTTCTCATTTTATGACTAAGGATAGTTGCAATAAATAATAATTAATGATAATTTATTGCATTACCCAGGTCTAGTAAAAGATTTTATTTGTGCCTCATTGAGGCAAAATGAAAATGTTACTTGGAAATAATTTCCTCTTTTTATCATACATACATTTATTTGTTAATTTTAAGAAACTGCGGAAGATGCCGCGTAACTAACAGTCATCCGCTGATATGGGTTTCAATGGAACAAATTCAGTTTTCAACACAAAATTTGAGTGTTTAAAACGATGCATCGATAGCGAACTGGCACTCTGCCGGACATAGAGGGATTCAGGTTCGAATTCCGGTCAAAGCAAATGATTTTTACACCCTGAAATGGTTGCATTTTTTTTAAATACGTAGGTTTAAAAAAAACACTCTTCTTCCGAAGTGGGATTAATTCCCCATTCGACACACAGAGGAGAATCGGTCGGCACTAACGACGGGGTTTAATTGCGATGAAATCCAAAATGGCCGATGGAATTGAAAATTTAAATATGAATGACGTTTTATAAATTAAAAAATTTAAATGAAACTTTGAATCGAAATGAAGGCTTAGAACTAGGTGAACTCTATCCTCAACCATCAATCCAAGCTACAGGATTGATTGGTGCAGTGGTTTTGGTATCCAGGCAATCAAGCACCACGACAGGAGAAACACTGGTCGAAGGAAAGGTTGTTGGAATCTGCTTGTGAAGGAATAGGAAGTGAATAGGGTGAGGTATAATTACAGGAGTAGTGGTGATTGCTCATTTGTTAGGACAAGGGGGTAATGCATTCGGCTGTGTAAATTGAAGAGCATTGATTGCATGTCAGAAGGTAGGTACCACTTTTGGAGAGGCGATTAGCGGGGGAACGAGGTGAGGGGGCAATGAGGGGATGTGGAGAGAGGGGAGCAGATCTGATAAGCAGATATGATATACATCGGGGGCAGGTGCAAGTTGGGGAAAGATGAGGAAATTCGTCAGGGGCGGGCACCAAGTTGGGGGATCTCAGAATGTTTCTGAGATTTGTTGTGTCGTCTGTATGCGAGAGAGATGGGCATTGGGGCAGTAGAGATACGTCATTATCGTGTAACATAGGAAGCTGTTCTTCAAGAGGGGTGTTGAGTCTGTGGGATAGTGGGAAATAGGCGGTGCATAGGTTGAGTCCTGCGTCAGATATGGGGTTGTAAATATAAAATGAACGATATATATGTCCCCCTATCCTTCCCTCTCTATCCCCAATCTAATTTTCCTCTGAAAATAGGGGAAACAAATGAGGAGAAGTGTGAATGCATGACGGAGGAGGACACGGCAGTACACAAGAGTCCTTAATTTCCCAATTTATGCCGAGGAAAGACGAGTACTGGAAGCTATCCTTGGAGATTTGTATAACGTCCAACAAATTGGGAAATACTGTTGGCACGAGCAACCTATTAGCAAAATATTGGATAGATTCACCAACAAAAGATTAAGTAAGAACGGGGAGAACGACGGAAAGGAAGGGCACGTAACTCATATTTTGTAAAAAATTAACGGAATTGTATTGGAGGTTTTAAAATAAGGTATCGCCAAAAAAATTGAAGCAATCAATTTCCCGATTCTAATCGAACGGGCCAAATTATTAATTATCATTATGATTAATTTTTCCCTTACTTGTAGCAATGTTTTACCTCCCCCCCTTTAAAAACCTAGTGCCAGTCAAGTTTACGGTCTCGGCTATCTCGTTTTCATTCAGATATGGGGTTGTTTTTCTGTGTTGTGTAAGGTCGGGTGGAACAGCGTATTTTATTTTTTAATAGTTATTAAAAATTTCATATTGTAAACAGTGTTTCCAATATGATCACTTCTCTCCCCTTCATGGGAGAAGTGACGATGGCATGTGGACAATCTCGGAGAGGCAATTTCGCCTCCAATTGGAGGGGAGTATTGTTTCAGTGTGATCCGTCGCATCCTCTGGGAGGAGCTCCCCGGCAGAGAGGGAGGGGGGGTTGCGTTGTTGTGGTGCCACCACCGCGGGACCCTTTCTTAAGTCATTTAAAAGGGCGAATTTGGACTCCATCTCTCGGTGGGAAAGGGAAAGTTCCGAGAGGAAATGAAGACCTTTGATAAGACCTCCCCCGCCTCGTCCCCACGGGAAGGGAGGGAGAAGGAGAGGGTGGGCGGCCTTGGCACTCGTCCTCCCCACCCCGCCTCCACAAATCAATGCCTCCAGGAGTAGACAGCAACATCGGAGAGGAGACCCTCTTAAACTGAAAAGATCGATGAATTCGAAAAAAGACGATCGCCAGGCGTCTACTGAGGGGGTTTCTCCGGTGACCATTCACTCTCCGCTCCTCCGTACATCCCCACCCCCCCACGGGGGTAAAAGTGAGAGTCTGTGCTCACTATGGACTATTATTTCAATCATTATTAAATGTAAGGGTGGTAGGATGCCAAATTTCAATTCGTACTCCTCAGCCACTCACACAATTAGAGCTGGCGCGGAAAATATTCGTCAGATTAAAAATTTAATTTATTCGAGTGGCACTCAGCTTGACCCGTTATATTTCTCTTTTTGAATTTTATAACGTAACGAGTTATATTGAATATGAACAAGCATCACATTCAAAGTCGATTAACCTGATGAAAGGGGATCCTCAATGATAACGATAATTGTACAAGTGTCAACACGAAGCACAAGGAACAAGAACTGCTGAACTTCAAAGATACACCTCGTCCTTATTCAGAGAGAATTGTGGCCTTTCATCAGTTTCCATTGTGATTGATTGTTTGGAATTTTCAAAGTTGACACTACTTTTTTTGGATAAGTTTTCGGGGGAGTAAATAAATATAAGCCTTTAAAAAAATAATTTTGGGGATTATAACTAATTAAATAACTACATTTATTTTCATACACATTATCTTAGCATAAATAAACTGCATAAAGATTTTATTTTGACTTAGCTCATTCAGAATTATATATATTGTTTAATTTAACTGAGTCAACCTTTTCTGACCGCAAGTATGTCCCCTAGAACAAGACGCAAAATTCATTTACTAGAAGAAGAAAGCGTGAAGCAATATTTAAGTAAAAACCAAAAGAAGAAAAAGAAGAGCAACGGATGAAATTCTTATTAGATTGGAAAAATGATTTCAAATGGCATGAGAAATGCGTTGGACGAGACACTGCGTTTGGTGAAACAAGCCTTCCAAGACGGGAAACAGTTAATGATCGGCACTACATCAGTCTAGCGAAGGGTGTTGCATATTTGAATATGCAACACCCTTCGAATTTGAATTTATAAAAACGCTTGTATAGTATGGAGAGTGATGGCGTGTGGATGCGAAGACTGTAACATCGGCATGCAAAAGAGAAAATTAAATGAAAAGCAGCAGGAATGCGCAGGTGGAGGAGACCAACAAAAAAATAAATTAAACAGAAAGGGAAAATTAACTCTAAAAGTATTTCAAGAAGCAAGTGAAAAGGGACATTTTTTGAGGGAAGGCTATATTTAAGAAACGGTAAATCCATCGGGCTCCAGATAAGGCGAGACGATTTTATCGAAAACGAGAGTGGGTGGAGCACTGGTTGGATGACACGGAGAGAGAGAGAGAGAGGCCGTGCGGAAATTTAAGAAGTGTCATGGAGAGAATGGATCTTCAGTCCCAGGGGGAATGAGAACAGCGCCCGCTGACAGGGAGAGACGTGGCTGAAGCAGTAGCAATCTTCGGTGGATTGCGATGAGTAGTGCACAAGGCGTCGACTTGGAACTTTAAAAAATGTTGAATCATTAAAAAAAAACATTATATCTCAATGTCTTGCAATCGGCTATCTATTAATCGCTGATAAACTACAGGAAACGGCTCGCGGGGGTACTTTCCCACTGACATGTGGTCGTAGTTCACCAGCTGAATCTTGGAGATCGTTTTACGTTGAGTGGGAAAATTTACAGCGTGCATTCCAAAAGTAATGTAATTAATTTTCCCGCGCCGCTCTTATCGGTCAAAGTGGGATAAAATCACTTGAAGTAGATGTGAGGGACGCTGAAGCTTCTCTATAAAACCGGTCTCAGTGCTCTTAAAGCTGAGGAAGGGGAAGGACATCAGTTATTGTGAACCTCAGCGCGCCGACCGTGTCACGAAAGAAATGGAATCGATGATCGAGCAAAGTTACGCGATTACTAAGTTTTGTGCTAAACTGAAAAAAATCTCTTGAGAAGACTAAGGAAATGATTTGTGAGGCTTAAAGGGATTTCTTTCTGTCCTAATTGTAAGTTTTGAGATAATTAAAGGCCTTTAAGGAGGGCCGGGAAGAGGTTGACGACGAACAACGCTCTGGGTGGCCGTCAACCAGCGAAACCGACAGCAATGTGACTCGCATTCAACAATTGTTGTACTCCGACCGTCGATTGAGTATACAAGTAGATATGGTTGCCAAAGAACTGGACTTGTCGACTACAGTTGTGTTTTGCATTGTTACAAAAGATTTAGCGATGTGGAAAGTGTGCGCCAAGCTCGTTCCCAAGGTGTTTGGCACAACGCTCTACGTGTCCACAAGTTCCTGGCCAAACAACAGGTGCCAACGCTGCCCCACCCCCCTATTAGTCCTGACGTCGCCTCAGCAGACTTCTTTTTGTTCCCTCGGATTAAGGTAGCCCTAAAAGGAACCCGATTTTGTCCATAGAAGAGATCCAATCATCCGTGACAAAGATCTTGCGAGAGGTCCCCGAAGATGCCTTCCATGGCGCGTACCAATCATGGAAGAGTCGCAGGAAAAAATGTGCAGAGGCCCAAGGACAGTACTTTGAAGAATTTTAAGTGTTTGTGCAAACCTGCTCAACAAATTACTTTAAATAAGTAATTGAATTGGTTTCGGAACGCACCCTGTAATATGAGAAATTACATGTAGAGTAGTTGCGTGGTCCACTCGCATTGTGACTGAAAAACTCAACGTAATGCATGAGTTGGTCATTTTTTATATTTATCTCGTATTTCGGCGTTGTTAGATTCCCGAAAAACTGCGGGAGATGCCGCACAGTAACTTATAACGGAGTCGTCCGCTAATATGCATTTCAATGCAACGATTTCAGAGTGTAAAAATCATTCGCATAGACCGGGATTCGTACCTGGATCCTTCGATATCCTAAGCTAAGTAGCTTAACTGGCTTAAGCACTCGGCCGGACATCGACGGATCCAAGATCGAATTCCGGTCAAGGCGAATGATTTTTACTCTCTGAAATTGTTGTATTGACGAGATGCAGTTACTTGAAATGAGAGAAGCATTCCATCAATTAACGAAATTCATTTTGTAGCGCTTAGAATCTAATAAAACGATCTCAAATATCAGTGCAAGGTTGAAAAAAAATCTGGAAATGCACAAATCTTTCCAATTCGTCGACGAAGAAGACTCATACTGATTGGGTAACTTTCTAAGGTGTAACTCATTGCGAGCGAAGGGGGAATTAAAGTTATCGCCTGGTTTAAATTGAGAGTCTAACTACGTTACTCTTACGCTAACTGCGACTCGGTCCATTGAGGTATCTCCAGCACTGTCTGCCCGAGGTTGTTAGCTGTCTAAACGTAGGCAGTCTTCTTGTGGACTCTGGCGACCGACTAGATCGTGACATCGCCGTGCACTGTAATCGAACATCTTGTTGCTATGAAAATCCCTTTTAGAAAATTCATGATGTTTGAGGATTTAAGTGTGAAGCTAAGGTACTCAAATTGGGTGTTCTAGGGTTCGAGTCCCGGTCAGGAGAAATAATTTTTTTTTCGCCGTGAAAATTTCCCGCATTTGTCTGAATCATCGAGTTCATTTGAGCTCATCATGGCGGCGAAGCCATTGCGTACAACAGAGAAACCTCCGATCGCTTAAAAAACAACGAATTGGAAGGATTGGCTATTTCAATAATTAAAAAAAAATCTCATTCTGCTCTCTTAACGCCAAAATATGTTACTCTCCATATTGGGGATTAAGACTTATCCTTGGCACGAGATATTCAAGTTACTCTTAATATCTGCGAGAAATGGTGACTATGATGGCCTCTCTAGCGGTGCGCTCTGCAGCTCTCTTTGTCATCAACTTAATCCACACTCGTTTTTGATTGGTAGTCGCAAACAACTCCGAAGGAAAATATAAATTCCAGTGGTGATTAATTACGCCAGGATTTCCTCGCTGCTAATTTGTATGCGTTATAAAGGCCGCTGGAGCTCCAATTTCCCAAATTAACTCCGTGGAGGGAAAAACACAGCCCGCCCCTCTAGCCTTTTCGCCGGACTATTTATCGTGCGGTTGCTAAGCGATTAAAAACACGACTGGCTGAGACCGCGATAGTTTTACAAGGATATTTTTCAATTACGTTTGTAGAAAGTTTGGAAAAGTGCGTGAGGGTTGCTCTTACAATAAAATAAACTGTTTTAAAAAGAAAAAAAAATTATAAAGTCCCAATATGCAAGTTAAACTGCATTGATTGTTTTATTTTTCCAGAAAGCTCTTTCTAAAAAATGAATTTTCGTTATTCATATTACTATTATCAAACATATATTTTACCTATGCCGGATCTTAAAACATTATTCTTATCTTTCTCTACACAATACTCAACTCAAACATTTCATCACTTGACGACAATTTGTAGCAATTCTTAATGAAAGTTGACTTAATGGCAGGTATTTCGACATGCACGCTCTTTTCCTCTCCTCAAGCGAATTCAATTTCTCAATCCTCATTTGTGGATGGACGCGTGGATCGTTCCTCTTTCTTTCTATCGCAATAACGTGAGGAGCAAGGCAAAGCATGTTAGCTTAAATCATAGTATGCGTTTGTAATCCGTATAATAGCAAGAAAAAAAACAGTTTAACTGTCGCTCCTTGTTAAAATGAATGATTTTAAATCTTGATTCGGAAACGTTCCGCTGTCTGTGTGTAAAAAATATTTTTCAAGTGTCAATACTTTCCCTCTAAAAATAGTTTCAGAGAAATTAATGCAAATTGGACCTAGCGTATATTAAATTTTGTATTTGTACCTAATTCATGCAAACAATTAGAAGTCCCTCCGTACAAGTCTTGGCGTGATGTGTCTCCAAGAAAACAAATGAATTTTCAGATTTATATATTATAAAACATATATTAGTGTTTATATATTAATGTATACACACACACATATATCTGCACATATGTAATTGTGTGTGTATACATATATCTCACATTTCTAGTTGACGTTTTGACGTCCCGTCGTGCCGTTGAAACAGCGAGATACTGTATGTGAATGTCCTTTCTCTATTATTCTGTATATAAATGTTTAATCAACATTAATATAGTATATGAATGAATTATGAATATGCAAGCGATCGCATATGCATTGCACGTGATGAGGAAACATAAAGATCCGACATGAATTCTTTTCAACTGACACCTGCAAAATCATATTACATCAAAGCAGCAGTTATTAAAGTATGTCGATTTCTTTCTTCTACAGAAATAGCATATTCAAATTTTTTAGACAAAGGCAAGATTGTGTAGGCATATTGTAATAATTTTATTCTACTTGTGTATTCAAGCTTCATACTACACACGGTGGAATGGAAATAATATTACGAGAAGTATGCCTATCGTAATACATTATGAATTACGCATTGAACTAACTAAATCAAACGTAAACGTGGCGATGATCTTCATGAAGTTGTAATTGATTAACCTATAGTTTTTATGCTTACCCAAAAAGAAACGAAAAGTGAATAGTGCTATTTTTTATCAATTTCAGATAGAAATTTGTGTTGATTGAATGGGAGTGACAGTAAAAAACAACGGTCACTGTAGCTACGCGCGGAAAGAGCCGATTTATTCGATATTTTACGGGCATTCATTTGAAATAATCATTCGCTAAACCTAAAAAAAATAAGACTTTTAGATTAGATTTGTAGTCGCCAATTAAAGGTAAAATAAAGGAAATCAGCTTACTTTCAATTATGAAGTGAATGGAGGGAGAAAGGCTTCCACTCTTGAGATGGGAAAATCCCGTTAGACTTATGGGGACATTAAGTCTTTCCTGATTTTGATCGCGGATCATAAAGAAAGTGAAAATAAACACAACTCTCAACACGCATGCGCAGGGTTGAGGTCGTTACATTCATTCAGTGTATTTTGAGAAGCGGAAGTATGGAGACGTGTTCTAGTGCTATGTCAACGCGAGTTAAAACAGCGTATGCTGTCCGTCTCCAAACTTCCGCTTCTCAAAATACACTGGATAAATTGAATAACGACCGCAAACCTACGAATGTATGTTACTTCCACATGCCACCAGGAGTGCTCTGATGGCCATTTTATTTGTGGTCTACAAAAATTTGTGCATTAGTTTTCAGCCGACCCTCGTAGTATCCAAAGGACATTCTATCTTGTAGAAAAAAAACACAGTTCATGACTCACTGATTGAATAAGTCGTATCTGAATTTGAATTGAAGCGTCCTCTTGACGAAACTTTTCCAGAATCACGCGCAAAATTTCGTTACTTGTTTCTTTTCCGCCCTTTATTTCTTCGATGCAAACTTCTCGGAAATTCGTCCCACGAGGCAGACTCAGGATTGTGGCCGGCCCTGCTTTCACGTCGTACTACCACCAGGCACGCTCTGAGAATCAACAGGCAAAGCATCTCCGTATGGTATAGTTTTATCGATTGGTCGTTCAAATAACCAACCGCCCTTGCAGAATGTTCGCGGAATTTTTACCTTTGCGGAATAAAACATTAAAAAAAACATTAAAAACATTAAAAAAAATGATGGAATACATTTTTGAGAAACTCATATTTTAGAGATTTATATAGAATTCACGTCAACTTGTTGGATATAATTTATTTTCATATTTTTTCGAGTTTCTTGCAATCGTGAGGGGGATACGGCCGCTCGGACTCTTTGGCGATCATTGGGGTGCGTTTTTTTAGTGATTGAAGCTGATACCTTCTTTCGATCATTAGCAGGCAAACGGCATTCCTACGTGCATTTTTATATAATTAAATAATATGAAAATAAATGCATTTTAGAACTAGTATCTTTGCATAATTAGACGTTATAATTGTACATATCATAGCAGAAATATAAATTGCCTTTTTCTGCACACGTAATGCGTCCCAGGCGACGATGACTCGAGCTAAACAACAATTTTTCGATATTTCTATATTTCATGCATTATTTCACCAGAAATACATTGCCAGATAGCGTTAGGGTTATATTTGGGTGAACATTAGTCCGGTGTGTATTCACTCCCTGCCACACACCGTAGCGGTGGCTTGCAGGGTACTAAAATATCTATTTTATATGTTTAATCATTAAAATCATGCATAAGCTATGCTTGATATGCTAATAGGGTTTGTCTCTAACTTATATTAATATTTTAGATAGATATTTTAATACCTTGCAAGCCACCGCTAGGGTATGTGGCAGGGAGTGAATACACATCAGACTAATTTTTACCTGACTATGATCCTGCTACGGTCGTATAGTGTTATTCTGATCCCTTATCGTTCCTGAAAAAAATGAAAACCTAAATCTAACTGTTCTACACTTAATCCCTTTAATTTTATTGACATGATCTCGCCGACCGATGCACATATCATTTCCAAAAAGACATCTTTCCATTTAATGAAGAACGTTGAAACTAGTAGTACTAAAATAAAGAACAACGGAAAAACACATTGCGTTCTTTATTTAATGGACATAAACTTCAACAAAGTTGAGCCAGAAACAATTGAGGACATCCTTCCATTTTATGCAATGGATTAGATTCATAATTTATCCTTGGCTCCATTGAGTGATCCCCGTCCTAGTTGCTCTAATATTTTGAATACGCCACTAAGTTCATCATAACGGTGTTAATAATATTGACGATTAATCAGTTTGAATATCAAGCACTTATAGCCAACGGGAGGAATATTCATATGCGCAGAGCCACAGGTAGTCAGAAGCCCGAATTCTCCGAGAAGGCTTGTCTTTGCTAATGCGGCGTGCTGGGAAGCCGCAGACGACAAAGGGAGGCAATCCCGTCCCTGATCAACTCTATTGGCGAGTGAATTAACAGAAGAAAGCCTAAGGGCTCACCCTCTGCTCCTCGCTAATACCTAGAGAGGTGCACCCTGGACTCCGTGGAACCCTTTTCTATCACTACTTCGTAATTTATTGGCGCTATGCATTATTAACCATTGTTTTTTTCAAAACCTATTATTTTATGCTACATATTTTTTTAATGCTTCTCTCAAATTATCGTCAATAAATAACGAAAATTCTGTAGTTCTCATCAATATAATATCTCTCTCCAATATATATCTCTCCTCTCTCCTATATCTCTCGATATCGTCTCCTACAGGTGTAGGAGAGATCATGAGCGAACATCATGTGAAATGTGTTCACCTACCTGTAGGTGAACACATTCACCAATCAATCCGACTTTCTGAGGATCCCATATAACTGCAGCATAATATTCTAAATGAGGCCTAACCATCGAAAGATAACATTTCTCTTTCACCTTTTCATCACATTTGCCTAGTACTCTTCTAATAAATCCTAATTTTTTGCTTGTCTACATATTCCCCGTGTGTGTTTCACCCAGGAGAAATCGTGAGTGAGGTTAACGCCTAAGTATTTAATTGTGTCTACACATTCCATTTCGGTGTTTCCGATGCAGAAGGCGTTCGGTAAAAAAAGGTGTCCCTCAAATGTTTCATTTGAGGGACCGAAAAGTATGACTATCATCGATGACAGTACCAGTAAATCAGTTTTTTGGTGATTCGGATACTAATTACTGCTACACATACCATTTTAAGCCCCGCGCAGCAGGAGACTAAACAACTGATTGCCTAAGCAGTGCTGTATCACGCCAAATACATTTCGAAGAAAACGCCCGGGGAAACTTCCAAAGTGCATAGGGTGTTGATCACTTACCATATCCACCGAAACACATTTTCAAAGAAGATGTTTTGGGAGGAGGTGACCGATTTGTTGACTCACCTGGAAATAAAAAACATTTATTTAGTCACTAGCAACTATTCCGATATTATTAATTTTTATTTTACAAATGCTAAGGAAAAACCAATTTTGCTCAATCTCAAGTCCAAAATTTCAAAATGAAGAACAAGAGCGAAACATGTCAATACCACGATAATTTGAAAGTTGTCGTTATCTTTTCCGAGATGCGTATGTGAATAACACACGTACACTTCGATATTCTGTCGTTCAAGGTGATCCAACCAATTAATATAAGGTTTCGGACGACCCCTTAACGACTGCTATGCTCTGCCTATGTTGTGTTTCTCTAACACAAGATAGGCAGATAGGTTTCCCGTCTTCCTCCTTCTGGTCGTCTTAACGTGCCTTTTACGTTTTTTCCCCTCCCTCCTCCTCCGTTACCCAACACACTCCGTTACTATTAAGTTATTGTCCCTGAATGGTTATTACTTATTATTTAAAGTAGATATCTTATATTTGTCATAAAACTAGTTTCCTATTGTGATGGAATATCTATACAGCCTGTCTACGAGCACAATTCCTAAGTTTTTGAAAGATATTTCTTCCATCTAGAATATTCGTACTTTTTTGATCTAGCCTCAGATATTTTCTCTAGGATTTCTTACTGTTTATTTTTTAGTATATTAATTTTTGTAGAACCAGTGGATCCCCAGTCGGTTGTAAACATACCTTTAAATGCTCTCGACCAGTGCCAAACACCCTATCTTGATGGCATTCAAACTTATAAAAGTAGCAACGTAGTGAACTTGACGAAGGACATAATTTAGTTAGTTATTTATTTTAAAATATATTCTCCAAAGTTAATGTTTTGATCAATGATTACCTCACTTAATTGTATTTATTTACTTGTTCCAGCATGGGGCAATTGCATTTATTCGTGAGGTAATGTAGACAGTAATGTGAATGACAACTTCAGTTCATTGGCAACCATCTAGATACTCAATCGACGGCCAGAGTCCAACAATTGTCGAACACGAGCTACATTGTTGTTGTTTATGCTGGTTGAAGGTAGCCTAGAGCGTTTTCCGTCGCGAACCTCTTCCCGGCCCTCCTTAAAAGCCTTTAACCACCTCAACACTTGTGTATAGGCCTGAGCAGAGTCCATACAAGCGTCACGAATCATTTTGTTAGTCTCCTCAAGAGTTTTTCAGTTTAGCACAAAACTTAGTAGTCGCATAACGTTGCTCGATCATCGATTCCGTTTTATTCGTGACACGGTCGGCGCGCAGAGGTTTGCAATAACTCACGCCCTGCCCCTACCACAGCTCGGAGAGCACTGAGACTGGTCCCCCCACCTGTTCCATGTGGTTCGATTCCACTCCAACCAATAGGAGCGGTGCGGGAAATAAGTACACACACACGCACAAACACATATATACGAGTATAGTAGTATGTAGTATACACACACACACATATATATGCATAAAATATATACGTATATAACTAAATAAATATGTATTTACATATTTATGTGTTATTTATATTTATTTACACTTTATATTAACACTTTGTTTCATATATTTATATGAAATAAAGTTAAGACATGTAATTTGAGGTGAATTCATTCGTGTCCATTTAAATTTTCATCGCAACCTTAGCCCACAGAGCAACCATATTGCCTTCAGCGCCACACGCGAAAACGAATGATATGGATGGTCGCCTTGAAAGGAGGTTTTAAGTCCATGGTTGGGAATCTCTCTCGTCTCCCCAATCTCGACTTTCCCATCCATTTCGGATTACTTTTTTACACCTCGCATTTTTCGCGTGGTGAGTTTTCCTAGCTTTCGAGGAGACTGTAAACAGCCGGATAATCGGTCGTAGAATGAAAGGAAACTCCTTTTAAATCATGAAGTCGATGCCCTTTGGTCGATACTCTGAAGGAGGAGAAGAGGCCCAGACACGACGAGGGGAGGGAAAACGTTTGTCTGGAGCGATACCCTTCAATCTCTGACCTATACCCCCGTGCGAGAGGACACCGTGGTCCCCGTGGGCATCCGAGGGCAGAGGTGGAGTGAAGGGTGGTCATCGCGTCAGACTTACATGAGAACTAAAATTAAGAGGAGATAAATGCAGAATCTAAATCTTGGCTTGAAACGAGTTTATATCGCTTCTCAACCACGAACTGACAATCGCGTCTCCGAACCGACTTCAATCGTAAAGTTCAATTGTTGGCATCAGGCAATAGAGTTACTTTTTATTGTTGAAGTGAACAATTTCTGTTACTGTTACCGCAATGGTGAGCTTTTGTGCTATTGATGCGTAGAAGAGATATTGTAAAGGAGTGTCTGTTGGTTATGGAAGACAGAAATACCACAAAAATCAACGCCAATGTTTCTTAGCCCCACCCAGTACGCCACGCAGCAATTACATGCCTTGCTCCGATGGACCACGTGATTGCTTTGCTCAAATCTTAGTATAACACATGCTCTGTCCTTAATGTTCTCATTACAAATACCCTCTGCTTCCCTTAATTCCGTCCAATTCTCTTTTCCTCCCCCTAAGCCCAGTCTCCTCCCCCTTCCGCAGTCGTCGTCATTCCATTTTCTCTCCATTTGCTTCACTCTTACCGCATTCTTGGGAATCCTCGCCGCAACTACTTTCTCCCTTCCCCTACAGTGATTAAAACCTATTGTTTTTCTGTTTTTGGATTTCTCTTCTTTCCAAGCTTTTTAAGTTTCCGATCCATAAAAAACGATCCACATCTAAGTTTGCAATAGTCTCCTCATGAGATCTGCGCCCAAAGTCTTCCTCATCAAGTACCAACCCTTTGAAGAAAGTTCTTTGCAAAATGCATTTATTCTTTTATTTCAGCACTAGGTTACCTCGCATTATTCTAAAACACTCCCTAAATATGTAATTAGTAATCTCATTCAAGGGGATATACATGGTTTGTATCAAATGTATCGGGAAAAGTTCTGTAAAAATAGATTTACTACCTTGAACAAAAAGTTCCCGGAATAACCACCGTGTGGCGCTCCCATCGTTCCGATTTGAGTTCTGTTTTTTTTGTTAAATTGGTACATCTGTTGTTGATATTCCCTTTAAATCTTAGTGTCATAACTTGACATTTGCAAAAGTTACGTAGCCAAGAGTACATCTATCTCTGTGTGTGTTGGCGATTTTTTACAATTGCAGAAATGGATTTAAATTTGCAACAACGAACTTGTATTAAATTTTGCGTAAAAAACGGATTTAGTGGCGCACGGACGTTGGAAATGTTGGAAAAGTGTTTCGGCAACGATTCTCTAAAAAAAAACGGTCGTTTACCAGTGGCACGAGCGGTTCAGAAGTGGTCGTGAGTCAATCGAAGATGATGAACGCAGTGGCAGACCATCGACATCGAAAGTCGGTGAAAAAATTGGTAAAGTAAAAGAAATGTTGGTCAATAACCACAAATTAACCATAAGAGAAATAGCGGAGGACTTGAACATTGCCTATGGATCCGCCCAAGACATTGTGGTTAATGATTTGGGTTTCCGTCGTGTAGCAGCAAAGTTGGTGCCAAAAGACCTCAATTTCATGCAAAAAAGAGACCGTGTTGACGTCGCAAAAGACATGATTTGCGAGGCTGAATCCGATCCCACATTCATCAAAAGGATCATTACTGGAGACGAGACGTGGGTTTATGAGTACGACACGCAATCCAGACATCAGGCAAGTGAATGGCGTTCACCAAATGAGCCGAGACCAAAAAAACCACGTCGTTTTCAGTCAAAAAAGAAGGCAATGCTGACGGTTTTCATGGATTACAACGGTGTAGTGCATCATGAATTTTTGCCAGAAGGCCAGACAGTAAACAAAGAGTATTATTTGGGCGTTATGAGACGTTTGCGTGAAGCAATTCGCCGAAAGAGACCAGAGACCGTCGCACAGTGCTATCATTATTCGTAATTTTTTGATGAAAAATGCAACAAATACCATCCGACAGCCACCGAATTCACCTGATTTGGCTCCCTGTGACTTCTTTCTGTTCAGTCGAGTTAAAAAACCATTACGGGGAACGCGTTTTAGCAGCCGAGAGGAAGTAATGGAAAAATCGCAGGAAGCACTGATGGACATACCGAAAACCGAATATAAAAAATGTTTCGAGGATTGGATCAAGCGCTGGCATAAGTGTGTTGCAGTCGATGGGGATTACTTTGAAGGGGACAATATAGATTTAGATGAATAAACTTGTATTTTTAATTTTCTGAATAAATTCCGGGAACGTTTTGATCAAGGTAGTATTTCAGATATTGCTGCCATACCTCAAAATCCTTCAAATTAGCGCGTACTCGTAGCTCGTTGTGGAAAACACCTTGGAAACGAGCTTGGCACACACTTTCCTCTTCGTTAAATCTTCAGTAACAATGCAAAACGTAACTGTAGACGACAAGTTCAGTTCTTTGGCAACCATATTTATACTCGATCGGCGGTTATAGACCAACAATTGTCGAACAAGAGCCACATTGTTGTCGGTATTGCTGGTTGACGGCCGCCCAGAGCGTTGTTCGTCGTGAACCTTTTCCCGGCCCTTCTTAAAGACCTTTAACCACCTCGAAACTTGTGAGTAGTACAGCAGAGCAGAGTCCTCGCAAGCCTCACGAATCATTCTGTTAGTCTCCTCAAGAGATGCTTTCAGTTTAGCACAAAACTTAGCAATCGTGTAACGTCGCTCGATCGTCGATTCCATTTTTTTCGTGACACGGTTGGCGGGCAGAGGTTTACAATAACTGACGTCCCACCGTTTACAGAGAGCACTTATACCGGTTTTTCGGCAAAGATTTAAGCGTTCTCCCACCTATTCCACGTGATTTGATGGTATTTCAACCAATAGGAACGGCGCGGGAAATTCAATTGCATTAATTTTGGTACGTACCCTTTACCCAAATGAAGGGAGGGATGGAATTACCTTAGGGACCGAACACTAGGGGCAGTTGCGGACGATCCCCTCCCATTTGTTCAAGTCTTTTCGAGGGTACGTTTTACTCCGAATAATATCGCACTTAGCAAAGTGCTCAATGCCAGCTGCTGCATTTGGAGGTAGAGTGCAGTCCTTTCTTGGAATATTTTATAGCCATTGCTCTTTAACACATTCACCTTTGGGTGATTCGAATATTACTACCTTTTCCTCACCTTTAGAAGCTCTAATTACTTTTACAAAATGGTCGACGACAACGCCCTGGAATTCTCAAGTTAACATCATCTTCTAAAGGTGGAAACTTGTCTTTGCAGCCACATTAATGAAATACGGACTGAAATATTTGCCGGAAAATGTTTCAAAGCAAAGAGCTCATTCGAAAAAGGTTGTCGATTCATAATTCTAGAATCTATTCTCCAACTATAAAAAAATGAAGAAGTAGGTTGCATCCATTTACTCCAGTCATCAAGTCAGTCACAATAAACCTCGAGTTTAAAAAAAAGAGGTAATCACGGGTTAATTACTAATAAAGGGCGGCTCGAATTTATGCGTGACGTTAATTTTAATCAATAATTGCATATATGAAATTCACATAAAGAAAAGTCAGTGCCAAATAAAAAATCCCCCTCGTATGTCCAACGTTACAATATATAAAAAAGGTAGGAATCAATAAAACAGTGAGTGACTCGTACGATTGATAACGCCGTGTCAATCACGTCGCCTCCTGAAACACGATCGCCCCCTCAAGACCCCCACCCCTCATGATTTAAGGACCCCTCGGGAAGACCAATTCCACGGGATTGATTGGACACATTTCCACATGATGCCTCCTTTTCACTTGGGGTCCGATGGGGGGTACCTCCTCTCCCTTTGACCCCTCCGGATCGGTCCTCACTCACGCGAAACCGGACCCAATCGTTCCTTCACGGAACCCATTTCGCTTTCTCCGCGTATGGAGGGTCGCTCCTCGGAACGGAAAACAGAAAGGGTTTGCTTCGGAGAGGAAGCCCTTGCCGGAGAGAACCCCATTGCGGCCTTCGTTGCGGAACAGGACTGTTTCGGACGAATGGACGTCGTTTCCATCACTGTCCATTTCAAGGGAGTTTTAAGTGTTAAGCTTGAACTCTGTTGCTAAGCGCCAACGCTTGCAATGTTTTCTAGTGCTCTAACTGTTACCAGCGGTGTGCTTAAAAGAAATGAATCCGTCATCTATTTATTGAGCGCTCTATTTTTTTACTTTTTGAACTTCACTCCTTATCCAGGTTTTTTAATAAAAGAGGATTAAAATACTCCACTTAATAATGATTGCGTATATTTTAGTCGCCATCAGTCGCCGGCCTTACTTTTCATGCGTAACATATCTCGCCCTCTGCGACTTTTTCCTATTCCCAACATACAAAAATGTGACGAGGGGACATCACTGGGAAGATGTGGACACAATACAGCAAGAAAGGACTAGGAAACTCAAAAGCCTAACTGCCGAGGACTTCCAAGGGTGCTTTAAACAATGGGAAAGAAGATGGAATTAGTGCATAGCAACGAATGGAGAATACTTTGAAGGGGACAAAATCAATGTAGACTAAATTTGGCAAAATAAAGGTTTTATGGCCACAATTCGCCTATTTATTGGACATAGTGGTATAACTTGGTTTAAAAAGAAGATAAGTATTTTAATGCTCGATTTTGCGCCCGTCGTCAACGGAGTCAAACTCATTTTTAATAAAAGATAAAGTCTGAGGCCTATAATCTCCACGTCCCGACTACAGCAACAAGCACGTGGTATTTATTCTTGCTTATCTAAACGAGTTGAGATGATGCGACGCTTTCACATGTTTAAAGTACCACCCAATGAATCACTGAAGTCAACAGATCACTCACCGACCCGAGATTAGCGCTCCGATCGCCGCAACGAGGCATAAACCTACAGGACCAACAAGCATGAAAACCATTTCGAAACCCTTTTGCCGTCCCTTTACCCTTATCTAATCTCAAATCCTGCTCTTCCCCAAATGACTGATGCGTTGGGTCAGCGATTTTTTTCACCTCGTGGCGTGGAATAAGGCGTAGACGAGCACTTACTGAATTCTGCAAAAGCGCGTGCGTAAACGTTTCGTCGAGTTTAAAAGTTAATTGCCTTGTCAATAGTGGAAATTAAAAAGTAGCTTCAAATGATCCCTCAAGTTAAAGTGCTGATGGATGAGATTCCACCGTGTTTGAGTTGAGTGTCAACATCAAACAAACCTCCACTAAAGTGAAGCGCATTTTCTTAGGCGTTTGCGCAAATTCTGAACTGAATATTATAGTTTTTCTGTGCTTCCTATTCTGAATATTTCAACAGATTCGTTTCTCAACAGATAGTGTGTGGAGAAGGATGGAAAAAGTAAAATTGACGGAAGTGAAAATGAAGGTAGAAGCATGAAGATGGAATAGATCTGGTGCTGGAGAGATATTTGAAGAAAGCATGTGATATGGGTGATAGATATAACGAGTCCTTGGGTCGTCAAAGAGTGACGCATTGATAGAGTAGAATTTGAAGGATAGGAAAGCGTGACTGAGGGAGGAAAAGGGAATATACAATATTTGTATTTACCACAATTTTTTCCGGATGTGTCCGTGAAGTGCTGAATTCAGATAGTCAGTTTAAGTGTGCGCATGATCGCAGATATCGCATTGGCATTGATAAAATGAAAGTGCACACACCATTATCATTGAAAACCCGGCGATTCAAAAGATCTGCGCTAAACTCGTCCTCCCGATGGTCTTTGGACGGACGACCAAAAGCGCAGATTAACTCGATGGTTTCAGGCTTCACTTTGTGGAAATCCATTCTAATAAATCAAAAGAGAGATGGTACTTTTTTCCACGCTTTATTATTTAAAGTCGACCGGTTTCGTCGCATAGGCGACATCATCAGGTACATAGATTCATTGAGTTCCAGAATATATAGTTTTTTGAGAGGGGGGGGGGAAAGAGGAGGGATAGGGGGGAGGGAAAGAGGCGGTGGAAAAAAGGGGGGGGGCGTGTGAGAGGGAGCGTGGTACTGGGCGTGGGTGACTCCAAGGGAGGGGTGGGGTGGACGTAGGCTAAGTGGAAGCTTGGTTAGGTATGCCGTACACGGCGGGGGTTGGGGCGTCAGGTATTGTGGTCAGAGAAATATCCAAAAGGGGGGAATTGCTCACAAAAATGTTCTCGTTGGCAATTATTCCTGCCTTTTGATGCTTCCTAATCTCCAGCTCCTCCAGACAATCCATTCTTCTTCCCTTTTTCTCGAGGTGAAGAATCTCTGGGATAAAGTCGCTCCTGTGGTCACTTTCCCATAGATGTTTTGCAAAATGGGATCTGTTTAACTCACCATTTCGTAGATGTCTTCTGTGTTCTTCTGCTCTTACGGCATACCTAACCAAGCTTCCACTTAGCCTACATCCACCCCACCCCTCCCTTGGAGTCACCCACGCCCAGTACCACGCTCCCTCTCACACGCCCCCCCCTTTTTCCACCGCCTCTTTCCCTCCCCCCTATCCCTCCTCTTTCCCCCCCTCTCAAAAAACTATATATTCTGGAACTCACTGAATCTATGTACCTGATGATGTCGCCTATGCGACGAAACCGGTCGACTTTAAATAATAAAGTGGGGAAAAAAGTACCATCTCTCTTTTGTTTTTTTAAAAAAGAGCAGAGTCGAGAGTGTCTGCTTACGAATAACTTCTTCAATGGCATCGCGACGATTCCCCAACTCCCTTATAGTTCCCCTGACTTTGAACCAGCAGAATATTTCCTATTCCCTACAAAAATGAAATCCTCCCTCCCTCAAAGGACACCACCAACCTGGGACATGAAGTCCAGCCGTCAAAGTAGTTTGCACGCGTACCCTTAAAGACCTTCCGGAATCTGCCTACGCGGGAGTCTTCAAGTCACGGAAAAGCCGCTCTGGCTAAAAATTGTGTTGACGCTCAAGCGATCCACGTACTTTGAAAAGGATTTTGAGGCAAAATAGCATTATCTCAAACAAATTTATTTTTCCGATACTTTTCCCGATACTTTTTATACAAACCCTCTACGAGGCACGTTGGGGGTGTGTAGAAAAATTTGTTGAAGTTTCTTGTGGCATGTGACCTTTGGATTTCACCACCGTTTTATCCGGAGCTGAGGTTACCTTGATTGGTGCTAATCTGTTTTCCAACACTCCCTTGTCCTTTCGGTGCTGTCCTCCGAACGGCCAGCGGAGGCGGCAGACACCGTCTTTGGACTGATGTCCTGATGAGCACGGCGCTATTACTTCCCAGTGGTCAATCGTTATCGTATCACTTGTATCGATCACCGTGACTCGTGTGCTGCGAAGTCGTGCACCGGTGGCAGTTTGGGGGGGGGCGAGGCAGGAGGCAAGGGGGGGCCTGGTCTGTGGCGGCCCTTAATGCCATTCCAGTGTTTCATCCGAGTGCATCATGTTTTGCGAGCTGCCGAAAAGTTGTCTGCCGCAATCTACAGCTCTATTCCACCCTCGCCGTCGGCAGACGTCCTCCCCACTCCCGCGAATCGTCCCAAGCATGCAAACCTAGCGGCGCGCGCTCAATGTGGAAGTTCACGCTGGATCTCCTGTCTTAGCCTCCTTTTTGCAAGTTAGGAATAGGGTTATGTAGATGTAAATGCTGTAAACTTGGGTGTCGAGAAGGAATACTGATGAAGCTTCTACATTAGACTTGAAAACGACTATACGAATATGTTGTATATTCAGGGTTTCAGAAACGAAGAGTAATCTAAAGGATTAGTAAAGACCTTATACCCGAGTATTGTGTGAATATAAAATGAACGTACCTATGGCCGTGAAGGAATGAGGGGGATTCGAACGCGGTCCGGGCTGATTTGTGGGCACTTGCAAAGACGTGTTGACCCTCAAAGAAGAAGAAAGCACTTTTGGCACCGATTCAGACAGTTTCTGCCGGTGGGTGGGTGGGGACGGATGCTCCACGCAAACCCCTGGACGCGTGATCCGTCGCGTTTCACATGAATTCTTTAGTCTGTAGTACAAGATTTCTCGAACAATCTTTGGCAAATTAAACCTTGACCGTGCAATAGGGGCCCCTCATCGATTCCGTAATATATTTAATGAAACTTTTCCCTCTTAGTCGCGGTCTTAGTCTTGTCGGAGAATTTTTTAAATGGGATGCTCGAGATTCATTCTTTCTTCGGTTCTCTGGAACAAGAACCACTGCTGGACATCGCCCCTCAAAAGCACGCTTCTCGAACTCTGTGATTACATAAGGGAATTAACAAGAACAGCTCACAAAACTGACTAATTTGCATTTTCCGTGAAAAATAGTGAGTAAAAACTATCTCTCCATGAACCCCGCTTATTCTGAACTTTATTTCTCATGACAGACGATTCCGTAACGACCAATCTCATCGGGAGATTCCTCTCCCACTCCCCTCCCCCCTCCCTCCCTTCACTTTCGATAGGAGTCTCTCGGCCTTCTAATGCGTGCGTGGGGTGTGTGTGCGTGCGTGCTTGAAATCTCTGCTAACGCCCAGGTCGCGTGTTCACCGGAGAGGGAAATAATAAGCGTGGGCGGTGCCTTGAGGGGAAGAGGGGCGTTGCTTCACTCGCTCCGCCGTACGGGAGGGGGGAGAGGTGAAAGAGGCGTCAATTATTTACCCCCCGCCCCTTCCTTAGTAGTTGGAGAGGGGTGAATTGAGTGGAAATTTGCGAGGCAATTTTCGTGATCGTTGTCACAATTTCCGCGTGCATTCTAGGCGACAGGGAAAACCGGGAAATTCTCGAAGGATTTTAAAAATATTTATTTTCGAGTATATATGGATAAATAAAAACATTTTAAAAAATTAAATAAATAAAATTATATATATATATATATATATTCATACATATTTTATATTTATATAAAAATTTATATATAATGTGTATCAAGTTAGCACTAGTGAACAAAAACAAAAACACAGAAACATACAAAAAAGGAAAGAAACTCCGTGCAGAAGGTTGAACCCTTCCTATGCAAACCCCTTTCTTGGTCTCGCAGAGAAAATATTCCTGATAAGAAAACCCCTGAAACCTCTATTGTGGCTCAGGTATATCGATGATATTTTCTTTCCTGGACAGCATAGTACTAATCTCCTGAAAACGTTCATTCCCGACCTCAATACTTCGTCCTCTGTCTCTTTCAATTCTAGCGTTTCCTCCTCCCAAATCACCTTCCTAGATGTAAACATATCATTAATAGACAAACAATTCTACACTTCTGTACATATAAAGCCGACCAACAAACAACAACACTTACTTTATAACAGTTACCACCCATATCACACCAAACGCTCCATTCCTTATTCCCTTTCTACAAGAGAACACAGAGAATCTGCAATGATCCAGACTGCCTTGATAAAATTCTCTCAAATCTACACCATTCCCTTCTCAAACGAGGTTATCCTGAATACCTCCTAAACAAAATAATTCGGAGACACGCTTACACTCCCAAACCTTCCTCCACCGCAGGAACCCACCCTTTTTCAATTTGTACCTCATATTTTCCTGGCCTATAGTCTCTGAGATCAATCCTTAAAACCTCTACCCTATCCTCAAAAACCATAACTCAACCATCAACGTTTTCCCAAATACCCCTTCGTTACTTTCAATCACCCCGCCAATTTATCAGATCTCCTCAAATCAACCAATCCACTCCTTAAATCCCCGCCCCGTTCCAAAGCCACTTCCATTCCCTGTAATAATCCAAATGCAAAACATGTCCTATTTTCAAAACCCGAACTCCATCCCTCTCCCACCCGTTTTTTCTCTCACTCCCACCAATTTCCTGCTCCTCATGCACCTCCAGCAATATAGTTTACCCTCTGAAGTGCTAACTATGCCCTGCCTTCTATATTAGACAGTGTACCACATCTCTAAATATTAGAAGCAATAACCACCGGGCCTCATGCAAGAATTCTTCCCTGATTGGGATGTTCCCAATCCCCAAGCATGCCTCCGAACACAACACTCCCTTTGATAAATGCTATAGTGTATCCATTTTGGCATCCCTCCCACCCTCTGACCATCCACTCAAAATCAAAACAATAGAGCAGGCGTTCATCTGGCTCCTGGATTCTTGAAATGTACCAGGTATTAATGTTATACATTTGATTACCCCAATCTTCACATATTTTCATCCCCCCATCAGCTCCAAAAACCTTACATATTATTCCCACACTTATAAAAATTCCCCTCCCAACTCTTCCCCTCGCAAATCATTCCCCACCTTCCCCTTCCATCCAGCGTCTCCAGCTCATTCTGTTATAACCTTCTCTTCAGTTCCTTATTTATCTTCCTTGAGAAAGGTGGCTTGACCACCGAAAATTCGAAAACATGTGGGTTTCTTTTCTTTTTTATGTGTTTCTATGTTTTTGTTCGCTTGTGCTAACTTCATATACATTTTTATCCATATCTTTGAGAATTTCACATAAGTCTTATATGTTGATATATCTTTATCTATATCTAGTAAATAATATTTCAAATTGCAATACAAGGAAAAATTCCAAATTAATTACGAATTTTTCGAGAAAAGTTCCAAGTGCGGCCAAAATGCTTTATTTTGCCATATAGTGATACTATAATCATTGTCCGATGAGATTGCTTTGTTAGAAGTATGTGCTTTCGTTAAAGCTTTAAATTAATGTATTATCAATTTTATTTAAAAGTTATTTTAATAAAGGTAAAACAAGGTTTTTTTCAAACTTAGTGCAAACAATGATGTCTTTGGAAGTAGTTTAAATTTTCTCAGAGAAATGAGTTACTGTGCATGCAAAAACCCTATTTAGTAACGTTTTCATTTGAGTGAACCCTCTTCATTACAATGTGTAAATAAAAAACACAGTAAAAAATTAATAGAAATGAATATTTTAGAAGTCTTTTACGACCTTTCTTGAAATCAGTGTATTTTTTGGAAAATTTTGGAAGTTTTAAGGGAATTTCGTGATTGGATTTCTCCAACCCCTCTGCTATTTTCAAACAATGACTTAAAAGTCACATTTGCCTTTCATCATTCTTCTCAAGCATTATTAAACGACCCGTGGGCCGCAATTGGCCCACTGTTGCTTTTTTTAAGCTACCCGCGTACAATTATGTTCACTTTTTAAAAATTATTCAAAATTTGAAATTATTATGCAGTTATTTGTTTATAATTTTAATAATTCTGCTCAAAATTAAATAGGCGATGATTATTTAAGATTAAATTAAAGTATATAAAAAAATAGTTCAAGGTCATGGAGTAATTTCTCCAATTTTCACGATTTTCCTAATGCGTCTCGCAATCTTGGAAATTCCCGCAATCTGGGAATTTTTCCTCCACGCGGTCAGTCATTGCCGTGCGTCATTGCTCTGAAGCGATGAATGAACTTGAGCCGCTACGAAGCGTGATAGATCTCTCGCGAAGTCTTTGATTCTCGGAAATAATTCCAAAACGTGAAATGTAGTTTCTAAAAGGTAGAATATCAATCGGAAATAAATTGTTAAGTGAAATGGAATGCGAATGTGGCTGAGAGAGTTAGTCGGCATTGCATTCATGCAATCTGTAGATAAGAATCTGGGAAAGATAGACTCAAGGGTATTCCGATACACCCACTCTTCTTGAAGCATCAGTCCCCAATGGCCTCTTCCTTACCAAACAGGAAACATGTCACTAATTTCAGAATCATCTTTTATTTTGCCGGCCGATGGCCTTAACCAAGTTTAATATAATATTTACTGATAGGTTTATAACAAAATTCCAAGAAACTGCTGGAAATGCCGCAGCAGTAACCTTTGACGGAGTCATCCTCTGATATACATTACAATGCAACAATTTTAGAGTGTAAAAATCATTCACTTTGACTGGGATTCGAACTCGGATCCGTCGATGTCTGGCCGAGTGTTTTAGCCAGTTAAGCTATCGAGACGCACATAAAAATTTCGGCGGAGACGGGACGGCATAACACGGTTGCAAACCTGAAGATATTTAACCAATTGTATTATTCAGCTTTTTAAGGCGTTTATTCAGGCTTAAAATAATATTCCTCCAAACGAGAATGCCAGCAGTGATCAGTTAAACGAATATCTTTAAATTTAAATTAAGAATTTTTCAGTATCTACCATGATCCAACGGGTAGTCTGAATACTACTTTCTGAGAAAATAACGTAATTTTTAGGCAAAAGGTCCCATTTCTCAAAGCTAAAACCCCGTTTATGTGCTCTTTTTAATTTATAATACGCTTACAATAAGTATAATTTTCGCAAGTACTATCATCTTTCCTTCATTACAACAGAAGGTGGATGTTAATGTTATATGTTACATTTAAGGCTGTATTCTGAGGAATGCAAATGGGCTGTTAGCCTGGAACCGGGCCCCATTAAAGTCCTATTATTTAAATTTCTTCTTTACATCATCGACGCAATGGATTATCGATCCTAGGATTGGTTCTTGGCCGCTCCCCTTGCCCATGCCCCAATCTCTGCGTTCATTCATGCAACAGCTTCCCGCGCTCATTCCTTCCATTCGCGGCCTTCTGCAGCACTCTTCCCTCCCTCCAGGTCTTCCACGCTAAACTTATCCCCGGGGACTAATAATGCGGCTTTTCCGCGCACCACAACGGCCAGTGCCTCACGCACCAAAGCCCCTTTGCCGACCAGCCACTCAACCGTCCGCTGCCCCTTCGACAGAGGCCCCAGCGCCACTGAAGCCGATAAGGGCGCAGTGCACATACATACTGTGACCCCGAGTGTCAGTTGAAACCAAGAGGAGGCTAACTGAGGGAAGCACCCCTTGAGGGAAGCGAGGTGGATTGGGAAGCAGGGGGCGCGCACCCCTTGAAGAATGGCGGGAAGAAAGTTATTCTTCTTGTTTACTTTTTCTTGTTTATAAATTACAATTTGGGTGTAAAATCTCTTCATGACCAATAATGTTGGATGTTTTTTCACGTACTTGATCCAAGTTGCTACGGGATAATACATTTTTAAACTGCGATGGCACCTTAGCCGTTTTTCCTCTCTTTCCCACGCTTTCTGGAATGCATATTAGTTGTGACTCCGACGTCCTCAAGGTCAGCAAACTATCTGTATTTTACGTGTATTAGCCGTCCACTCGCTTCCATCATTTGCTTATCTCCCCTTTGCGTCTCATTTTATTTTCTTTTTTCCACATCCTTAGTTTCCAGAGGTATGGAATAGACATGGGAAGAGAACCAATGATGAGAAAAAGAAGGTTTTCAAGAAAGAGGAAGGCCAACATTGGGTGAGTGAGCTTAAACTAGAGCAGAAAGATCAGTCCACTTGTGAAGAAAGTGTTTTGGACGAAGGCGATCAGGGTGGCAGTGAAATAATTAAGTAAAATCGAATTTTTATGAGGGATTTCTTTTACAAGGAGGAGGGAGTTGGTGAACTTGATGAAGTAGTCCTAGTGACCTTGAATTAGAAGAATAAAGAAAAGATTTCGAGAAAATGAAGACTTCGATATTGAGCGTGGCTCTATACGGCTCGGAAATGTAGCTATTGAACCAAGGAGGTAAACGTAGATAGGGGGTGTTTGAGATGTTGGTGCAAAGAAGGAGAGGAAACTTACAATGGATGGAAATTACAATGAATGAAGAATTTCTCGGAACTATAAGAGGAAGAGAGAAGGATAAATTGTAGGGATAATTTCAAAGGAGGGAGGAACATCTCACGTAGTATGCCATTTCGATTGTCTACTGGAATGATGAGGGCTGTGACATAGAGAGGGGAGAATGATATTTGAAACGAGGAAGAAAATAGGGGGTTGGTAAATAGTACGAAGGTCAATATAGAGTGCATTCTTACTAATTATGATCCGCTGAGCAGTGGTTAATTGAGATGCGGGGTATTACCAGTTTATTCAGTATCGTATTAAGCGGGGCTTAGAAGTACAGTAGTGATTAGTCCATTTTAAGAAATATCATGATCGGTGGGCTATTAATAATACGTACCTAAAAATATGAAGCAAAATTTTTATCGACCCAATGTTGTCTAAGGGCGCCGCACAATCGGCCACCTTCACAATGCACCCCCAGCGGGCCCTGGGGGTGGCTGGAAACGGGGGCCGACCCCTCCTCGTTCCCTCTCCCCCACCCACGAAGCGCGTGCCCTAGTGGCAGCATTCCTGCCCCCGCGTACTTAACGCGGCCATCCCCCGAAAGGCCCCCCGGGGGGGAGGGATGAGGCAAAGGGGTCGGCTCCCGGCGGCCGCCGCCAGATTCACTCCCGGGCTCCTTCGATTTCGGGGGTAAGACCCTCTCGGGAGAGGGGAAGCGGTGGGGCCTCTCCCCCACCCCCTTGCGCCCCCTCCCCTCCGATGGCGTATATACGGGGTCGATTCCGCCGTCCCCGACATCTGGCGGCGGCCTCGTCAACCAACCCCCCCTCCAAACTTCCCCCTCCCCCTTCCAGGCGTCCTTTGAGTCGCGCGGAGGGGTAATGGATTCCATGTTGGGATGGTCCGAGTTCGAAACCCGAAGGCCGTCGCTCTCTCTCGTCCACGTGGCGGCGATTCGGTGGATGACGCCCCCCCTAGCGGGGAAACCCCGCGCCGAGTGTTCCTCCGGCCTGAACCGGAAGTGTGGCCAATTACCCAAGCCACTCCTTTTTACTATCGAAATAAAAAAACAACAATGGAGGGAAAAGGGAATTCTGGGCGAGAGTGAGAGGCGACTCGGGTTGGGGAGCAACCCGAGGACGTTTGGGAAGGAGGGGACGCGTGAGAAAGTTAGTGGCAGTGGAATGTTTGAGGAATGTGAGATGAGAATGTTAAGTGAGGGAGGGAGAAGAAAGGAGGATGTTGGGCGGAAGGGACGTAAGAGAGGTGAAGTAGAGATTACGCGGAGTTGAAAAATGGCTACTTCTGATGCGGGGTGTTAGTGCGTGTTTTGTGGCGTGACAGGTGGAACCCGGAAGTGCAGGGATCGGGACGATGCAGGGGCTTCCCATCGAGAGGGTCTGGGTTCGAACCATGGAGACGGTAGATATTTTTTCAGTGATATTCCGATCCCTACTTGAGGTGCTTTTTTCGGGAGAGCACTTTGAGTGAGTGCGCCATCCGGACGTCGAATGGGACGTTAAATTGTTTGACCCCTTGGCACTTTTCGTTAAGAGTAGGCTAATGCCAGGTTTCTCTTCACCCTTCCTCCTTCCTCATTCATCCCTGCTTGTGCAAAGTACCTTAGCTGTCGGTCGCCTCCCCTAAATCTACACTGCTCGGAGGTGCAGCAATGCTAATTGCTCGGGTCCATCAGGAACATACCTTGATCCGGAGACTATTCTGCCAATAAATATTAATTATGAATTTATATTGTGAGCAATTTATAAGATGCTAGAATTCAATAGAAAATCTATGTATTTTCTTTGGTATGACACGACTTAAACTAATATTTGCATCTGCTAAGAACTCCAATCAAAGTAAGAATGCATTTTAGAATATTGTGAAAGTCACTTGTCATTACTCAGCTTAGTTAATTGATATCATGGTAAGGAAATGCTATACTACGTTAACACGGATTTACCTTTGTAAATTGATCGAGGTAGACTACCTTTCGGGACTTGATAATTCGGGGATGATAATTTATTCATTCATAAAAAAAATTTGGAAAAAATCCAACGGATTAATTTTATTTCTGGGAGGATTGTTTATGATAAATATTGCTAACACATCTCAAGCGTGAATGAAAATATACTCGATAGGATGAATCATGAAATAATGTATGCTCTGTTAGATTAAACAGAGTTACACTTGGTCTTTGTGGATTCCATTCAGGACCCTATGTTTGCTGATAAAGACAGGCGCGAAAGCTCATACGTCCGGCATTAAATAAACAAATAGAGCCTCGGGTTCTAATACATTGTATAAATTATTACTCTACTGAAATGCAAATTGTACGAGGGCTGACCAGAAGTGACTTGCATGTACTTTCGGCCTAGCGTGGCGGTGGGTAGGGCTAAAGCCACCATCTTAGTGTCGAAACGTCCCTACACTCGGTATGCATCCTGCTGTGGTGTTGTGTGCTGACTGTGGTTCTTCTAATTTGCTCATATTGCGAACTTCAAAAATGTGCGCTGCTATAGAATATCCCGCGAGTTGTGAAGTGTGCAATTTGTGATTAGATTTTTACTTGAAAAAACCACAAGCTAGTAGAAATTCAGAGGCAACGTCGTGAAGAGTGTACGAAGACGGAATAATGAGTGAAGGCGGGATGAGGCAGTGGTGGATTCAGTTTAAAAATGGCCACAGCACCAATATTCACGGGGAGGACCGCAGCGATTGGCCTAGCCTTGTGCCAGATTATCTGACGGTGAAAATCAAATGAAATAATCCGTGTATATCACCAATTTACGATTACGGATCTCACGCTAGGTGTAGCTTGCAAACGCAGAGCTTTGCTAGTGACGCAGAATTGCATGCTTGTTTGATGAAGTGATTAAAATGTAAGGCGGCAGGTTTATTCAGAGGCGGAATCGAAAAGCTTGTTTATCGCAGGATAAATGCCTCATTTTGAATGGCGGCTGTCTAGAGGAGTAGTTTAAGAATGTGCCTTTCAAATTTATAGAATAAAACTTCTTCATTAAAAACTACGCTCATATTTTATTTCAAAATTTAAATTACTTTCTAGACAGCTATCGTATTTGAATATATAGTTAAAATGCTATAAATATAATGAAGTCCACTTTCATCTTACGGTAGCGCTTCCAGTAAAGTATTCGACATCAATCAAGTCTAAATTTTGAATCCCAAAGGCTTTAATATTCATGATAACTTATGAATTAAATCACATAGAATGGAATAGCCTACTTTATTTGAAATTATATCACATTACGTGAAATCGGTGAGAGCATCACGTTTTCCTCTCAGTTTATTATTTTACGACCGTAATACTTCCTCAAATATAATTTCTGATATGCACAAAAAATAATAATTACCACCAATTAGACACACACACTTAGACATGTACAGGGTGAGTTCCAAAATTAATGCAATGGAATTTCCCGCCCCGCTCCTATTGGTCGGAGTGGGATCGAATCGCTTGGAGTGGGGGGACCCTAAGCTTTGCTGCAAAACCAGCTTCTCTTTACACTAAAATCAAATCCCTGAAGTTCAGTGAAGGAAAACCCTTTTTTTATGTGATTTTTTGGCCTTCTCTTTGTTGATATTTCAGGTTCACTTCTAGTTAAAGCAGCCTCAAATTCTAATGAAGGTTGAATTCCTATTCCGCCTTTGATGTCTTCTGTACTTAAGCGTCATTTCACTCTGCCTCCACTTTATTTTTGAAAACTTTCATATTTAAATCAAATTACTATAATGTGACCCAGGTGTATTGAATAGCCGACACCCTTTTAGGGTCTTATTCTTCAAGTATGTCATATTAATAATACTATATTTCAATTAAGGAAATTTCAAGTGAACTTTTGCAACGTATTGAAAATGAACCTGATTATTTGGACAACTTCATCACTGGTGATGAAACATGAGCGTTTGAATGCGACCCAGAAACAAAATGCCAAACCTCTGAGTGACACACCGACCAGTCTCTCAAGCCCAAAAAGGCAAGAATAAACAAATCAAAAGTGAAAACAATGCTCATCGTCTTTTTCGACACTAGAGGAGTGGTCCATAAGGAGTTTGTTCCCCAAGGACAGACAGTTAATTCTACCTACCGCGTGGATGTGCTGGAAAGACTTTGTCTTAGGTCATTAGGACGAGAAAAGACATCTCCGCTACCTGGCAACTCCATCACGACAACGAGCCTTGCCACAACGCACTACAAGTCCGCGAGTTTCTGACCAAACACCAGATGCCAACGCTTCCCCACTTAACCTAGTCCTGACGTCGCCCCAGTAGATTTCTTTTTGTTCCATCGGATTAAGGCAGCCCTGAAAGGAACCCTTTATTGTCCATAGAAGAGATCCAATCAGCCGTGAGGGAATTCTTGCGAGAGGTCACCGAAGACGCCTTCCAGGGCGCGTACCGGTAATGGTAGAGTCGCTGGAAAAAATTTGTAGATGTCCAAGGACAGTGCTTTGAAGAATTTTAAGTGTTTGTGCAAATCTGTTCTATGAATTACTTTTTAAAAATTACTGAATTACTTTCGGAACCCACCTTCTATACCTATTCATGCATACATTTATCTCATATGCTTTACACCCTTCGAGATTGAATAAGTACGAGAAACTTATTGTAATGAGCGCGTATTTTTCACGAAAAGTGTACGACGGAATTCGACGCAAATGTAAGAGATTAAACATGAGCCAATCTTTGGCGATAATTGTTAACAGTGTCACCAGGGCCCTTGGTGACCGCTCCCATATAGATTCCAATCTACTCCACTCGCCCTAAGTTGATTTTCATGCAGCCATTCCCTCTGGTTCAATGCAGAACGTGCGACCTTCTTGGTAGTAGTGTCTGTTAATCAATCACGCCGCATCTTCATTTCATTCTCTTGACTCTACCCTTCTTCCACTCTGCATCAAACTGCTCCTTCCTCTTCCTTCTTAGTCTGAATATTAGGGAATGGGGGTGTGGTGGTTTCTGACAGCAAAAAAAGTACCCTTCCTTCTCGCCTCGAAGGTCTTAACTTTCTCGAGATACAGAGTAGAATGCAACGCTAAGAGATTCGCCCTCTAGCCATTGTCGCTTGAACTTTTAAACTGTGATGACGAAGCAAGTTAATTTCTGACGCGGCCGTCCCGTATTCGCGTAGGATTCCGATTCCATTCCTTGGGAGAGAGAAATGTGGCGGGAAGTGGATGTACTCCGACGCGAATGGAATTGGGACGAAGGGGCGAAGGCGGCTCTCATTTTTTTTCTCCCGCCCGGCGTCCTTCCTTTCTTTTCTATCTTCAACCGACGCTCTTCCCTTTTTTTTCATCTCGTGCCCCGCCCCCTCCCCCTCAAGGGGCCGGGGAGCGTTGAAAACTCACGAGCCGAGCGGAACATTTCTTTGCCCCTAAGGCGAAGACGAGGAGGAATGGAGGAGGCGAGGGGAAACGCGAGTTCTACGCGAACGACCCCTCTCTCTCCCCCCCCCCTCCGTAGTCAGTCCCCTAGGTGATCCAAACTCGCGACGACAGTGCCTCGGGCACGGTGGAAAGGAGAAACTTCTTCAGAGACGAAAAATAATATCGAGAAACGTCGCACGTATATTTTTTTTCCATTTTCCTGGTATGAGTGGGAATGATTATTTCCACACAGTGCGGACGCGTCTCATTGCCACGTTGGCGCTCTCGCAACTGGGCCGCTGCCGGCGAGCCGCTATTACGGACGGACACGAGCTTTCACCCCGAGAATCCCCTTTGAGATGAAGTCTGTGATTTTTCATCCACGAAAGTGTCATCTGCTGTAATTACTAAGATACTCCGGGGAGACCTGGTGTCCGAAAAATCATACAGCTGAGAATGCCCAGAGACGTCCCCAGGAGTGGAATCCGGGCCTTCCGGTCAGTAGATCAGAGCTCTACCAACTGGACAACCACGTCTAACGGGGGCTATTTTACTGAATAGGAAACTGGAAGGAGATTAGTGGAAGTGGAGTTGGTGAATGAGAGATTTTTGCAGAAGAAATAAGAGCAGAGCCGTGCAATGTAGTTGCAATCCTGGTGTACTACACATCTCCAAGCAGTCATAAGGAGAAGGAAGTAAACAATCAATAAATCAGTTGGACAAAATAATAGCAAATGTATCTCTTGCTAGTGATGAAGGATCTGAATACCATATTAGGCGAAGAGATTGACCACGATTTAGGAGAAATGTGATTGCGGGGAAAATTTTAAGAGAAGTGTTGGGAAAATTGAGCAATTGTAACTGAAACCTAGTTTAAACACCCTAATAGACGTGGTACACATGAATATTGTCGGGAGATGTCAAAAATATATTATAGTTAGGTATAGATATAAAATAGCTTGGTCAAATCACCCATTATGACAGGGGATGCGTATTTGGATTACTGAATAGGATCCATGACGTGTGACGTTAATTAAGAAGATAAGGAAGGGCATACGTATTATAAAATAGAACTTAGAAGACTTCACTTGGGCGAGAAGGGAGGAATATTCGTAAGCAGTTAGGAAAGCACTAAACGAGGATAAGGGTAGAGTGGGAGAAAGATGGGAATGTGCCAAAGAGAAAGTGAAGCAAGCGGCATGGGAACCGATGGGAACAGTAAAGAGAAAAAGGTTTAGGAAGCTATGGATTGCGAATGATATGATAAGGAAGAAGGAAATAGGAGGGCATGAAAAGAGAAATATTGGGAAGGAAAAATAGCGAAATTAGTGACAGTCGAAAAAGTTATTTGGCAAAAATATTATGGTGGTATTAAAAAATCAAGTTAAGATGAAGAAAGGGAATATAATTTTGATTAGGATATCTTAGGAACAGGTACACTGCAAATGCGAGGTCAAAAATGCAATAGAGGAAATAAAATCGAAGAAGTTTGTGGGAACTAGATAATATCCCTGCAGAACTCCTAAAGAACCTAGAAAATCATGGAAAATTCGTTTTTATGAACTTGTTCGTAGTATTTCTGAAGACGGAATGTGGCCGGAAAATTTTGTATTTTGAGTATTGATACCCAATCCAAAACAGAGAAAGCATCAGCGATATGCGAAGAAAAAAGGTAATTTATTTAAGCGTATAACAGCGCCCGATCGCTTTTAAGAGCTCAAGACGTAAATTAATTTCATAAAACGTCATCTATACAGAAAGTTCACTCCAGATATATCACTTAATTCAATCAATGTCATCTTATTTACATTTTTTGGAATATTAGGTTAAATTGTTTGTTTTATGGCAGCCTTGTTGACGGGCGATTAGAATACCAATCTATTGTGTAAGACAGCAATTGTTTTCCATTCTCTATTGCAAATTACCAAGCATTGAAGCATTGAAGGAAACCGTCTGTTTACGGAGAATATCATCTTATTTTGACGCGAAGGTTTCGCAGTTTGAAGACGCGATTTCCATGTAATCCCTCCGACACCAGAAAAACAGAGGGTAATGTCCCGGGATCAATGCATCCGTCCAGTGCTGGCGGTGCCCTCGCGGCCGCGTCTAAGCTACACCCTCAACAGGTTATCCTCCATCAGCCCCTCTCTCCCCCGATTGCCGGCGTTGAACGGACACCACGCCCCAGGCTACATCCACGAGAGGTACTTCTCCATCGCATCCACATCTACGCATTTTGCCCTTGACCGTTGTGCGCCGTCGAACGACTGTGCTTTCACGAGAACACTAGAAGGTTGACGCAAGGACCACCAATCACAGAACTCTACCTAAAGGTGGGTTTTATCGGTAAGAGTGGAGGTCACATTTTACTGAGTCCTCACTCAACACAGTGTGAAATCCAAATATCAATTAACAGAGTGTTGATTGGCGAAAGGGTCAGTTAATTATTCCATGTGCCGTTCGCGGTTTTCACTCGAAGATCTGATTGACACGATAAATCTCACAGCCGTGGTGAAGACGAGGATTTCCAGTCCTCCGATCAGCAACCTACCACTACCCAGTGTCGGGTCCACTACCCAGTGGTGGACCCTGACACCACTACCCAGAGGTGGGGGTTTCTTCAATTCGGTTTGTGGTCTAACGGTCAAAGTAAATGACTTGTATAAAAAGTATCGGGAAAAGTTTCGGAAAAAACAGTTTTATTTCAGATATTGCTACAAAGCCTCAAAACTCTTCAAATTACATCCCCAGAGAGCGTCGACACACTTTTGCCCTTGCGGCTTTCCCAAGACTCGAAGGCTCCCTGGTAGGCGGAATCCGCAAGGTCCTTAAGGGTACGCGCGCAAGCTTATTTGACAACACTTAGGGTCCCAAGTCGGTGTTCTTTGAAAGAGAGAGGATTTCACTTTTTGAAATTGGAAATAGTCTGCTAGTGCCAAGTCAGAACTGTGAGGGGTTTGGGGAATCGTCGCGATGCTGCTGCAGAAGGTCTTCGCAAGCTCGACTCTGCTCTTTTGGTCGCCCGTCCAAAGACCTTCGGGACGGGTTTGGCGCAGATCTTTTGCATCGCCAAATTTTCAGTGATAATAATGGTGGGTGTACTGTCATCTTATCGATGCCAAATACGATCTGTGTTCATGAGTAAACTTAATTTACGGTATGAATTCAGCACGTCATGCACACACGCCGGGAAAAAATTGTTATCGTTACTTTTTTACAAAACTTGTACTTTGTACAAAACCTGAGTTCAGCGCAGACCTTTTTCATGGTCCAATGTTCTGTGATAATGATGTGTGCACTGTCATTGTCTTATGAACGCCATTATGATATCTACGATCATGCGCAGCTTTAACCGCCATGCTGAATTTAGCACTTCACGCACGCGTCAGGAAAAATTGTTACTCATTTATTTTCATGCAAACCTCGTAAGTTTCATGAAATTGGATCCAGGAACTGTGAACTACTAAGCCCCTAAGGTCCGCCTGACAAGATACCCCAAAACATACTCTAAAATAACCTCTTCATAAAACCCCACAACCCCACTTCCTCCCTCCGTCCAATCCCTCTCCTTCCCCCAGCATCATTCCTCCTCTGCATCTCGGTCTTGTTCATCCATCCCATTGCCACTGAAATATCTCCTTCCCAACAAACGGCATGAAATGTGGCGGGAGTCGTCGTGTGCGACGAATGCTCTCGTGGCGATCTAACCTGTTCCCCGACCCCCACGCCCTCCCTCCACCTCGCCCGGCCCCGCCTCACCGACGCAGGGGAGGGATTTGCGGCTCGGCGCCGACATCGGATGCCACTCCCGCTCTACGACATGATTAATGCCCTCTCCGCGGAATTATTTAAATGCACGTTCTCTTTTAATTCACATTTAGGTAAAAGATCCCTTTCATTTACAAATCATGTTGACAACAGAATGAAGAAATACGAAAACAAATGAGAAGTAATGAGTGCATGGAAAGCTGAGTCCTAGAAGCTGTTTTATGCATGCAAATAAATTTATAAGAAGGGTTTATTACATTTGTTTATAGAGCTTATCTATGCTTACCCCCCTGCGTTTGGTGAATTACTTTCGTCTTGTCTATATAGTATATTCTGTTACGCTTGAACTTAAGAATAAAATTGTCCGACCACGGTAGGGTCGAATATTCGGCTCAAAATTAGTCTAGTGTGTGTTCACCTCTTTCCACAGACCCTACTGGTGGCTTGCAGGGCACTAAAATGAACATATAAAATAACTTATTCATAATATAGTGTTTGAAATCAATGCAAGCACATTTAAGATGACTGTTATTTTTTTTACCTTTTAATAATTTTATATCATTTGAAAAAGAACCGCGATGAACTTAAATAGAACGTTTATTTTTCAAAAACAATTGTCGAAAAAAGTGACAATGCCCTAATTGATTGAGGAAGTGACCCAATTTACTTAAATGGGCCCTCAATTAAAAGACGTCGTGGCATCTTTTTCACCTGAAATTCGAACTTGACGGATAATTTAGATGAATGTATATAGTATATATATGAATAGCTGACTTAAAAAAAAGATAAATACCTCGACCTTGACTTAAAGGATAAATACCTCGCGTGTCATCAGAAATATGTTTATCTTATCCGTTTGTCACCAGGTTATTTCGTGGAATCAAAGCGGTTGAAGTGAACGAGTAAGCTTGTGTTACATTGGGGAATGTTGGGTGAGTGATGTGGGGAGCGGAGGAAAAGAGAATTTTGGACGGAATGAATGAGCAAGAGAAAAAAATGTCGAGTTGAGGAAATGAGTAAAATTGAGTATGAACAGGAATAATATTCCTGTGGTTTGCTCACGTGCTTCTAATGATACTTTCCGTGGCAAAGGTGAATTCCACCCCGAGAGGATTGGCTCCACAAATCTTGCCTCTTCCCTTTCCACTCCCTCGGGGAGGCAGGGGTGCGTTTGGCGTGTGCTTTCGCTCTCTCTTCGTCCCCGAGCGGAGGGGGGTGACGCGGAGAAACTGTCTCCCCCCCGCCCCCGGGGGCAACGTCAATGAGACGGCGACATTGTTGAATTGAGAGGGGGGTGGAGGGGAAGACAGGTGGAAAGGGAATGTGAGGTGGGGAACCGGCACCATCAAACAAACCCATTTTGAATGCCGAAGTGAAATGCACCAGTGAGCATTCAGTATTTGGCTTGTATTACTTTTTGAGGAGAACGATTTTATTTTATGGAGGTAATCCTTGTGGAAAAAGAGTGCGTTCCCGGTGGCGCGCGAACACGACTTCAATCGGAGTCCGGCGAACGGTGTCGCAGCACGCCAGCGTTGCTTGATGGCGTTTGATTATTTATTTAAGGAATACGGATTTAAACGATGAATGTATCCATAAAATATATGTACATGTCCGTCTGTTGCACCAGCGCATCGACTTCAACTCAAGAAAAGATTTTTGTAGGCGTCCCGAAGAATGAATAATACCCTGAAAACAGCTGTATGTATGGCATAGAAACAAAAATTTGCCGTAATAATACTATTTTAAAGGAAAAACTTTTAATAATTAGGCTTGTGAAATGCATGACACGCATTTCGGTACGAGTTAAATACATAATCGATAAAAGTACCGTACAATAACGTCTAACCCAATGTGAAGGTCCTTCGGGTGATGTGAATCTTTTCGGTTTTAATACATATTTTATTAGACAGTATTAATCTTTGTGACTTATGCATATAATTTTGACGTATATATTTTACTTCTTAAGAACATTTGCCATCACATGAACATGCATTATCACCATAAGCTGTCTTGAGCATCTCATGAGTCTCTTTCCCGGTTTTGTCCTGTTTCACGCAACATTTGTATTGCGTGGCGCTGTTCCAATTACCGGTTCCTGACGTAGCGTAACGAGGTCACGTTATAGAGGTTTTGAAAACGAACGATCCACACTCCACAAGGGCTGGGAGACAACTATCACCGGCCTCCAGCCTTTTCTGAGACTCTCCTCCCTCGAACCCAGCCAGAGAAACCGCTGCACGTCCGTTGATGTCTATCCGTGGAAAAATAATCATCCCAATTTTGGGATAGATCTTTCATGACAGTCTTTTCCTGTTTGGGATTGGAATTAACACTGACCTTATGAAATCTTTCGGTCAAATTTCTCCCATATGAGCACTAAGGATTACTTTATAGAAACTGTTCCTCCCTAATATTTATAAACCCTTCATTAGTGCCACGGGAATGTTCTCTACCCAGGTGACCGTATTTGATTTCAAATTGAATAAGGTCGAGTATATAGATGACATTACACCATTGAGTATATCTTGACCTAAGCTGTTCTCATCTAGCGTTCGTACGGGGAGTTCCTCCATATATTCCTTCAATATCTATTGATCTTACCTGGTTCAATTATTAATTTCCTAACTTATCTTACTTGTTTCTGAGGGTTTTTTCTTTATATTCTCCAAATGTGTTTTCACTTACCTGTACAGCAAATCAATATCACCCTTCCTTATTAAACTTTCCATATCCTCACACTGTGTTTTACACCAAACTTATTTCAAACTACAATTTATTATTATTCTTTTTACTTTCTTCTGCATAACTCTTTGTTTAAATTCTTCCATTTCTTTCCCTCGGCTTTCTTTGTGTAATTTCTTCAGTAATCCGTGGCTTTCTAGGCCTTTTTCAATTTACTATTTCTATATTTTTGTTTGCTGTTTTTATTTTTTTGAGATATTCTAAATTTTCATCTACTTCATCATTTTCCCTGTCCTCCCACATAATATTTCCACGCCATTCTGGTGCACATTTCTTTTTCTCATTGCCCTTTCTTCCATACTCTATTTTATGAGTCGTTCTCTTGCATTTTCATAACACTTTATTTGTACTGAACTATGATCTAAATCTTCAGGGAAACTATGCAAATCAATCACATTGTTCCTAAATCGTACCCTAGCCTTAGTACGGTCTAACTGATATCATTGCTGTCGCCAGCACGACTCTAGGAGTCAATCAGAGCTCGAAAACCCCTCCGACACTTCAAGGTCCATGGTACATGGGGAGGGTCCAACATACAACATTGAGATAAATATATCGCAGTCACAATTTTATTAAAATTAAAAATAAATCTTTGAATTCTTGAATTTATTATAAGTTATGCTGACTCAATTTGGTTTGCGAGGATTTTGAAAACATGAAAACATTTTTTGATGCAAACGAATGTAAAAATCTCCGTCTGAAATGGGCACAAATTTATGAAAATTATGGTATTCACAATTATAGGCAGCTTATGCCTCTTTTTAACGAAAGTAAAAACAGATTAAGCTTAATTATACAGAAGAATTTCATCCACCATAACGTTCATTATTTATTTTTCCCCAAGTTTCTCCTATCAATCACATTGACAGCCGGTGGAGACAGTTTCTCTAAAATTTTATCGGAACCTAAACATATTGATAAAATACATCCATCAATCAAAAATCATGCACTTTAAAAAATGGTAGAAGAGTCCAGGATGAGAAAATGAGGGAAATTGGCAACCAAGCAGAGCGATGATGCATAAGGTATCCTTTTTCCCATGCATTAGGCGAAAAGATGAGGGTCGAACAATTGGGACTATCCTGTAAGTAGAATGAAATGCAATCCCAATGATTACGGTTTGATAAGCTACTGGTGACCCTCACAACGTTCCTTCGAGGCGACTTGCAGAGATTTGGACGTCCTTTCGATTGAAACGATCCCCGATTCCTCATCGCCAGGGCAAAAGCGAAACTGAACGACCTCCCTCCCTCACCCCGTCGACCCGACGCCCCCTTGAGGCGGGAGGGTCTCGTTGCGTCGTCACCGCAGTCCCTCGCAATTACGTGCGCGCGATCCACGGAATCCCCGTCACTTGATCCCGGCAGGGGGAGGGGTCGTTTCGCAGTGGGAAAGGAGTTTACGTGAAGAGATAGAAGGGGTTGCGAGCGGTGGAGTTGGAAGTGGATTGTGCGTGGGGGATGAGACTCGGAGTGCGAGGTCCGGGGAAGGGCGCAGGCCTGGCGACCTTGACCTTCCTCCGCCCTCTCCCTTCGCTCTCCTCGCCAGCCCTTGCCATCTCTCACCCCTTCAGACGCTCTCCTCCGGTCGCATCCCTTTCCCTTAGGCCTCGTCGTTCTTAGCGCCCTTGGCTCTCTCCAGTGCTATACGTACGAAGCGCTCGTCTTCTTCTCCGAGCGGTGTGTTAGCTCTTAGCTCCCGTGCTATCCCGCTGCCTCCCGCTGCCTCATGTTCTCCTCCGGGTTTCATTCGTGCTCTTCCCGGCTTCTCGCATATCAAACACTCTCACGGTGAAACGGACGGAAATTTTTAAAATTTTCCTGCATACAAGGATTGTATAAAAAGTATCAGTAACAATTTTTTCCCTTGAGTGCATAGCGTGAAGTGCTGAATTCAGACCGTCGCGTCGGTTGTTAAGTGTGTGCTTGATCGCAGATATCGTATCGGCATTGATAAGATGACAGTGACGGCGCACACACCATTATCACTAAAAATTTTGGCGATGCGAAAGATCTGCGTCAAACTCCTCCCGAAGGTCTTTGGACGGACGATCAAGAACAGAGTCGAAAGTTTGCTTTCAAAGACCATCGAAATCAACGACATCGCGACGATTCCACAACCCCCTTACAGTCCCGACTTTTCGAGTCGTGGAAAAGACACTGGTAAAAATGTGTTTATGATCAAGGGATGTACTTTGAAGAATTTTAGGCATTGTGGCAATATCTAAAATAAATCTATTTTTACGAAAATCTTCCAGATACTTTTTATACAAAACACGCATAACCGGTATTCAATTACATTTCCTGATAGAGAGTTCCCCATGGCGGATGGAACTGGTTAGCAACGCGAATGAATTAGTCGAATGGGCACATGCAAACTTTTCTTTCGTCGCTTTGTGTTTGGTTCATATTGACCTTAACGTGTGTTTTTCTCTTTGGTGATCAACTTAAGGTGAGAAAGGTGGACCAAACTTTCTTCCAAGTGTCTCTACTTTGAACCCCACCCAAAATTTGTAATGGCGGTGACGTGATTTGGATACACTGGCGGCAGAGGTCGCTACGTGTCTCACGCAGTAAATTAAGGCAGCCCATCATCGATCGATAGCCGAGGCGAGGATTGAACCCGCGACCTCGGCGATGAGTCGTCGGGCGCCTAGATGACCCGATCCGACGTGCATCCTCGTCATTCGCTCATCCCCCGCCCTCAAGCGCTATCATCTGACTCTCTTGCATCACATTAAAAGCGGATCGGAGTAGTAATGTCCAGAAGAATCTTAATGCTTTCAAAGAAGAGGGAGAATGTTTTTTGAGATTCTAGAGGTAAAGAAAGATTTCAAGAAACTGCGGGAGATGCCACAACAGTAACTTTTAACGAAGTCATCCACTAATATGCATTTCAACGCAACAATTTCAGAGTGTAAATATCATTCGCCTTGAACGAGATTCGAACTCGGATCCCTCGATGCCCGGCCGAGTTCTTTAGCCAGTTAAGCTGTTGAGGTGTCCTCTTAAACTCTAAAAACCCGGTCAAGGCGAATGATTTTTACACTTTGAAATTGTTACATTGTGAAGAAATATATTCCTGGATTTGGCGAATTGTGTATTAAATCAAAGTGACTTTCTAAGTTTTTAAAAAATACGTGAGTTTATCGCTTCCACACATCCCGCTTCCATTTGGCAAGAATAAAAATATAATTTATAAATTGGCTTTTGGAAACCTAGAAGAATAAGTTTTCTGATGGGGTTGATTAATTAACTCGTTCATTACATCGTAAAAATAAGAAAAAATATTACGTTACGAGAAATTGGACGACAGGCAAATTAAATTGTTACGAGTGAAGGAAAAAATGTCATGTGCATTATTAAATAACATTTTAACGCTGCGGATTTCCGATGAAAGTTTTTTAACTTTTGCCGTAAAAACTTTCACCTTTTTTATTATTAGTAATTTCCTCTATCTCTGAAAAATACTTTATTAGATGCGATTGAATGGGTGGAAACATGAGTCACTCTTTCCGAGTAAGTATTTGGAATATTCTTCGCTCATTTAGTTTGAGAAATACACTGGTCACTGACTAGTGGGCACTGGCGTATTTCAAATTTAAATTTCAAGCTAATATGATTCGAATAATGGATATAACTATTCTTTCGAAGAGGTCAAAGGTTTTACGTTTTCATTTTTACAGTGTAGAGTTCCCTTATTTCGATTTCCCAGAAGAACCGAAATGAACGGAAGAGAGAAATACAAATTCCCTCGGTTTTAATGGAAAAGAAAATGTTTTTTTTGGGATTGCTTCGCCCACATACTTTACGTTAAAAGTGTATGAAATTTTCTTTCATAATCATTTACGTTGGAAGACTAAACAAAGTACACTTTGGCCTTCCAAAATAGGAAGTCTAGAAAAAATTTGTCAATCCGTGCGATTCTCAGTCTTCATTCTAAGAAAAACCCATGGAATGTATTTCCACAACATTTCTTTGCCAACAATTAGTATCATTAAATCAATTGTAAACGTCGTTAAGGATCCTGAGATAGTTGCTTTTGCCAATATGGAGGTATTTATTATCATCTGTTCATCGAGATGGCATTTCTCTATTCGTCTAACAGCAAATTCTTAAAACTTGGCTGAATATATCTCCGATTTAAACCTTATTTGTCGTTTGAAGTCAGTCATATGACACGTAATATTTATCTTTCGAAACACTGAGTGTCTCTCTTCTAAGAAAAACCCGATTTAGTCGTTTACAAGTGGCAAAGCGTATTTTTTGCATTGCAATTTATTATTGAAAATATTTGCAAGCTTAAATAAATGGCAAATAAATAACAAACATGTAATAAAGAACAAGTATGTATCATTTTTGCATTTATATACTTGAAGTTTTGGGTTAATCAATTAATTTATGCTAGTTTTTGTTCCTTTAATTTTCTGCGAATGCGCCACCCTGGTTTAATTAATGCCCCTCCTATCCGTCTCCTTTCGTACGCCACAAAATCTCCCCCAAAGCAGTCATAATTGTTAAACTAAACGTTTTCCAGTTATCTTTCACTATTAGAGGAATAGATTCCAATGTAATTTTTAATACATAGGTTTTCTTACTTTGGCAGTTAAGATCTGAAATATTTTAGCTTTTATTTTCTATGTATGTTTCTACAGAGCTCGTTCCAAAGGTGGTGCATTGAATTACCGTGCCGCTCCTATTGGTCGGGTTGAAATTAAACCACTTCGAGTAGGTGGAGGAAGAGGGGATGCTAAGCTTTGCCGCGAAACCGGTCTCAGTGCTCTCCAAGCTATTAAAGCGGAAGGACGTCAGTTATAGTGAACCTCTGCGCGCCGACTGTGTCACGAAAGACCAACCGAGCGGAAATTTCAAGTGAACTTTTGAAACTTATTGAAAATGAATCCGATTATTTGGACAACGTCATCACTGGTGATGAAATCTGGGTTTTTAATAAGATCCAGAAACAAAACGCCAGAGCTCCGAGGGGCACACCGATAAACCTGGGAATATCCTATAATTTTTTTCTTTGATTCTAATGGTCACCATGCAGAACCATGAAGAACCCCTTTACTGTTTTATCCCTTTCATGGGCAACTCGCTTTTGGACCTATTGACCGAGGAAAATTCGTCTCCCTCAATAATTATTGTTCGTTTTTATAACTGTGAGCCCTATCAGGCGGTGACTTAAGAGGACCAGTAAATAAAATCAAAGCCCAAACTGCAGCAATATTAAAAATAGAGGATAAACAGGGATGTGACCTTATGAGGCCAGTCATCCTTTGAGGCCGGGTGACCCGTGTCCGTCCGGTGGCGCGTGCAGGGGAGCCCACGGGATCGGCGATGGACCCGCGCCCCGCTTTCCTTTTGAAGGTTTCCTAGGCCTCGGGCGGATGGGAGATGATCGATTGGCGGGCCAAAATAAGGCTGTGCGCCGGATGTCGGGAAGGGATGAATATTAGTGGAGCCGGAGTGGTGGATGAAATGCGCGCCGGATATGAATTTTCCAGTATAACCTTGTTCTCACCGTAATTCATTTTTTTTACAAGAGTCGAGCATTTTTCAGTTAATTTTGTAAAGCAACAAGCAGGGTAAAAAGTGTCATGTATATATTCCGGGGTCGCCACAAGGGAGAAAAACTTGCTTATGTTATGACGGTTTTTGAAGTAAGGTTTTTCCGAAATCGAACAAGTGAGTTCGATAAAATCGTAGAAAGGGGTTTGCTAGGGACATAAATATTTTAATTACTTTTTATAATATTTTGGAAGTTTTTCTTGTAATGCACATGATTATTTAACCTAATTCTAAAAATGTATTGATTATCAGTCCCCGTGGAAGGTTGAGAAATTGCTTACTAAATCACAGAAACAAACGCTTCCCCACCATATTGAATATTTCTTATCCATGCTAACATTATTACAAGTCATAAATGAAGGGGTACTGCTTTAACGACTATTGGATGTCTCCATTTCAATTAATACAGTTAACAGAGGAAAGAGAGGAGTGTGGTGGAAAGAGGCGGGAGGGGGTGAGTGGAATAACAAAGGGGAGGGGGAAGATGGGGTGAGGAGAGATGGGAACGTGCTGCAATTGCAATACACGTCCTTCGTGTTTCTTCGGCCCTTTAAAGATGTTAATGTTCAATTCAAAAGTACGCATCTCTACGTGACTAGCGTTTGAGTGGGCGCAGTTATGGGATAGGAGAAAAATATTCTATATTGAAATTATTTTATGATATAACGTACATCAGAATTTGATGAGAAAACGTCTTGCTTCATGCTGGTACCTATACTATATGATCGGAATTTGCTTTTACAGATAATTTAGTCTCGCTTTTGAGAACTATTGCTAGGCAACGAATTGTTATATTTATTATTAAAGTTAAAAAAACATTCCATTTTTCATTTTCCAAAACATTTCACATGATTAGGTATAAGTTATTTGGAAACTTTGACCATCAACCTATTTGTTGTGTGTTTCGATATCAGTTCATTTTGATTTCATTGTCCCGATTTGTATACTTTATCCCTACATTCATTTAATTTTTTCTTGGATTCAGTTTCATTTTACTGTACTCTGATTGATAAAAAGTGGTCTTGCGCTAGTAACGTTTTTATATCAAAGCGATGTTTTCTCTAACGGCCAAATAAGGATACGTACTATGGAATCCATGTACCTCTCATTTTAAGAGTGAATATACATGGCTTTCGGCTGTTAATCCTCGCGATTGCCCTCCTGCCCACCCGTAAATAACTCGCCGAACGACTTTCGCTCAATTCCAGCGATCTTTCTCTCTCTCTCTCTCTCTCTCTCTCCGAGTGAATGCCAATCCCAATCGTTCGCCCTACTCGCATCCTTTCTTTCAGCCGTCGGGTTGCTGCAGCAAAAAACATGAAGCAACTTGTCATTCAATGTACGAGCCATAACACTGGACAGAGGCGGATTTTCACCGTTATTTTTGCCACTTGAATCAGTTTAGCCGATAACCATGGCAAAGGTTATACGCATCACTACGTAAATTTCCTGTTTTTCAGATCTTTTCAATGTGACTCTCAATCTTTCAATGTTTCGATGATTTAAACAGATTTGGGCCAAGTACAATGCAGTTAGCCAAGTGCCTTCTTATAACGATGGGTAATCGTTATTATTTTGATCAGAGGATTGGTTGACCGCAACCACTCGATTCTTCCATTTATTCAATCCTTCATCTATTATTCCCCTCCCAATTTCTTTGGGGAATAGCTTCTCTATTTCTATTTTTAACATACAATACTCTCAAATGCATGTGGTTCCGTGTTTCCTGTAGTTGAACTTTTCCATATGGAAGCCCATGTGCCTGTTTTATCGTCTTCGTCCACTCGTACAACCCTTAAGCGAAGGTTCTCATTCTTCTATTGTGTATTCCATGTATACATAGAGGCTCCACACAAATGTTTAAACGTATTGATTTTTTTATATTCTAAGAGCACAACTGGCTAACATACTCATTCCTTGGCCAATGATAGACAGTCACTGAACACAATGGTAAGATAGAAAGGGAGAATGGAGATGAAAGAAAATGGAGCTTCATCCTGCAAGTAAGGCAACAAAAATTGTGTTGCAAATTGCCTGACAAGCAGGATAAGTGGGTAAAATAGAAATACAAGCAGTAGGTTTTGCAATCGACCCAACAAACACTGTTCATGCATTCATATGCAAGTATAGTTGGACGTATACCATGTTTTCAGTATACGAAATGAGTACTTGCTTTCTTAAGGCACATCGTTTAATAATTTATAGAATAAATAAAACGTGTGTAGCGCAACGTACAAATTGTCTGGACCTCTTAATAATCAATGAGAGCGATAGCTAGATGTCGTTTTGTGGGGTCAATTAAAAGTGGATGCCTCTATTGAGAATCAAGAAGTGAATTTCACGTTTGAAATTAAATTTCTTTATCTATCCTCTGTTTTTTTGCAGTAAAAATAAAAAATCAGCATGTGATTTAAAAAGAAGATGAAATCGGATGGTATTTCAGGACCAAAGTTTAATTTCAAGAAACTGTAACAGTAACTTTAACGGAGTCACCCGCTATGTGTGCATTATAATGCAACAATTTCAGAGAGTAAAAATCATTCGGACCGGATATCGAGGGATCCGGGTTCGAATCCCGGTCAAGGCGAATGATTTTTACTCTCTGAAATTGTTGCGGCCAAAGTTTAGTTAATTAAAATTTTCACCAATGTTTAAACATTTTGTTATTTTTTAAATCATTAGGATAAAAGATTCTTAGAAAAAAACCTAAATTGGAGCTATAAGGAACTGCGTAAATTCCAAATTTTTTACTTTCCCCTGATGTATTTTCGTACTTGTTATAAAAAGTAATCAAGTGTAGTGCACAATTTCTGACGGAATAGTCAACGGACGAAACGAAATCAAAGCATTACTCATTCGTAATTGTCATCAAGTCCTCTCCAGAAAGGAAAAACCTTTCCAGTAATACCTCGGAAAAGAAATCTAGAGCGTTTTTCATCGAACTTCAGGCTCTTTCGATTACCTCCTTTGTTTTACTAACGCCTCCCGGAAATTAGTCATTCCTGTAATGTTGAAAAATACTTAAAGTAGATTTAGACCGCAGTGCAATTAAGTCGCCTAAGAACTAATATAGGATATGTTTGTATTGAACTTAGAACGCTTAGTGGATTATTCAAATGCTTTCCAGAGATCCTGTGATATTTAGAAATCGTATCAATTTTCAGTCATTTACATCTTGTAAACTAATATACTCTGATAATGTGTCTGTCTATAGCCTCCCACCGCTGTAGGAGGTTATGTTCGTAGTTATCCATTTAACCGTTAATCGTTTAATGAACTAGGTTGGTTTGATTCCTGCAAGTTGTGTGAGAAGTGTTTTACGATTGACCTCTCACAGATATATTTATATTATTACTGTTGACCTTTGAGAACAAGGACGAGGCTATTTTTTATTTAAGAGGTAAACTAATTCTTCTTATGTTTCTTCTGACTCTTGCCAAGCTGCTGTTGAACAAGGTATCAGGATTAGAAAACATGCGGGACGTATTTAATAATTGCGTCTCTTCAGATGACCCACCCTTTTTTGTTGAATGTTAAATACCGGTCTCCTGCCCAGCCCCCACCCCCCTAACCTTCCCTTGATGTCCCGCGTCTCGACCTTTCCCTAATTGCCCATCTGACAAAAGAAATTGACGACGCAAGGAGTGACGCCGTGAGGCAAGGCACGTCATTCACGAGCGAGCGATTCCCCGTGGAGGTCGCGTCGCGTGTGATCACTGACCCTGCGACAATCCGACGAAGACCCATCCCCCTCCGCGTCTCTTGCGAGAAGGTCATTTTCCTCTAGCCTTGCTTCATCAGCAAACCCTGTGAATTGGAAATTTTTCGTCCTCATTTGAGAAATTAAATGCGCGGGGAAGAATAGGCGAGGGGCAGGAGGTGAAGAGAGGCCGTAAGACCTCTTCAATCGGGGTCAAATACTCATCAAAATGATCCAGGTATTTACCAGGAACCCCTCATACTTCAGATCTCCGCATCAACGAGGAGACAGAAATGAAATTGCAGGTTCAGTCAGATTTTAATTATTTTCCTTTTGTCTTTCATTGCGGCCAGAAAGAATAAGGCTCGCAACTTCCACTTGCAATGCGACAGTTTTTGTCCAATTCGTATTTCCATATCCAAACTTGAATTAAAGCCAATTGTGAATATGTCCTTCCACCGAATGGATTCCAGTCGCTCATTCCTCCTCGGATATTTTTTATTACAAAGATCGTGTTTTCCGATCAATAGGCTGACAGAATGAAGTTCCAAAGGCAGCTGCTGACGTTTATTTTGAGCCGTGATCACTATTTCAGCATAAGAATGAACAGCTACCATTATTATTAGAATACAGAGAACAGTGATAAGTTTTATTTTCCAGGATATTTAGTATATCCTTCTCAGAGAGGGCCTCCTGCATGGCTGGATAACTTTCCATCAAAGTTTTTGTTGATTTTCCCGTGCTCGAATATTTCTTGGATCTCAATGCTATTGAAAGGGGTTTATCAATCAGAACCAACTTTCGGACGACGTGGGCAGCGTTATGCAACTGTTGGAATCATAAAGCACGTTGGTTCAGTTGATTTTTTAATAAAGGCTTGCTTTTTTTCTTTCAGTTAACCTAGAACGCATCGAAAAATACGTAATCAAATCGTTGATCGATTATTGCGCCGCCTGTGATCCGTCCGGCAATTTTATAGAAAATATGAGCAATTACGAAAAAATGTCTCTCCCCGAAGTTCTGTCACTTGCGGCGAACATAAAATAGTTTTCATGCTCGAGGTATGAAACTTGTGTAGAATTGTATTGGCTTGTTTCCTTGTTGCTCCAGTGTTTTAATATTGGTTATGGTAGAAACTCTTTTCGCCAAATATTATAGAACCACATGAGAATCTCGCGAAAAGTTTGACTCGTATGGATAAGTTGGATTATCGCTCGTAGAGTTCTACGTTTACCTTTAAGGCGTCCTGCACTGTTTTTCTGGCCATGACGGCATTGAATCTCTGGATTTCATGGGATGTTTAATCGGTCACAATCCCGATTATGAGTTTCAACCCCCGTCAGTCTGGGGAAGTGGTGAGCGGCCGAATCGGAGGACTACGCACAAACGCATGACGAGGGTTCACCACGAAACCGCCATTTTGACTTATCGGAGATTTGCAACCGCGTTTCTTAGCAGCGCCGGCACCGCTCGGGTTCGATTAACTCCGCAGGGCCGATTTTACTTCGAATCCGTCTTCGTTAGCATATCCGCTTTGGAGTAGACGTCTGGGCTCATCATCCACCCGAGTTCAAATAGATGCAGATAATGTTTCCGAGGTGATTAATCACGGTCCGCGCCTGTCAACCCAGACAGTAGTGGGAGCGATCACGTAAAATGTTCGATCATGCCCCGGAAAATATCATTGCTGGCAAATAACTCTTCATTTTTAAATGCCTGTTTATGGAATGGGTATTTGATGAGTGAATCAGCCTGGCAAATAATGAATTATTTACCGAATAAGAATTTTATTTTTGCTCAAATGTATGTCTCACTCTATTGGCTTCGGTTCTGGAAAACATTTCCAGGGGAGGATAACATCGGTAATTATATATACTCTGTTTTAGAGAAATGCATTTATTCTTCTGAAAGCATGCTCAACGTTTCATCCGTGTTCTGGGTGCTTATGGAAAGAACAACCCAACTAAAAATTTGAATAGATCTCAAAAGCTAAAAAGATTCAGTTTCAGTTTGTCTGAGTCTGATTTCAGTTTTAGAGACAAAAGATACATTAATTATTAGGGAAACGAAAAAGGACCACGTTAAAAAAATTGTCAAAGAGATAATGTAATAATGTCATAAAAAGATTTGAAGGAATCCAATACTTTGGAGTTCGGCTTGCAGATCTGAAAATCAGTTTACAAGTTACCTTCTAATTTGCACACATTTGGGCAGTAATAATTGTTAATGGTAATAAACAGCGTATTACACAGGGTATAAATTTTATATTGGCTTCAATAAGACTATTTTAATAGATTTTTAAATTTATCATCAGTTGTGGTAGCTTTGAGAAACTTGCCCTTGGGTATTCGGGACAAGCGAATTAGTATAATAGATTACGACCAGTTACACGCTAACATGTGAGAGTGAAATACAATGGCTACACTGAAATGAAACAACGACGCATTTTTGAATACGATGGTGAAGAAAAGAGGTTGCAGAGTTAATTTCGAAAAAGGCGTAAAAAATGTATGAAATATGACTCTGTTCTCCTGGCAAAATCTTCTTCCGAATGGGAGTCAAAGAACAAACGGTGTGCGTGCCTTTCAAAAGGGCTGCTCGAGGAGGAGTCGCCAACCGACTCATCGGAGGGTGTTGACTTTAAAGCAGGCTCAGAAATGACCGCGCCGGAGAGGGTGAAGTTTGGGTTGACTGCTGGCAAATTTTAACCATGGGAATGTGCTTTCCGGACGGCACAAAAGCGTGTGTGGCATGTATGCGTGGCAAGTATGATAGCAAAAAGAGACCCGAAGAAGGAGATGATGCGGGGCAGGCAAGGATTTATGGCGGAGGAAAGTCTCACAAGTCTATGGAGATTATGGGACGACAAAGGCGGAAGTTAAGAAAAGTGGATAGAAGGCGAGATGTTGAGAGTTAGTGGGATGAAGATTAAGACCGTGAGGGAACAGGGGGGAGTGCAGGATTCTTGCGGGGGGAGGGATTAGACCCACCCAGTGTATCCCCAAAAATAGGTGGATAATGATATGTTTGCGTCATATGTTTCAGCTAAATGTTTTCTCTGATGCTTCCCGCAGTTATTATCATCTATCAAATACTTTTCAGCCTGAAAAAGATCAATGTTAGGAGGTAAAAGAAAGAGAAGGAATATTAAACCATCATTGCATCGCAGTGGTTGATGCATAATTTTGTGACTCATTGAAAATACTAATATAAAAGTACTCGGATTTTTAATTTTTTACGATTTTAACTAATTAAAACTACCAAAAAACAATTAAAACATTATTTAAAAATTTCACTTAGCATTCACATCTCCTGGGACCTATCTACGAAATTATTTTGCCTAAAATATTTTACATCCCACTTTTTCCCCTTTCTTTGTACGATGTAGGCCTGAAAAGCTTCAAAAAGGGGGAGAATTTAAGGTGGGAGGAATTAGATATTTATTCAAGATGCGAAGGGTGGTTGATGGAGTTGGAGAGTGAAAAAAATGTTTTTTTGCAGAAAATGTAGTTTAGACTTTTGTAAAGAAGTACCTTTGATACCCGGGAAACTCAGAGGCCGTCTTAAAAAACAATTATTCGGAAGTGTGATTTAAACTAATTATTAAATATATACTAATATTAATTAATAAATGCATGTTATTGGGTAATCCACAGTTGCATGTAATAAACATTTGAATTTGAGAGAATTTCATTTTAGATGGAATAATGAAAGATTATTGATTAATTCAATAGTCCCCTTGACTAAAATCGCATTAAAAAGGCTCATATTCAAAACACTTCAAGTCATCGAATGGCTGATTGAGGTCATTGATTAAACCACTCTAATTAGGCAAACCGAGGAAATATTTGTCGCATGGAAGTGATGGAGGGGGTATAAGGGTAGGCAGTCGTCAGCAATTAAGTGGAATGGCTCGGCATTGAATCGGGCGACCTCTTCTCTCTTCCAGCTCGAGCCCTCTTCTCTAAAGAACTCGTGGTCCATTTAGGGACTGGGGACCCTTTTCATATCTCTTTCTCTCTTCTCCATTCTGTCGACTTGGTGCATTCTCCAACTAAACCCTACGCCTTGAGATTGCTTCTAATGCATTCCTTGGGTAGAATTGTGCTCCGTGGTCGTAGAATAAAACACTGCAACTGCAGAAACTCTTTGGTCGGAACTTAAAATGACGTTTTGCTGAACGGGCGATGTTTGGGTAATTTTGGTTGATATGTGAGTGCGTATGGCATATCTTAAGAGTTTGGCCAAATTACTTTCATATATCTTTGAACAAGATGTAGCAAGAAGTAATCAAGATATTTTTAGACGCATATGAATCGTAGAATCATTGCGCTATTTATACGTATTTACAGTTTAAATTGGTATCGAAATTATTGATCGAAGAGGAAATTATGCACCTACTTTAAGGTATTAAGGTAGTTTTTGTTTAATGTTTGTATACATTGATTAAAAAACAAAACTTTTTTCTGATTTCAGTCAGATCGAACCGAGTCACACTTACTTACTTATTTATAATGATTGTGAAATTTGGAGACATAGTCTTCGCGTCCTAAGCAATACCAGGTAAATTTCATTAGTCATCGCTTATCTAAAAGAGTGATATAAATCTAGGTTCTCACATTTCCTTGACTGAGGTTCGAAAATTGCTGAAGCCAATAGAACTAAACATTCAACTGTCACTTCCCCTATTACGTTATCCTTAACCGTTTTGCAACTTGAGGACGCTTGATGAATGGATTGAGTAAATAATAATTGCTCTAAAAAGAAGAGGTACGTCCATCTCTTTGCTTGGATTGGTTAAAAAATTCAAAGAAACGCTTCAATTTTTGATTGTATTATCCCAGATCAGTAGTACAGATAAACCTCTTATTTTTTATGGGGTATGATCTTCATAACCCAGCAAATGAGGTAAGAATAGGATTTGGTCCCAGTCCTTGCAAAAAATATTATGAAACGATTTTTCTATCATAGAAGGAACTTTTAAATAAATAGGCAATGAAATGAATGAAGAGAGAGAAAGAGAGAGTGAATGAAATTTGACGTAAAAATTTATTATATTTTAGGGATTTTTGCGGTAAAATTTGCGAGTAGACATGGAGGATGAGTATATAAGAGCGTTCGCTGAAATAGTCAAACTTCGAACATTGGAAATTAAATGCTTTCTGGAGAAATGGGAAAAGATCCGGATTAAAATAATAAAACGAAATCGCGTCAATGTCATGTAGCTAAATAAGAATCATTAAATCGCTAGAATATTGATGGAGCTGTTGATAACAGTAAGTCTGATGCATTAACGGGGTTACATTTTCGGCGCACATTCTTCGCTTGCTCCGGGTGAAAGTTAATGTACTCATATTCAAAACATTCATGGATTTATAGTCCAAAGAAAACAGGGGTGAATATTTGCAGAATCTGCGTGATGCATTACATAAATCCCAGAATATGGAGCATGCATTCAAAAAAGAAGAAGAATCCAGCCGAAAACAATGCGCCGCGACCGAGAGAATCTTGCGAAGACGAGGTCTGCCGGGTTTTGTGCATACGTACGCCTCGGTCGTTATTCATTTCGAACGATTGCCGCCATAAAAAGGTTCCATTTGCAAAGGCGGTAAGTGGAGATATTTCACTGGGTGCGCTGAGTCCATGGCTAGGGCCGGTATAAGTGCCCAGAGCTCCAAGTCGCGAGGGCCGCCCCCGGCGTCATGAAGAGACGACGATTTATGGGGTGCCAGCGTCAATGGCCGCTGTTATTGCCATTGTCAAAGTACATATTCTTCTGAAAACGATTTGTGATTGCTTAGCCAACGTGTGGGGTCGTACTTCCTACCTGCACCAGCGGAATCTGTATGTACTCTCAATTCTCTTTAATAAAAAAAACTAATTATCTGCCTCAGTACTTATCTGATAAACTTGCCCTCGTTAACAGTATGCAGAGCGCTCACACCAGGTGAAATAATACACTAATACCTCGACACATTAACTTAGAGCAAATCTTTTCAACATGTCTGGAACATTCTTTTCAAATCTCTGGAACACTTAGCCTATGAACATTAAAAATTGCCACTCACTCATTTCATTCGAAAAGAGACACACCAAAATGATTCTACATGACGGAAACACTTCTCGATAAATCTACTGCAGATATAGATCATCTCAATTCCTCTTGAGCTGCACCATTCCTGATCATCAACTTCACCTTGTCTTAAAACATATGATCTCTTATTTTACTTTACATACTGTATCTCTGTACATATATATGTATTTATTGTACAGTACTTCTTTGTAAATCGGTTTGTATTAGTATTACCATATTGTATTGTAATGTACTTCGCACTTCAATATATAAATATGTATTGTACTTTTTTATTTTTTTTACTATCACGCAGGGTTTTCGCAGGTTTTTCACATCCGCCTTCCTTATATGCATGTGTTTACTGCGTGGGTTTTCACTAGGGTCTTCATGTCTGAAATCCGTAGGTTTTCCCACAAAATTATATCTTTTGCTTATTTATTTTATCATATATATGCCATTTATCATTATTTTCTTTTTCCCTTACATCTCTTTATATTTTATCTTATCTATTGTTATGTCCTTGGAAAATGGTTAAATGGAAGAAGAGACCTTATGGTCTCAATTTCTCCCAAATTAAGACGTTTATCTATCTATCTGCCTACTGCCCATTGCAAACTCGTTGCGTCACACTTTGCAGCAACGGCTGAGCAGGAAGACATCTCCACCAAGGTCGCCGAAAACACTTGCGACGGAGGCAGACTCATTCCCAAAGTGCACAGTCACGTGAGGTCCCGATAAAAGCTATAAAATCGCAGTAGTCGTGCGAATTTATTTCAAGTCAATCGGTGACAATATGTAGCTTAAGTACTTTTCTTGAAAAATTTACCCTCGAGTGTCTCTTGTTCTCCTCGAGGAAAACCTATTCCGCATTTGTCGCTCCTAAATGTGGAATCGTCCATTTTTTGATGCGCATCTAAATGAATCGAATGAGGGAAACTCAGGGAGTCATACCGAGGCATTATAATTTTCCATATCACTCCTCAACTTCGATCTCTTGGCAGTGAAGTAACGTTCTGAGTAAGGAATAGAAAATGAGCAGGTGATCGATGCTAAAATAAACCAGTCTTTCCTTTATCGTTGGAACACTTCTATCTTGGAAATCTTTAATCAAGGAAATTTTTGTTTTTCGATGCATTTTTTGGAATACATGACACGGTTAATATAGATTATGTTCTTGATAAATAGTTTAAATTGTAAGCGGTCATATTCTTCACAGGCAACACGGAATAAGGTCAAATTGTATGTACATAGATATGATGGAATTGTTCCAATGTGGTGGAAGTAACTGTAGTTTTCCAAAAATAATATTGCTAGGGAATCAAAAAGCTGTTTCCATCTTTAACACATAATTATTTCAACTGGGATAACGCTCAGTGGAAGGAGTATGAGGCATTAATTTTTGTACATTAATGTAAATGCACGAAAACTTCAAAAGTCGTAAAAACTGATTTTGAGATTGTGTTGCGTCACGGAAAGTTTTGTTATACCCGTTATGTAAACATGATAGCTGTACTCTTGGGAATTTAGGAAACATCCAGGTTTTCCAAGATTCATAAAAAATTATGTAAAAATATTTTGAATGATAGTTTTTGCTATTGTGATCAAAAAAAGAGGAAACAGGAGAAAGGGCTGAAAAAAGACTGTTTTCAAGGAAGGATGTCTGTACCCGGCCTATAAACACCAGTGCCCTGCCTAATAATAAAAGTAAAAATATATAGATGAATAATTGTTTTAATATTTATCTTTAATAATATTATAAAACTATTTTTACATGACTTTATTTTGATGTTCACTTTATCTTAGTTTAAATTGTAAGTACAAGAATATTATCTTTTAGAAAAGGCTCACGTTTCCAGAGAATTTCCAGGGTCGTCTGTAGTTTCTACCAAATCCCTTCGGAGTAATTTTTTAGCGAGGCCTGTGAATTAATGTTAAATCTTGGAAATTACCACGAAATGAATATCTAAAAACTGATAGTTCTGTGGGCGCAAATAAATCCAGTTAAAAAACTACAACAATGAATATAAAAAAAACATTGTTTGCATTTACTGACGCTTTTCCATGCAATGGAATCTTTTTTGGGGCAAATCCGGAAATGTTATGGCACTTAGTGACTGCATTTCACTGACCTCCATGTGTATCACCCCTCACCAAAATATTTGACGCCTTTTGGAGTATCGTAAATTTTAATAATTATATAATGCTGGTCAGGAAGAGTTATGATTGACCTTTATAACGAAGTCATTGGACATATCCGTTCATTCAGTGGTGACCATCGATCGTACCTTGCTTCTCACGTCATGCTCTGCAGAGGAGGACTCCACCCCCATGGGTGCCTGGAACGAGTTCCGCCTCAACCTTCCTCCCCTTCCCCCTGCTATCTCTCCTCTCCCCCAGAACTCCCCACGGTCTCTCTCCCCCCGCGAACGGCTTTGAGGGCTTTTAAGGCATTCCGTGACTGTCACGATGGACATTTTAATCTCTTCGGAAATAAAATTCCAGCCATAGGAAGCCTTCGTTGACTTCATCCCAGCAAAACGATCGTCCCACATTTGGAGAGAATTATTATATTCAATCCTTTCCGCCCCCCTCGATTCTTCCCTGTCGAAGAAGGGGTTCGATAAGAGCAGAGAGAAATGGCGCAAATATGACGCATGCTAAATCGACCGACGTAAGGAGCCGCGAATTTGTAAATCGTAAAATTTGTCGGTCAACTATCTTTCTCAGCGACTAGCTCATTTTTGTTACGTGGACTCCTCCCACGCCTGCGAACACGCTCGGCCTTCCGTGGCTGAGTTCAAGTGAAGCTCAGTGTCGTCGTCGGTAGGAGAGGGATTCCGTTGCATGCATCGATTTTCGTGACAGCTATCGACAAATTATGAACAAATTACTGCTCATTACTGGAAGGAATTGAATTCGTTTCTCCGTTCATAGAATGTTAGCGTGCTACTTAATTTCGTAGGAAAAAAGTAGATGGGTACTTTCGTCGAGAACGTTCCATTTGATTCCTTGGACAGTTTATTTTCTTAAACCATTCTTAAATAAGATATTGGATGAGAAATTTTACTGTAAAGTTGAGATAATAAGTGCATGAAAAAATTTAACTATCCCCTTCTACCCGTCTTTCAGACTTTCCACAGGTATTTTAACGGTGGATTTTTTGGCATTCACACATTTGTCGTTAAAGTATATTTGCTTCTTTTTTATTATCATCATCCTGAGTAAAAGCCGGCACTTTTTTTAAAGTCCGAATCTTCATTGTCTAAAATAAATGGAAACTATTTTTTAGATCTGTCGTTCAAAAACAGTTCGCTCTGGTGAATTTTAGCAAATGGAAATTTCTTTTTTCTACATTCGGACAACTATTTTCAAGGACGTCACGTCTTTCCCCTTGTCAATTAACTTATGTGGCAGTTGGGAGTGTGGTACGGGTAGGTGGCGACGCCATTTTGTCCGTTTATTTTTGGCAATTCGCTTAGGTGGATGATACACTGTATCCGGTGTTCATTTTTCAAAATTTCTGATGTCCCGGCAACTGAACAAAACCACTCTGCACATTTTTCTCGCCGTTTGGGGCTTTTATCAACTACGTAAGGCTTACGGGAGAGAGGAGAGGTTCAATTGCGTTTCCTTGCACGGTATACCGTCGACTTGAGGAGAAACCTAAATAAATGCTTATTATTGCAACAATTCAGTCATTTTATATGGAGAAACAATATTAATTATCCATGATCACTATAGAAAAAATTGCGCCATTACGTAATAATTAAACTTCCCCTAAAATAATTTAGCCATTGTCAATTCTTTTGAATAGTTTGAAATACGTATTTTGCAAGGTTTATATAAAAAGTATTGTTAGTTTTGTCATTGATAAGATAACAGTTCACACACCATTATCACTGAGAATTTGGCGATGCAAAAGATCTACGCTTAACTCGTTCCGAAGATCTTGACGGACGAACAAGAGCAGAGTCGAGTGTCTGCTCGCAAAGACCGTTTGCGACGTCATCACGACGATACCCCAACCCCCTAACAGTCCCGACTCGGCACCTGGATACTATTTCTTATTCCCTATAAAAATGAAATCCTCTCTCAAGGACACCACCATGGAACCCAAAGTTAAGCCGTGAAAGAAGTTTGCACGCGTACCCTTAAGGACCTTCCGGAATGCCCCTACCAGGACAGGAGTCAATGGTGCCAGGGAGTGTGGAAAAGATGCTGGCAAAAGTGCGTCAACGCTCAAGGGATGTGCTTCTAAAATACATCTACATCTACATCTACATAATACCCCGCAAGCCGCCGCAAGGGCGTGTGGCGGGGGGTGTTAGGCCACCACCCAAAAAAAGGAAAAAAGAAAAAGGAAAAAAGAAACACCGCATTCAAAACCAACACACACATGCAAACCCCAATCCACAACAGTGCACACATTCATTGCAACACCCCATCATTCGACGCGCATGCAACCACACATCTACCTATCCTCACTCCAAAAGCATGCAAGTACATACGCTTACCTACAACAAATAATTCCACCCTAGGATGCAGCAAGAAACCTATCACGAACGTGCCAGCTAGTTTATAGCAAGTAGCCAGGCGAAACACCACCACCTCAAGAGCGTTCCATACAAAACTCTCTCCCACCCAAGGTGAGGAATCTGGCCCAACGCTGCAGGTGGGAGGAGGGCACACCCGCGGAGAGGGACAAGGGATGGAAGGGTGGAGCATGAAGTTCGTAAAGACGCTCGGGCATGCGGGAAGGGTTCTGACACAACACACAGGAGGCTATTGAAAGTGCATGCAATTGAGTTCAACTAATTGTTACCTAGACGCGGAGGGTGGCAAGTGGCATTTTTGTTATCTCCGAGTGTAACCCTAGAGTTGTTATCCCGTATTGTCCGTGGGAAGAAGGAGTCCTTGAGTCTGCTAGTCCTGGCATCTATTTCCCGAATTTTGTACACATGATCCAAGCGACCTATATATGTTGGAGAGCGAATAATTTTCGAGACCTCGGTGCTGAAACATGCGGATCCGAATTTATTTAGTAAGTTTAACCTAGCATTGAGTCGTCTTTCTTCCAATGATTCCCATCCCAACTCCATAAGCATTTCAGTGACGCTTTTCGTTTTATCGTAACAGTTTTCCACGAAACGAGCTGCCCGGCGTTGGACCTTCTCAATTTCCCGAATGAGGCCTTTTTCACACGGATCCCATACGCTACATGCATATTCTAAATGGGGCCTTACAAGAGCGTGATAACAACGTTCCTTGACCTTGGAGTCACTTCTACCGACAATGCGTCTAATAAATCCTAATTTTTTATATGCTTGCCCGCAGACTTTACGTATATGGGTCCCCCAAGTTAAGTCTTTAGTGAATGTAACACCTAGGTATTTCACCGAATCAACTACTTTAAGGTCAACTCCAGCTAATTTGTAAACTAATCCCGTGGATCTTTTAAAGAAATTTACCACCGAACATTTATTAAGATTTAAAGGCAATCCCCATTTTGAACACCATTCATTAATGCTATTTAAATCACGTGCTAGAATTAAACGATCCTCATCCCCAGATATCTCCCGATAAATCACTGTGTCATCCGCGAACATCCTTATCTTACTTTTCACTTTGCGGTTCAGATCGTTAACAAAAATCAAGAATAGTAACGGTCCGATAACACTTCCCTGAGGAACCCCCGAGGTGACTCTTACGCTGGTAGAACTAGCGCCGTCAAGGACTACCCTCTGTTCCCGGTCTGAAAGGAAGTCTTCAACCCAATTTATTGCCCCCTTGTGTATACCTGCGCCCTTTAATTTATGGATGAGTTTACCATGCGGAACCTTATCAAATTCATTCTCTACCTGGCCTCTGCCGAGAACGGACGTTCCTGACCTCGCTCGCTGGAACCGGTTTGACCGTAGCCGAGCTTACCTGCTGTTACTCGTGTGCCTCTGTGCATATTCTTCCCTAGTGAAGTGTAGTGTGGTGTTAGCTATAATTTCGTGAAATAGCTTAGTTTATTTAGTCTTTGTGCTGTTTGTTATTATTTTTCAATAGTGTGGTGGTAATTTTAGTGGGTATTCTTAGTGGCTTGTAGTTATTTGTTTCCCGCTCCTCTGACTGGTTATTGGTGAGTACTATCTCTCTTCTTCTCTTATTTTCCACTGAGTAGCCACTTACTGTTACAAGTACAGTGTCCATTACATTAAGTTACCAGTATCGTACATTTTTGTTTATAGTACCGCCCTATATAAAACAAAAACATATCTTTAGCATAGCAGGTTTAGGTTAGCTTTTATTTTTCGGGAACCCGTCTTAGACATCTTAGCATAGTGTATACAGGTTAGCTTTTGTTGGGACTCGGTTAATAACCAGGATGGCTTCACCTAGGTCCCCTGTTGCCATGATTGAAGGCACTGGCGAATGCGCAGCTCTAAGGGCTCGTATCGTCATGTTAGAGAGAATGGTGCGGGAGCTTCGTTCGGAGATCGCCGGAGGGAGGGCTCCCCTCAGGAGAGTTGGGACTCGGTGTGGGAATTCGAAAACCCGCCACGCCCATAGGGATGCACGGATTCGTCCGAATGCTACACGTGGCTGGGCGATTAGAGACCTGCCTCGTGTCCCATCTCTCAACGAGGGAGTACCTCTTGTCCGTAGGTCTGACGATTGGAGGGTTGTATCTCGGGGCAAGGGGAAGGTAACGCTGCGGCGAGGAGTGGACTCTGCGGAGGCAGACACCATCCCCGTCTCCAACAGGTACCAGGTGCTGTCGGATGACAGCACCACCGCACCTGCAGCTCCTACCCCTACTCCGAGGGCACTGCCTAGAGTAAGACATCAGCGCTCGGGAAGGGAGGGAACCGTTATTTTAGGCAGTTCTAACGTCCGGCGTATAATGCATCCGCTGCGCCGCAGAGTTCAACAGGAGGGAGGCGTTGGATTCTTGTCGTCCTGGTGCATACCAGGCGGCGGGGTACCCCAGGCGACGCAGGCGATGAAGGCGGCCGTCAGTAATACAGGTTGCTCAAAGCTACGCATTGTGGCTCATGTGGGAACAAACGACGCCTCAGAACGTGGATCTGAAGAGATCCTGCGCTCCTTTAAGGAGATGCACTCGGAGGTGAAACGGGTTGAGGCAGAGTTGAAGGTTCCTCTTAAATTAAGTATTTGTAGTATTGTGCCACGTACTGACCGCGGAAGGCTCGTTTGGAGCCGAATAGAGGGTATAAACGAGAGATTGTTGGGATTCTGTCGGGAAATCGGAGCGGACTTCGTTGATCTGAGGCCTGTCCTCTCATCGTGTCGGGTACCCCTAAATCGCTCCGGGGTCCATTATACTGCCGTGGCATCACAGTGTGTAGCGCGTAGGTTACACGAACACGTTTCTAGGGTTTAGCATAGTTGGAAGGCAAGAGCGCAGGTCATATATTGGGATAAATAAAGTAGAGTCCAGCGCTTTTTGTCACTTGAGATCAGGTTACGCCTCACAGATCCCAAAAATAACAGAACAAACACAAACTTGTTTTAATACAACATACAACCGACATGTAAAAGTAACCGACAACCCTGGCATTGACGTAGAAAGACATTTGACATGCACTTCTCCACAAACGTGTCGTAAATTACGGTCAGACACAAACAAGGGCGTGATTCAAGAGAAAAACAATCTAAATATACTTGTATTAAATTGCAGAAGCCTCAAAAATAAAATAGCGGATCTCGAGCACATAATCCAATGTCATTCGGCTGATATAATATTAGGCACAGAGAGTTGGCTTTGTAATGACATCAATGACCAAGAAATTTTCCCAATAAACTTTACAGTTTACCGACATGATAGATGTACAAGACCCGGAGGCGGAGTTTTCGTGGCTGTGAAAAGTAATCTTGAAAGCAGACAACTTGCATTTGAAAATAATAACATAGAAAGTGTTTGGTGCACCATACTGCGATCCAATCACCCCAACATTAATTTATGCTCTTTCTACAGACCCCCAGACTCAGATTTTCAAACACTTAATACCCTCAATGAACAAATAAATAGATTTACACGCAAAAATAATAAATGCATCAATATAATTGGTGGTGACTTCAACCTCCCTGGTATCGACTGGGATAGCAATAGCGTTAAATCTCGGACCCGTGATCGCGAATCTTGCAATTCCTTACTAAAATTGGTTCAAAGAAACTCGCTTCATCAAGCAGTACGCACTCCCACCCGTGGAAAGAACATATTGGACTTATTTCTTACGAACACACCGGAACGCATTAATAGTGTATCAACCGACGAGGGTATAAGTGACCATAAATCTGTTATTATCAACTTGAACGTAGAAATAAAAAAGAATGTCAAGCCAAAAAGAAAAATTTATAATTATCACAAAGCAGATTTTGAAACTTTTGCCAGCCATTTAAACTCTTCACTACACGATTTCAAAACGCGCTTAAGCCTTGCCACCGTGGAAGAAACTTGGACAAAGTTTGTCCAAATTATGCAAAAAGGAATAACAGATTTCATTCCTGTAAAATACGTTAAAGCAAATCGCGACCCAAGGTGGTACAACAAAGGCGTTAAAAAAGCCCTTCGAAAGCAAAGAATGTTACACTCTAGGGTAAAGAAAGCAGGTCTGAACTCATCACCCTTGGACAATAAACAGCTTTTGGACAAGTATAGATCCTCTAAAATTGAAACTAAAACACAATTACGTAGCGCTTTGCAAGATTTTAAACGTAAAGTACTCTGCGAGTATTTGAACACTGACCCCAAAGCTTTCTGGTCATATGTTAGGGAAATAAATGGGGGTCAACAAACCGTGGCTTGCTTAAGGGACTGCAACAATATCATTCATACTGACAGTGAAGCTAAAGCCAACATTCTAAACGAATTCTTCCAGAGCGTCTTCACGAACGATGTAGCCACCGCGTATCTCCAAGAAACAATATATACTGAACCCATGACAAAAATAACAGTGGACGAGCAAGGAATTGCCAAATTGCTCAAAGACATCAAACCAAACAAATCCCCGGGTCCCGAAAATATACCAGCTCGGGTGCTAAAACACTTAGCTCCTAACATCGCCCCGTATCTCGAATTTATATTTAACAAATCACTCACTGAGTGCAAAGTCCCTAAGAATTGGAAAACCGCGCAAATAACGCCTATTTTTAAAAGTGGTGACAGGGAGGACCCCAGCAATTACAGACCCATTTCTCTCACTTCAATAAGTTGCAAAATTTTAGAGCACATAATTGTCAGTTCCATAATGAGACATCTTGATAACATTAACTTTTTAAGTGACAATCAACACGGATTCAGAAAAACCCGCTCATGCGAGACCCAATTAGGATTGTTCACACATGACTTACTTTTATCGGGTGAAAGTGGTAGGCAAGTGGATGCGATCTTTTTAGACTTTCAAAAGGCATTTGATAAGGTTCCGCATGGTAAACTCATCCATAAATTAAAGGGCGCAGGTATACACAAGGGGGCAATAAATTGGGTTGAAGACTTCCTTTCAGACCGGGAACAGAGGGTAGTCCTTGACGGCGCTAGTTCTACCAGCGTAAGAGTCACCTCGGGGGTTCCTCAGGGAAGTGTTATCGGACCGTTACTATTCTTGATTTTTGTTAACGATCTGAACCGCAAAGTGAAAAGTAAGATAAGGATGTTCGCGGATGACACAGTGATTTATCGGGAGATATCTGGGGATGAGGATCGTTTAATTCTAGCACGTGATTTAAATAGCATTAATGAATGGTGTTCAAAATGGGGATTGCCTTTAAATCTTAATAAATGTTCGGTGGTAAATTTCTTTAAAAGATCCACGGGATTAGTTTACAAATTAGCTGGAGTTGACCTTAAAGTAGTTGATTCGGTGAAATACCTAGGTGTTACATTCACTAAAGACTTAACTTGGGGGACCCATATACGTAAAGTCTGCGGGCAAGCATATAAAAAATTAGGATTTATTAGACGCATTGTCGGTAGAAGTGACTCCAAGGTCAAGGAACGTTGTTATCACGCTCTTGTAAGGCCCCATTTAGAATATGCATGTAGCGTATGGGATCCGTGTGAAAAAGGCCTCATTCGGGAAATTGAGAAGGTCCAACGCCGGGCAGCTCGTTTCGTGGAAAACTGTTACGATAAAACGAAAAGCGTCACTGAAATGCTTATGGAGTTGGGATGGGAATCATTGGAAGAAAGACGACTCAATGCTAGGTTAAACTTACTAAATAAATTCGGATCCGCATGTTTCAGCACCGAGGTCTCGAAAATTATTCGCTCTCCAACATATATAGGTCGCTTGGATCATGTGTACAAAATTCGGGAAATAGATGCCAGGACTAGCAGACTCAAGGACTCCTTCTTCCCACGGACAATACGGGATAACAACTCTAGGGTTACACTCGGAGATAACAAAAATGCCACTTGCCACCCTCCGCGTCTAGGCAACAATTAGTTGAACTCAATTGCATGCACTTTCACTAGCCTCCTGTGTGTTGTGTCAGAACCCTTCCCGCATGCCCGAGCGTCTTTACGAACTTCATGCTCCACCCTTCCATCCCTTGTCCCTCTCCGCGGGTGTGCCCTCCTCCCACCTGCAGCGTTGGGCCAGATTCCTCACCTTGGGTGGGAGAGAGTTTTGTGTGGGACGCTCTTGTGGTGGTGGTGTTTCGCCTGGCTACTTGCTATAAACTAGCTGGCACGTTCGTGATAGGTTTCTTACTGCATCCTAGGGTGGAATTATTTGTTGTAGGTAAGCGTATGTACTTGCATGCTTTTGGAGTGAGGATAGGTAGATGTGTGGTTGCATGCGCGTAGAATGATGGGGTGTTGCAATGAATGTGTGCACTGTTGTGGATTGGGTTTGCATGTGTGTGTTGGTTTTGAATGCGGTGTTTCTTTTTTCCTTTTTCTTTTTTCCTTTTTTTGGGTGGTGGCCTAACACCCCCCGCCACACGCCCTTGCGGCGGCTTGCGGGGTATTATGTAGATGTAGATGTAGATGCCTTTTGAAAGTCTAAAAAGATCGCATCCACTTGCCTACCACTTTCAGCCGATAAAAGTAAGTCGTGTGTGAACAATCCTAATTGGGTCTCGCATGAGCGGGTTTTTCTGAATCCGTGTTGATTGTCACTTAAAAAGTTAATGTTATCAAGATGTCTCATTATGGAACTGACAATTATGTGCTCTAAAATTTTGCAACTTATTGAAGTGAGAGAAATGGGTCTGTAATTGCTGGGGTCCTCCCTGTCACCACTTTTAAAAATAGCCGTTATTTGCGCGGTTTTCCAATTCTTAGGGACTTTGCACTCAGTGAGTGATTTGTTAAATATAAATTCGAGATACGGGGCGATGTTAGGAGCTAAGTGTTTTAGCACCCGAGCTGGTATATTTTCGGGACCCGGGGATTTGTTTGGTTTGATGTCTTTGAGCAATTTGGCAATTCCTTGCTCGTCCACTGTTATTTTTGTCATGGGTTCAGTATATATTGTTTCTTGGAGATACGCGGTGGCTACATCGTTCGTGAAGACGCTCTGGAAGAATTCGTTTAGAATGTTGGCTTTAGCTTCACTGTCAGTATGAATGATATTGTTGCAGTCCCTTAAGCAAGCCACGGTTTGTTGACCCCCATTTATTTCCCTAACATATGACCAGAAAGCTTTGGGGTCAGTGTTCAAATACTCGCAGAGTACTTTACGTTTAAAATCTTGCCAAGCGCTACGTAATTGTGTTTTAGTTTCAATTTTAGAGGATCTATACTTGTCCAAAAGCTGTTTATTGTCCAAGGGTGATGAGTTCAGACCTGCTTTCTTTACCCTAGAGTGTAACATTCTTTGCTTTCGAAGGGTCGAAAATATGTGATCTAATATGCATAAATTTTTCCGAAAGTGTTTCCGAAACTTTTTATGCAAGCCATGGCATCGTTTATTCAATATGCAATAATATCACTAAAATAACAAAGTTATTTGCCGAAGCAGTGTGCTTATTTGAGCATACAAATGTAATTAAACAGATGGGTAAACGTAGTGTTCAACGTTTCGCCAAATTTGACAGTGCTTTGTTGCGAAGAAAACTTGCGCATTTGATAAATTAATGATAGAGCCGATGATTTCTCAAGGCGGATTCAAATCCAAAACATTATTACAAAAGGTTTTCAGGGTAAATAAATTCTGAAAATAGCAGTTAAAGATTTCATTGAAAAAATGCCGAAGATGGTTTTTAAAGAAAACATTTTAATGATTTTTGGATAAAAAATTAACCCGACCATTGTTTTAGCCTGCGTGCATCCTTCCTGGATTTGACCCCGAGAGTGGTGCAAGTTTGTCGTAACCTTGGTCAGATGAATTTCGAGGAAGAGCGACGATTGGTGAAGGGGCCACGTACTATCTCGAAGACTTGCCTGCCGTTTTGCCATTGGAGTTTTTAGAATATAACCGAGTTTCTTTGCACCGCATATTTGCATCGCATCCCTTTAGAAAGAGCCTGCTACTATAATTCGTCGCTCTTGGACTTTCTGGACGAGAGCCAAGAGCTGTGCCCCGCCCCCACCCAGCCAGGAACCGTTGGCGATTCTCTCCGAGACCCGTTGAGATGCTGGAGTTTCAGAAGTCTTTAAGACAAAGAGGAGAGACGTGACCAAATTACGTATTTTTCACTTACGCAGCTCTCGCTTCTCAAGGCGGTCCTCCTCGGAATAAATCAAGTGGCATCAACCGGCTGGTGGATTGGCACTTACGTCTCGGTAAAATAATCCCCTTCACAACGAGATTATCCCTATGATCCAAGATTAATTGCCTGCATAAAACAGATTGGCTTTTTATTGCACCACGCGGAGGACGCACGCACATTTATGTCCACCTGGATTCTGTGGTAAGCCTAAGTGGACGAATAGATGAAGGCGATTTCGTCTTCCAATATCGACCGTCGATATTAAATAGATATCGGAGACAATTCGATAAGTCAAATATATTTCGATGCATTGAATATCGAATTTATTGAATATTAACCCCAAGTGTACCAGTTCCTTGAAAAAGGGATGCTGTCCAGAAAGTACCTTATGTTTCGGCCTTAGGGCTGGGGCCACCATTTTGCTGTCCTAACGTCTCTATACTCAGCACGCATCCTCCTGTGTATGCAGACTGTGGTTCTTCTACTTTGCCCACCGCGAACTGTTAAAATATATGGTGTAATAGAAAATCCAGCGAGTTGTGAAGTGGGATCTATGATTAGATTTTTACTAATAAATCAAAAGAGAGATGGTACTTTTTTCCACACTTTATTATTTAAAGTCGACCGGTTTCGTCGCATAGGCGACATCATCAGGTACATAGATTCAGTGAGTTCCAGAATATATAGTTTTTTTGAGAGGGGGGGAAAGAGGAGGGATAGGGGGGAGGGTAAGAGGCGGTGGAAAAAAGGGGGGGGCGTGTGAGAGGGAGCGTGGTACTGGGCGTGGGTGACTCCAAGGCAGGGGTGGGCTAAGTGGAAGCTTGGTTAGGTATGCCGTACACGGCGGGGGTTGGGGCGTCAGGTATTGTGGTCAGTGAAATATCCAAAAGGGGGGAATTGCTCACAAAAATGTTCTCGTTGGCAATTATTCCTGCCTTTCGATGCTTCCTAATCTCCAGCTCCTCCAGACAATCCATTCTTCTTCCCTTTTTCTCAAGGTGAAGAATCTCTGGGATAAAGTCGCTCCTGTGGTCACTTTCCCATAGATGTTTTGCAAAATGGGATCTGTTTAACTCACCATTTCGTAGATGTCTTCTGTGTTCTTCTGCTCTTACTCTGAACGACCGTCCAGTCTGGCCAACATAACAGATTTCACTGTCACCACATTGAAGTTTATAAATGCCACTTCTATCATTGATGTCAATATTGTCCTTGGTTTTGTTTAACACAGCCCTTAAGTTACATTTGTTGTAATATGCAATCCGACTCCCGCCACCACCCCTCCCATAAGATGGCCGCTTTCCACTCCATGCTAAACAGATCTCTCAACATCCCCCTGTCCGCCGAGAACTTCGCCAAGGAAATCAAGGTAATCAAAGACATTGCAGTAAAAAATGGTTACGAAGAAAGTGTCATCAGTAAAATGATCATTAAAAAACGCTCCCTCCGAGCACAGAGACTGTTTTATAAATCATCGGTAACTAGTGAAGATAAGAAACGATGGTGCAAACTTAGTTACCACGGGAAGATTACGCAGTCTATTGCCAACCTTTTCCCGAAGGAAGATATCAAAATTGCATATTACAACAAATGTAACTTAAGGGCTGTGTTAAACAAAACCAAGGACAATATTGACATCAATGATAGAAGTGGCATTTATAAACTTCAATGTGGTGACAGTGAAATCTGTTATGTTGGCCAGACTGGACGGTCGTTCAGAGTAAGAGCAGAAGAACACAGAAGACATCTACGAAATGGTGAGTTAAACAGATCCCATTTTGCAAAACATCTATGGGAAAGTGACCACAGGAGCGACTTTATCCCAGAGATTCTTCACCTTGAGAAAAAGGGAAGAAGAATGGATTGTCTGGAGGAGCTGGAGATTAGGAAGCATCGAAAGGCAGGAATAATTGCCAACGAGAACATTTTTGTGAGCAATTCCCCCCTTTTGGATATTTCACTGACCACAATACCTGACGCCCCAACCCCCGCCGTGTACGGCATACCTAACCAAGCTTCCACTTAGCCCACCCCTGCCTTGGAGTCACCCACGCCCAGTACCACGCTCCCTCTCACACGCCCCCCCCTTTTTTCCACCGCCTCTTACCCTCCCCCCTATCCCTCCTCTTTCCCCCCCTCTCAAAAAAACTATATATTCTGGAACTCACTGAATCTATGTACCTGATGATGTCGCCTATGCGACGAAACCGGTCGACTTTAAATAATAAAGTGTGGAAAAAAGTACCATCTCTCTTTTGATTTATTAGAATGGATTTCCACAAAGTGAAGCCTGAAACCATCGAGTTTAGATTTTTACTGCCAAAAAACTAACACAGGTTAGTTGAAATTCATTGGCAACTTTGTGAAGTGTCCGTGAAGACGGAATAATGAGTGAAGGGAGAGTGAGGCAGTGGTGCATTCTCAGTTTAAAAATGGCCGCAGCAGCAATGTTCACGGCGAAGATCACAGTGGTCGGCCTAGCCTTGTGCTAGATGGACGGATGGCCAGTTCTTGGACATCGTGGTCATTTGTCCGTTCACTCTTAAACTAACGAGATCACTAACGCAAAACACTGTCACTAATCGCTTAATCGGAGCACAGCACTAATTTCCCAATGAATGTCAGTAGATCTGAAGTTTATTGCCGGTAAAAACCTTATCACCAAACGGATTTTACATTTGGTAGGATTTCCACTTGTATTGTACATTTTTACTCGCTACTGTAAACAAACGACAAGAGGCCTTTTAAACGCTGCAGTTCGAGGCGTACTGCCCTGTAGTGTGTGTGTGTGTGTGTATCAATACAGCAAACATTCGGCTCCTCCCACTACTTCGCTCGCTGCACGCAAACGGAGGTTACTTTCCCGACAGTTCTCTTATGTTTAGTGGTCATTACACATTGATATTAAAACTAGATTATTACAGACCCAATGCCTATTGACAGGTGCCTCGATGCAATGAAGTTAGCATCGATTTCTGTCGGGCAAAAGCCAAACGAAATGGGTGGAATGCGAACCAACCAACCTTCTATCTCTTGGCAGACGCCACAGATGACGTCTCTAGATAGACTTGGCGTTAACTGATTGGAAAAAATTTTTGCGGGAAATCCTGGAATTTCAAGCTCAGAAAAACACTCGCAAGGAAATGTTGGACAAGGATCCTGAACATTCGAGGTTGGACGGGGCGAGATTATAATGTTGAAGTAGTGGGAATTTTCTCTCGAGAAAAAATGTACTCTGCCTTAAGTTCTCAGATTCCTGTATGCATATCCTCGACTCAAACTGAAGATTGTTGATTATAGCGGCAATATTACTCGAACGCGCGAACATAAACAATGTGTCGATAAGTCAAAATTAGTTCTCTTTTGTGGTCACACATTTATGGTATGAATTTTAAAATAGACCAAACCTTACCCAAAAGAAAATAAAATTCTTGGGGAAGAAGCTTTCAAATTTAATAACATGGAAGGGTATATTGGAAATGTGCGTAATGGATCTTAAGATGCCCGCTTTTGGATGAGTAAATGAAAAGGAGAGCAAGTAATTTTGCCCTACCTTAAACCTACTCTACATCAGGTCCCTCTTCATCTCCTTGTAATAACCTCCTCCTTTCATCCCATTCAACATCCCTAACATGTTCCTGCCCTTTCCTCGCTTGCCCAATATTCTCCCCTCTATTACCTTCTTCAACATTCCACTACTGCTCAATACGCCTTTCATCCATTTTTCCGGCCTCCATAGGATTTCTCTCAACAAACCCCTCTCCTCACCCACCATCTCCAGTACCTCCTCATTTGTTTTCCTTTCGGTCCATTTCACTTTCTCCATTCTTCTCCACACCCACATTTCAAAATCCTCCAATCTACGTAATCTATCATACTCCTTCAATGGCCACATTTCCGCGCCGTACATAGGTACACATAAAGGCTTTTCTCCTTTCCACATCCACTTTCTCCTCATAAAAGTTTTTACGAGTCTTTTCTTTACCTCCATACTCAATGTCCCCGTCATCAAGGATACACATTAATAACGTGTCGCAGTCTGTCCTTTCCTAACGTAAATTGACGCACTGCCTCTCTGCAATATCTTCCCTAATCCTCCACTCCAAAACTCCAAAATACTTGACCGGTATTCAGGATTAGGTATAAATAGCCAACTCGGAGCAGCACTTTTACTTCTTCTTAACTTTTTCATTAGAAAATTTAACGTTATGTTTTTCGTGTTCATAACTTTTGATCCTCACGCCGTCGCTTGGTTACAAAGGAGAGGGGAACGCGAAGCCCTCCCGCATCACCGGTCTCCTAGGAGGACACCTCACATCCGATCACCTCATTCCATTGCTCTTTTATCCCGACTTGTTGTATTCAAGTCGAATGAAAGAATTCCTCGTTTGCAGCGGAATATCGTGCAATTTTTTCCGACAGCTTTTGAGCGATGAATCGAAACACTTGAAGTCTCGCGAACATGTTAAGATTTTTAACGAAGGCGATGGAAAAACTTTTTTGTGTAAAAATTTCCGATTGACTGAATCGATTAAATTATTTATTACGGAGTCGGAAAATAGGGAACGTGGTTCGGAGCCACTCCGCTTCCCTGCGTTTCTTTGAGCTCCGTTAAATTCAATCGGCTGCTAATAGGACTCGGGTGTTTTCCATCACGACTGCTGAAGGGCGCGTCTCGAAAAGGAAAGAGTGAATGGATGCCATGCCTCGCGTGTGGCGACATCCGAAAACGCTAAAACTGCATTTACTGCAATGAGACCGATTTAAGGTACATTTATTGTATTTAATATACCTCTTTCATCCGCCACACATTCTTTTTGACGACCCAAGGCCATGAAACACTAATATTACGAGGGTTGGCTTAAAACTAATGCACACACGCTTGTAGGCCGCGAACAAAATGACCTTTAGAAGCACTCCTGGTGGCATGTGGAAGTAACATTTCCCCTCAACGCGCATGCGCAGGTTTGAGGTCGTTACATTCATCCAGTGTATTTTGAGAAGCGGAAGTATGAAGACGTATTCTAGTGCAATGTCAACGCGAGTTAAACAGTGTGCTGTTATCGATTTTTTAAACTGCTGAAAAAGTGACTCTTCCTGAGATTCATCGTCGTTTAAAGGCTGTTTATGATTACGATGTTGTTGATAGGTCTACTGAAAATAAAAAGGTATTAAAATTTCGTGGTCGCGAGCCTGGAAAAGCCGTATTTTTTTATGAAACACGTATTTATCACCGCTCACAAAAATTGTAATGTTTATTATTTAAAATATGAAATTAAGCATCATTAGTGTTGCGAATTCCGAGGCGTAGAGATATATTTGCTACATTCTCTTGTGGGAAACAATGAATTCGTATTATTGGCAGTGAACAGGTTTGAGATAGGTTTTACATAAACCTACAGCAGGAACTAAGCAGCAATTGTACTTCTCCCGAGAGTGAGTACGTGAGTATAGTCCGCTCCATGGGCGCCAGATTGCTCCAGTTTACGTATTTATTGGGCGGACTACGTACTTTCTACTACCCTTGTTCCGCCCAACTTGGTTCTTGTTCTCTTTTTCACCCTCTGCCTCGCTTATTCAACATTCTCTCTTCCGCAAGCATATCACAATCTTCAACGTTCCATTGCCTTTCAGTATCTCCTGCATCAACTTTTCTCATCTGCGAATCTTCCCCAAACAACGTCCTCTCCCCCCTTCCCTCCGCCATACCTTGCGCCTTCGTTTTCTTCTTTTCTACCCGTTTCACTTTTCCATTCTTCTCCGCACAGCAACAACTTCAAAGCGTCCAATATACGCTTATTTTCTTGCCTCAACGACCTCGTCTCCGAGCCATCGAAAAAATATTCACATTCACATGAAAAATATCCTTCATTACTTCAGTGAAGTACTTGGTCGCTTCTGGTCGTCATCACCTCTGGCCTTTGCTCCCAAGTCTTCCTGTTCCCTGCGACCCTTTCACAGTTCAATCCCTCCCTCGCTCGTTTTTCCTCTTTTTTGAAAAACAAAATGGACCATTCTAGACTACTCGCGGTGAAGATATTATACCATCATATTACATAATTGTCTACCTGAGAATGATGGTAAGTGTTGAAACGTCTTGATTATGAAAAAGATGCTTTGGGGGAAAATTACTCAAGTGCTTTTTGTTTTATTTAATTTTAAAAAAAGAAGTAATTTCTTCAATTATTGCCTGACTATATTAACTCATCTCTACCACCCACCCTATCGGTGGTTGTAGGGCAATAAAATAAATGAATAAAAATAAACAAAGAGCTCTATTTGACTCATTCATTGAACAATGGATTATCTTGGCCTATGCATTTGTTACTGGTATAATTGTAGTGGAATGAAATTCACTTAGCGACCGGACACGATCAATAATTTGATTTTTTGACAAATTCATTAATAATAGTCAGCAATTCAACCTTTGGGGTCGTCTGCAAGGTTTGTATCGATGCACTCCTATTTGCTTGCATTAGCCGAGCGGTGAGTGTACGCGAAAGACAGAATCACGCGGCGCGTGGAAAGGGAAGGAAAGGATGGTAGAGACGGTGGATCCGCACTTCATATCCCCAGAAAAAGGCTAAAAACTCCCTCATGAATTCCGAGCGAGCGTGGTGCGAATCGATGAACGAAAGGCAGGTTATTGCTTCCCTTTCCAGGAAATAATCTGCTGGTGCCAAGTCGGGACTGTAATGTGGTTGGGGAATCGTCGCGATACCGTTTGCAGAAGGTCTTCGCAAGCAGACACACAACTCGGCTTTTAGTCGTCCGTCCAAAGACCTTCGGGACGAGTTTAGCGCAGATCTTTCGCATCACCAAATGTTCACTAATAATGGTGGGTACGCTGTCATCTTATTAACAAATAAGACGACAGCGCACATAAGATAAAACAACCATGCGCACACTAATGGTCTGAAATCAGCACTTTACGCATACATTGTGAAAACATTGCTCCTGAAACCTTTTATAAATACCTTTTATCTGAGCAAGTACCACGCATAAAAGAATGCGGTCCGGATGCATGGGTGAATTAAGAGAGTATAGAAGATGCGTGGGCCGGTGGTTAATTCCGGAAAATGGATGAGAATCAAATAATTAAACGGATGTGTCAGAGATGTTTCTGATTTTTCAGGGTTTTCGCTTGAGACATGGTTGTAGACCGAGGAAGTTGTCGGTGAATTTGATCGAAAACACTACACTTATCTCAAGGGGGAGAAGATTAAGAGTGTCAAAAGGAACAGAAGAGCAAATATGAAACAATCTAAATGTGTTGAGAAAAGAATTTTAAAACGTTTTCGAGGACAGGTGAGTATGAAATAAATTAGTGAGTTGGATTAAGTATTTAGAGGTGACTTAAGATTGTTTCCTTCACTTTTCATTATCTATTATTGTACGGCATGAAGAGTATATCTAAGAAATGGGCAGAAATATTCAAACAAATTTCAACCGAAAACTTTGTCATACGTTAAGTGAGACGAGAGGATGCGATCTTTATTTAAATAAATTATCGATTTTTTCTGCAAATTAACCATTGACCTTGAATGTCGTCGAAAATTAAATCAGCGGCTGTTTTTATGAGCGACTGAACGAGGGGCGAGATTTGGATTAAAACCGCAATCAATGAGAAAGGGTTTCAGGAAAAAAAAGGCAGTTGCAATCAAGCGGAAGGTCGGTTTGAGTAGATCTCCCCTATTGCTAAGCCCAACGGCGTGTGAAATTCATGCCTGAGGGTAAAAGGGGGGCTAGTTTTTTAAGGAAAAGACCCAATTTTTTAAGCAACAATGACAACGGTATAAGATTACCCCAAAAAGGTATCGGAAAACCGTTTGGAAAAACCTAATTAGTAAATGAGGGACTTATTGAGGAGGAAAACGATGGAGAAGAAAATCCGGGCGGTTGATAGTTGGGGGAATTCATGGGGCGCCTCTTGCAAAATAGACCGTACTCGGATGCAGAGAGAGGAATCTGTCTGTAGGATCTTGGGGAAAATGAGGACCCTGAATAGGATCTGTGGGACCGCCGGACCAAGCCACCATTTGGACCCTTCCGTAATTCATAAATTATCTAAAAGTAAGATTAAGTGCTTATACGATAAATAGCGACATGGGTTGATACGATGGTGGTCCATTAAGTAACCTCCGTTTTCGTGTAGCGTGGGAATCAGTGGAGGGAGCAGAATGGCCGCTGAATCAACACACGTAGTCGATCAGTACGCCTCGAACCACAGTGGCTGTAAGGCCGCGCCGCTTGTCATTTGTTTACAGTGGAGAGTCAAAATAAACAATACAATTAAAGTTCCCAGCAAATGCGAGTACAGTTTACTGATAAAATTTTTACTAATAAATAATCTTAAAAGCTGCTGGCATTCATCTGGAAATTTGTGTTCTGTATGGACCAAATGTGTTGAGTGACAAGAGTTGTGCGTCAGTGTTGTATTACGTTTAAGAGTGAACACAAATGTCCACGATGATGACAGACAGAAGTGGCCGCCGTTCTGTGGTGAACAATGAACTGTATCTGAAAATTGACAAGTACGTGAAAACCGGTGTTTTACGATATCTGGATTCTTTAGAAAGTTTTCCACAGATTTCGATGTCTCTTTTGCATGGAAACACGACTGAAAGTTAAGCTACACATGGTTTGTACTCGCATCGCGACGAGGAACTTCAACAGATGCGGCCATAGGTTGCGATCTCAGGTGGAAGATATTTATTCTGAAGGAATTTGAAAACTAGTTCGGTGAAATGACAAATTTTTTTATATGTTTGGCAAAATATATAAAAATAGTAGAGATATGTAGTTTTTATATGAAAATAATTAATTTTCTCTGTTTATTCCATTATACTTTTAATATTATAACGGAGGTTACTTTTTGGACAGTATCCATTTCCTTTAATAGTATCGGCCAAGGGATTTTTGATAGACCCAGGTGCTACGTACCCGTATTACAAATCCCTGCCAAGCATGGCTCTCTATTCCCATAAAATATACAGAGCAATCTTTTAACCCCGCATGTTTACTGCCTTTCTTCATTCCGTCCAACGTGTTCACTCTCTTCCTCATTCTACCTCGCTTGTCCAACATTCTCCATTAACCCTATGAACAAGTTTTCCACATGCATATAAAAATACCCAACACCCTTACCACCTTCAAGTTTACTCAAATTTCTAACCTGCCTACAATGCCTAGAACTTTTTTCCTTTTTCTTTCTTTTTATTTTACAATCTACATTGTTTTATGCGTTTACATTTCAATGCGCGAGGATATGTATATATATATATATATATTGCGCGAGGATATGTATACATATATATGTATATATATATATGTACGTATGTTTGTGTGTGTATATCTATATATTTTTTTTCTTATAGGTTCCCCCCACCTTTCCTCACCTATTTGACAACCTCCAACCCTCTCATCCCTTACCCTTCCCTCATGGTGCTACATCGCCTGCCACACACCTTTTTTGGTGGCTCGCAGGGTATTTATGTAAATGTAGATGTACCCTCCAATTTACGCCTGCCCTCTCGACTCATCGTCCAAGATCCTCATGTCAATTTAATAAGTAATTTCTTTTTAAATTGGAGTTCATTTAAAATAAGTTGTGCAATGTACAGGGTAATAAACTATTAACTCATTTGCCCTCAGTCTTCATTATTCGTGTATTTACGTCACAAATTAACGTTCTTGATATTAACACTCTCCTATTTTTTAAAAGCTTCTTTATTCAATACAATTCTTCTGTTCGTGCCCTTACTACTTTTACCACCTATGTGTGCCATAGGTGAACTCTTCTTTCTCTCCATTGTATGCTTCACACTTTCCGAAAATTTATTTTAGTCTTCCTGTTTCTCGAGAAACTTATTACCTTCGTATACTTGTCATTGATTCTCGGCCCAATACCTTTCGCGCTGGTTGAGTAATTTGCTCAGCAATGATTGCTGTCTTTTGACAGTATGTCTTGCTCAAATGTCGGGACTTTCTTTGAGTTCATTGGGCTGAAGATGGCGTGAGTGTGCCCTGTGGCATCCCTGACGAAAATATAACAACTCGTAAACATCCACACGGCGGTTTTGTATATTATTGCTTCGTAATCATTTAATTAAGAGTCGCGTTTTTACTGCCCGAGGGGTAGTTTTTTCAAGCAAATTAATCAGTAGGGTCCTTGAGGCGCGTGATATTGGCCAGTGGTGAATTTCCGCCCGGAGTCGTAGCGTGATTGGGTGGAACGCTTGCTGCCCTCCCTCAACTTCCTGGGGATCGGGTCCCCCCCTCTCCTTGTCATGAGTCGGAAGAGATGATTCATTAAATAAATATATATATACGAGGGTCATCCGGAAAGTAGTACCCGTTCGTGAAATAAAGACACAAAAGTAAATATTAACAAACATGAAAAATTTTATTTGAAAGAGGATACTTTAAACTACTTCTCAACATAATCTCCAAGCAAATTAAGGCATTTGTCATAACGTGTGACAAGTTTCTGTATTCCTGCTGCATAGTCCTTCGCCGCCAGCTCATTGAGATACAGGGTCACTCCTTCTTTAAGTTCTTCATCGCTGTCAAATCTTTTTCCTGCCAAAAAGTCTTTAAGCTTTGTAAAGAGATGAAAATCTGAAGGGGCCAAGTCCGGGCTATACGGTGGATGGTCGAAAGTTTCCCATTTGAATTGCTGCAAAAGTTTTTGTGTTATCCCAGCTGCATGAGGCTTGGCATTGTCATGAACGAGAATGACACCAGTAGACAATAGACCTCGCCGCCGATTTTGTATTGCCCGCCGTAATTTCTTTAATGTTTCACAATACGCATTGGCAGTAATAGTGTCTCCACGGGCCATAAAATCAATAAGCAATACACCTCGTCGATCCCAGAAAATGGTTGCCATGAGTTTCCTGGTGGACAGAACTGTCTTGAATTTTTTTGGTTTGTTTGGTGAATGAGCATGATGCCACTCCATTGACTGTCGTTTACTCTCAGGTGATGCATAACAAACCCATGTTTCGTCACCAGTAATTATGCGAGTCAAGAAAGAGTCTCCTTCATCAGAATAACGTCCCAAAAACGTCAGTGCTGCAGCCATACGCTTGGTTTTGTGCTCATCTGTAAGCATGCGAGGGACCCATCTTGCACAAATTTTTGCATATGGAGATGGTGTTTAACAATTTCATGAACAATTGTTCGAGAAACATTGGGAAAATGCTCACAGATGTCATCAATTGTGACGCGCCGATCGTTCCTCACGAATTCGTCAACTGAGCTCACCAGTTGGTCTGTAATGACAGACGGTCTCCCCGAACGCTCATCGTCGTGTGTGTTCCCCCTCCCCATGTTGAAGTTGCGACACCACCGCCGAACAGACGACTCGTCCATTACATTGTCTCCATACACCTCCTTTAATTGGCGATGAATATCACATGGGCGAACGTTTCTTGCATTGAGGAATTTAATCACTGCCCTCACTTCACAACTGGCGGCGTTCTCAATTTTTTTAAACATTGTAAACAATCACAGAAACAACACAGGCAATGCTAGCGTCACGCAACTTGGCTCAGAGAAGGCAGACAAGCCACTGAAGCTATCTGACCTCGTCCAGCGGCTACTCGCGTCGTCAGCACTTCATGCGGCACGAACGGGTACTACTTTCCGGATGACCCTCGTGTGTGTGTATATATATATATATATATATATCGGCCAGTCTCTCGCAATTCCTTGTAACGTTCTCGCCTAGCAATGTGAATAGGACCGGAAGATTCCGTCACTTTGTCTGCGTTCAGCTCTAATGACTTGTGGCTGTTCCAACATTTTTAGATGTGCATGTTACTACCGTGTATTCTGTCTCTGCCAACCTATGATTATTATTAAGTAATCTACCGATTCCCCAAACCCCTTACAGTCCCAACTTGGCACCAGCAGATTATTTCCAATTCCAAAGATTAAAATCACCCCTCAAAGGACACCACCTTGGGACCCTAAGTCAAGCCATCAAAGAAGCTTGCCCCCGTACCCTTAAGAGTACCTTTATCCGGAAGCCCCCTATCAGGGAGCCTTCGAGTCGTGGAAAAGCCACCGGTGGCAACAGTATGTCGACGCTCAAGTGATGTACTTTAAAGAATTTGAAGGAATTTTAGCAATTATTATTATTAGGTAATCTATCGGTTAAGGTGGGTTTTTGGATGGACACAACTATCAAATAAATATTCTGTAACTCCAAAAAAAACCCAATCCAGCAACCTCATCTACATCAGGTCCCTCTTCATCTCTGTGTACTTCTTTCCTCCCTTCATCCCATCCAACATCCCTATCCTGTTCCTACCCTTTCCTCGTTTGCCTAACATTCTCCCCTCTATTACAATCTTCAACATCCCACTGCCTCTCAATACGCCTTTCATCCATTTTTCCTGACTCCATAGGATTTCTCTCAACAAACCCCTCTCCTCACCCACCATACCTAGCACTTCCTCATTTGTTTTCCTTTCGGTCAATTTCACCTTCTCAATCCTTCTCCACTCCCACATTTCAAAAACCTCCAATCTACGTCCCGACAATGTACAGTTCGCGGATTCAACCTCCTCTCCCTCCAATCATGTCCTATTTTGTGCAACATAACCATTATTTTTTCCTAAGTCACTCTATCAAACGCCTTTTCAAAATCTAAGAAACAAGTAAATACCTTCTGATTGTATCATATACATGTATTCTTCTCGATTAGTGATCTCATTACTTCAATGGCATCGCGCGTGCTTCTCCCTCACCTAAACCAAAACTAATCTTCCCCTAAGTAATCACTTTCCTTCCTCTCCATCCTTCTGTTTCTAATATTGAGAATCACTTTAACAGCGTGGGAAAGCATCTTATTTCATCTGCAGTGCTCACATAATGTGGCTTTCCGCTTTTTATTGTTGCAATATCGGAAATAAATCTTTCGAAATATTTCCCAATAATTTGTATACAAATTATTTTGCTCTCGGTTCATGCCTCCGAAAGTGCTGATTAATAATTTCAGGTTTTAATGAAACTTAATATTTTTTACAGAAAAACAATTCAAATAATACCGTTTTCGACGCATTGGCGAAATCATCAGGAATAAAATCTCCAATATGGCCAGATAATGCTACTCCTACTAGGGGGTAGGTGAGCAATGGAATGAAATTAGAGGCGAAACCCGATACTGGCCTTAAATCCCTACCCTTCCCACCTCAAATGTCTCCTTCCCCCACAATTTATTTATTCAATAAAAATGAATTTTCACAAAAATAGTCTAAAATCATCGAATTCGAGGGTTTTCCTACATTCGTCACTCCCTTTCTGGTTATTTTTCCAAACGGCCTTCTCACATCTTTTAGAATTTCTCTCCCTCTCCTCTGGTCTCATTGCTCTTCACCTGTTAACTATGGATCACCCTCCTTATTTCCGCTTTTTTAGAACTTCGTCCAGACAACTCATTTAACGAACTTTTTTACTGAGTTAATTTGGGCAATAGAACACGATGAAATTGATTTCAGCTGAGATATAAGTTAGAAACTTAACTCAATTTTAAATTAATAATAGTGTTTATTTTAATAAAAATGTCTCTATTCTCGTGGAAACTCCTGTCAAAAAATTGTTTTCATTTATCATCGAAAAGAAGGGCCTTGTCATTTTTTTCGATTTCTTTATCTTTTCCTCGTGATAATCACAGCTCAAAAAATTCCTTATGACAGATATCCTTTAGCCTAATTGTGTCATCTTCTCAGTTAAGTTTTTTTATGATGATATAAACAACTTAAGATAAAATGTTCACAGAAAAATAAGTTGAGTTGGGAGTTACGAGAATAATTAACTTGTTAACTTCATGCGGTGATGCGAAAGTCCCTCGTCGCATACCGTAGAGTTTCTTGTTTTTTTTTTATTTTTACCGTTCAATTTTACACCGAGTTCTGTTTTAACCTCACACCGTGGAACGACCCTGTCTCGAAATGTGTCCGGTAAGAAAGGATTTAGATCTCTTCTTTTCCCCAGAGTTTTAATTAGACTTCCTTCTTCTCGTGTTACTCTTTGTCGGTATATCTATTCGTCCATTTGATCTCCACCATTCTCTTTCTATTGCACCGCCACATGTCCTCAGAACTTTCTTTTCAGTCGCAGACCTTTTGCTGGTGTCACAATAGTGCAAGACTCGTTACCAGAGAGCAGCACTCTCCAGATATACTTATACCGTTTTAATGAAGTGCTTTATTAATTCCAGCCTTATCTCTTTGTCTTTCGGATAACTTTTCTTTTGGTAGTATTCTTCCTTTGGTAATGCTGCTATTTTATTTCCTTGATTGCTTCTATCCTGGACTCTTGATCTCCTTCCCAAACAATGAAACTGTTTCAATTCAATCCAAGTGTCCAAGTTCCTCAGTTGGATGCTCGTGTTTCTCTCTGTTCTACAGATCAACGCATCGGTTTTGTTTCGACAATAGTTTGATTGTACGTTTTCGCCACTGTTATTGACTCGAGCAAGTGTCCTCTTCAGCTGCAGGAGCCCACTTCTGCAGTGTTTTCATCAATTCAATCTATCACTTCTTCCTATTCCGTCTATTTTTGTAGCTTTTTTCCCCACTCCAGATTCGGTTATTTTTCTCGCGACGGATGAATAAATTGCAAATCGAATCTTTTCGAGGGAAATTGAGGAGTGCACGAGCCTGTCTGTCTGTGTGTGTGTGCTGGTTTCAGGGAGAAAGGGAGAGCCACTCACTCACACACTCGTACTCCGACATTCTCTCCCTCCCCCTTCGCCACCTGCCTTGCATTCCGTCCGCTAGCCGGCGCTCTCCTCGCGGGGGTTTTTAGAAGGGGGGAGAAAAGAGGATGTTTTTGGTGTGCTTTCAGTAGAGAGAGAGAGCAGGTGTGTGTGTGTGTGTGCCTCACATCCGTCCCTTTCCTGTTTCCCTTTTTTATGTTATCATTTCCCCATCACCCTCCCTCCTCACCAATCGCCGAACATAGGGGATTCTTCTTTTTTCCTACCGCTCTCCATACCGTTATTGTTCCTCTCCGTTCGCTTGCCTTTCCGTTTCGATCTGATTGGGTCTCTCTTTCTCTTTTGGGCTTTAGAAAATGGAGGTGGACGGTGGAACGCCGCGCGCGAGATTTCATTTTTTCTTCAGTTAACGGATGCGCGGCGGCGGTAGCTTTGTTATTTCGACCCTCACCGCGAGAGTGCTCTCCGAGTCCTCATGTTTACCATTGAGCGTGCCTCACTTTCCCCTCACAGCGGGGGGGGGGGGAAGACACATTTGCGCGAAAACAAAAGACAATCTCCGGGCGTCTGGCTGTTCTGTAGTCAACCTCGCGAGTGAAATGCCTAGCGAGCGCCACGCGCAGCGGCCCAAGGTAGCGCGTGTGTGCGTTAGTGTGCGTTGACATAGCACTAGAACACGTCTCTATACTTCCGCTTCTCAAAAAATACACTGGATGAATGTAACGACCAAAACCGGCGCATGCGTGTTAAGGGGGAATGTTACTTCCACATTCCACGAGGAGCGCTTCTGAAGATCATTTTGTTTGTGGTCTACAAGCATGTGTGCATTAGTTTTCAGCCTACCCTCGAAAATCAAACTTCAAGCAGTCGCGAAAACTTCATTTTCAGCAGCAGCATCGTTCCGTTCAACTATTTGTTATGTTCTATTTCTTAGATAAATGGTTTGCTTAAGAGGATCTATTCTATTACCCTGTAAAAATTCTATTACCCATTAAAATACTACAACGAACGACTCTAAATTTCCGCACTGAATTTTTTGACAAAACCGTCCGTGGCTTCAATCACTTTAACCCATGTAATAATACTTTATGTCGAAGCCATAGCTGGTCAAGAAGATAAAAGTACCGCGTGAAAATTTACAGTTTTTCGTTCTATTCTCATTGAATTGTTTTCTTTGAGAAATCTCCGACACTCCCAATATCTTCGCCCCCCGTTTACACCGAAGCCCATCTTGTTGATCTTCAGCGTTTTAACATCAATCACCTCTTCATCTACCCGTCCACCCTTCCCGCCCCAAGTACGCCTTTTGTGGTGTCTACACCAAGTGCTGGTGATGATTAACCCATGTCTCTTGCAGAACTCAAATGCTTACTCCCCACCGTCATTCCTCGCCTCTAAATCGTAGTTCCCCCCTCAACCCCGTCTCTTCCTTCGCCTACACTCGCGACGCGATTCCCCATCCCTATCAAATGTTTCCCTGCCAGAACACAACCTATTATGTCCTCTAATTGATCTTAAACCCTATGGACTTCTTACTCCCCATGATTGTTCGGTGGTATGTATGTATACTTGAACAATTAACAAGTTCCTTGGTTTAACTTCAACTATCCTAATAATGTTGTATCACTCCCCTACTCTAAGTTTACTACGCCTCCTCACAACTCTATGCTCAATATTATTGCCTCCCCTCCTCGCCCTTCACTCCCCCTCACTTTACACACATTACTCTTTGACCAGAAATATATCTCGCCAGTAATCCCCGCTATCCACACATCTCATTTCTCACAGCCCTGAAATGTCGTTCTAGTCCCTATTTTCACTAGTTTCCTCTCCAGTCTTCTGGGCTGCAGCTGTCGATTTCTCTTTTAAGGCATATTAAATAATGATGATCAGACGGAAGTCTTTTCTCTCCCGCTGCCAGACACGGCCGCCGAGTTGAATGAGTCCCTTAGTTGACAGGGTTCGTATTCAAGTCAACATCCAGCATTGTTGCCTCGGGATCATAAATGAAGGTGGTTTGGCCAATTGACTTTTCTGAACAGTGTTTTCAAGTCGGTTCGTCATGGCAGTCACCATAACTGAGGAAGAAAGTAAGTGCGTATGCTGCGCGGATTACCTTACCTCTGGCTCCCTAACCTTCGCGTGGATTTATAACCAGAAACAATTAATTGTCTTCGCTCCCGCCAGAAAGTCTCTAGGATCCATCAGAACACACCTAGTCAAGTTTTTGTATCCAGATGCTATTTTGATTGTTAAAATGTTGAATGCTATGAAACCCGTAATTGTGAAACTTAAGCCGAGGAAAGTTTATAAACAACACTACGTGAAAAAAATGAAAAGTGTACATATAACCGAATAATCCGTTCCACCTGCTTACGTGGCGAAACTCCAAGTCTCTTCAATTCGGTTGGCAATCCAGAATAATTTCATAAAAATTTATTTATTAACAATACGTTTCTGAATTTTGGCTTATGGAATATTATCTTTTCTTTTAATATTCTAAGAAAATAATTTATTTTGTAATAGTTCATTAGTACTGTGAGGTAATATTGAAAATGTCATGCAATATTTATTTATAAAGAAGGATGTTTTGTTTACTGCACTTTTTGCATCAGGGATGATTCATAATTATCAATTTAATTTCATTTTATCGATTTTATGGATCCTGTCAATGTAAATTGTCTATTTCATCTATTAAATTTCAGTGCTCAATCGGTCTATTTTCCATTAAAAAATTTATTCGTTCATTGAGGTATCTAGCTAGTTGGCAGAAAAGGGTTTCCGTAGAATCCCTTTGCTCCTGGAAAACCCTCTTCGACGTGTTGCGACCATTGTATGAGGTGTGGAGTCCAAACCCTAGTCCAGTCCCCATATTTACCATCAGTATTCTTCAAATTAATTCCAACACTTCTCTTATTAACTTGTTGAGGCGATTGATTTTTGCAATGCGCAAATTAAGCGCGAAAGGAAAAATTTATGAATATTGTGTTCGCACATAAAATACCGCTCTTTCTCTCTCTATGTGGGAGATAATTTGATTAAACGGAATTGCGAGTGAATGACAAGGACGTTTGGATTCATCACCTGGAAATATTTAAAATCACGCAGTTCCGATGAAATATCCCAGGGATTGCGAATATTTAAAAAATAACTTTGAATATTCTGATTTGCCGTTTTCACCTTTTGGGGGGTAGAGGGAGTGGTGGAAAGCTCACCGAAAAGATGGAATCACATGCTTACCAAATTATACAATGCTTTCATGTGGTGAAAATGATTATTGAAATTCATCTTTATCAACGGCAGCCATGTTACTCAAAAAATTGGAAGTGGTTTTGGAAAAAGTGTAATGAAGGAAAGGGTAAAAAATTTATTTCGTTTGACGAACGGAGGGGGAATGGTTTCCTCATGCCAATAGAATGGGTTAGAGGGACCTTCAAGGGAAAAAAGCGCCGAAATAATTGGAGGCACGACCCGAATAGAGTATACTAGATAGGACGTGGGGCGTGAAGGGTAGACAGATAGATGAAGAGGCGATTGGTGTTAAGACGCTGAAGATCAACAAAATGGGCTTCGGTGTAAAGGGGGGCGGAGATATTGGGAGTGTCGGAGATACATGGAAAATACCGAAGGATTCAGGAAGAAATCAGACTATATTATGGTTAGGAACAGATTTAGGAATAATGTGATGAATTTGCATTTTATGTGATTCATTTGGAGAAATAGTTGAAGGAAGAGCTTTTATGGACTGATTTCGTGGCATTTATGAGGCAGAAATTCGGTCGGAAGATTAGTTTCAGTTACCATTTTCAAAAAAAAAGGAAAGCCAACCATGTGTGAGGGCTAAAGAACAATACGTTTAATTTCGCATGTAGCTAAAACGGCACTCAGAATCATCAATAAGAGGCTAATGAGGAGGGCAAATGATTGCTTAAGGGATGCTCAGTTTGGGTTCAGGGATGGGAGATGCACGCATGATGCCACAGCAGTAATGAGGTCGCCAACAGAGAGGAGCATACAATAAAATCAGCATGTATTTGTTTGCTTGATAGATTTTGAGGTTCTGTTTGCTAAATTGGGTAGAAGTAATTCATAACCGTTTATTACAGAAGATAGATTGGATAGGAAACTTATTCCAATGAGTACATGTAAATGTCTGAGATACTCAGGTGAGAGTGGGGGATGAAAAATCGGGATGGGTATTGATAGGAAGAAGATTGCGACAGAAGTGTCCATTGTCACCGGTGCTGTTCAACGTATACGCGGAGGAAATGTTTGAAGATGCATGGGAGGACAACTGGAGATGAGAATGAAAGTCGGCAGAGAATCCATGAAATCAGGAATGCGAATGGTCAAGCTTTAATTTGTTAGGCAGCCAATGAGTTACAGTCCTTGATCAGCGCATTAACAAATCATTTGTATTAGGTGAGCAATGGGAATCAATGCAAACAAAATAACGTTAATGATATTTTCCAAAGGAAGAAAGGTAAGTTAAACGTAAAAATATGACGAAAAAACTGGAGCCGTTAAAAACTTGATCTCTGTTGGAATTTTTTAGACCATGATGGTCCCAGTAGTGAGAACATCAGAAGAAGAATTACGTTAGGGAGAGAATCTTTCAAAATTATTTGAGAGTTGACGTTGGGACATTGAATTTAATTGTTGATAAAAGATTACATGGAGATTGTTATTTTCAGGCGAGGGAACTTTGTCACTGAAGCAAAATTATAGGTATAAATTGAAGGCTTTTGAAATATTGGTGTGGAGAAGGTGAAACGGGCAGAAAGGAAAACAAATGAGGATGCGCTAGGTATGGTGGGGGAGGAGAAGAGATTGCTGGGAGAAATCATAAGGAGGTAGAAAAGATGGATTTTTGTTGCTGGATGGATGTTTTGATTAGAAGTGGAATGTTGAAGACTGCAAGAGAGGGGAGAATGATAGGCAAACGAAGAAGGGGTAGGAATAGGATTGGGTTGTTGAACTGAATGAAGGTGGGAAGGAAGTACACAGAATTGAAGGCCCGATTGCAGTATGCGGTGTCAGGTTTGAGCCTAATTATACGAAGCTATGAAATGTAGCGATGTTAATTTGGTCTCCATCTAAAATATAACTTAAGCGCCAGACTATCAAAAAGTAGTTAATATATTGCTTGTTGTTTCTAACGATCAATATTGGTAACTATTGATGAAGTTTTCCCGGATCTTCCACCGGGTTAGGGGTTCCATGATGGCTGACGTTTCGACGCTTGCGTCGCCCTCAGGAAAGATGAGTGCCAACCCTAATTGATTTTTTGAGATGAAAGGATTTTATTTCAATGCAAAATTTGGTCCCTAATTCACATTTCGCTGAGCACGTAGCATACGCAAAAAATAAATACTCGTACTAAGCAAATAAATAGCCGTTTTAGGCCGAAGTCTCTTTAGGTTTATTTGATTTCACGTTAGAAAAGTGCAGGCAGCAATAATATTTCAAAACAGTTTTGGCAACCTCGTCATCACCTGCCGGGACCTATGTTGACCAGGCATTCGCCCGAGTGGTGCTATGTTCAGCGATTGCTGATTTCTCCAACTGCATGGTACAATGTTACGTGCCCGCTCCGATTGATACTGGGACCGTATCATTAAAGAGGCCATTGAAATACGAATGGCGAATCGTTATTTCAACAGAGATTCCGGTTATTCCCTCAGCAATGAGTGGAAACCAGTGATGATGAAGGCTAGAGAAGCGAGAACAAAACGCATGCACCATGGCCACCAATCGGGAGGCTCCTCAACCACACGGACCAATCACAGGTCACCTGACCCGTGTGCTTGTGCACATAAATTAGACTGTCAAAATGCAGAGTTGGCACTCATCTACACTGAGGATGATGCACGAGTCGAGCATCGAAACGTCGGCCAACATGGAATCCATGATCCGGTGGAAGATCCGGGAAAACTTCAAGCAGATTCACCGGGAAAGCACTATTGGTAATGATTATTTTCAAGGATTCTTGAACCACGTGAAGACTTTGTGGAAGTTGTGATTCACATTTTGGAGATGTGTTATTATTGCTTGACAATTAAAATTGAAGTATTTTTAGCACAAGTTTTTTGTACTTCAACAGAAATTTTATCATTGATGTTATTGAATCCGACTTGGATTTTGCAAGATAATCAAGTATATGACATTTAATGTTTTAATGCACAAAATAAGGTACGAAAAATTTTGGTATCGGCTGTTTACGGGGAGACTGCGGATTTGAAAAAATAACATATCCGAGAGGCCAGAGATTCCGGGAACTAGGGCTACCCTGACGTTAACAGATGGTCTTTCGCGCACGCCCTTTGCGTGGCCGTCGGCTAACCGAATTGACGGCCCATTACTCTCTTTCCTTAATGGGGAACGTAGCCTCTGGACGAGAGACGTTTTATCGCCTGTAGACGCGACTGGCGCTAAATTGCATCGATCAGCGGATTCCTCCGCGGAAAGTCTTACGACGCCAATGGCTCACAACAGTATAGCTTTCATACCATGACGACGACTACATCTACCCCTAATCCACAAGGGTGTGTGGCAAGGGATGTTAGTTCGCAATCCATAACTTAAATTGGTGATTATACTTAACGTTAAATATTATTTTATTTACAATCTCCGTTTACGTTGTACGACACGATGTTCCCTGCTGCAGCGGTCACAAATTTTGCAAAAGAGAAAAACCGATTGGTTCGGCAATCTTTTGTCCTCCTCACATCTCAATGTGGACTCGCCTCATACATGTTATAGGCAGGGCTGAGGCTATTCTGTTCAAATCGGCGTTATATACATTCGATTACTATTTATTTCTGACTTACAGTCGCCATATAATTGTCATCTTTCTGGTGTCTCCTTACCCAGTGTACGAGTATGCGATAATTATGCGATCATTTTCCCTCATTTATAATGATTCTACATGAAACAGGCAACTTTTTTCAGTATCTTTCAATAATGTATATATATATATACATATATGTGTGTATATATATATACATAAATACATATATGTGTGTATATTCACATGGAAAAAGAATTACTGAAAAGGGATAGGAATACAAATAAAGGATGAACACAAAGAGGTGGGGAAGGCGGAATCGAACAGATCTCAAGTGCAAAAATGCGTTAGAGCATCCGCCCGGCAAATGGAAAAATCCGGCGTTCAAGTCCCGGTCAAGGAAATATTTTTGCGCTTGTGATCTGCTCGATTCCGCCTTACCCTCATCTCCTGTGTTCGTGTTTTGCATGTGTTCCTATTCCTTTTCCTTATATGAGTATAGAGATATATACATATGTTCGCCATATGGCGGGTTTTCGTGTTTGAATGTATAACCATAAATCTATACGTATTTGTGGAAAATATGTAAAACACATTTACAAGAATATATGTGGAATATACAAGCACGAATGTGAAACTCACGGACGTTTGGGGACCAGTAGGAGTCCCCTTCATCATCAGCAGAAGAATTAATCGAAAGCGTACTGCTCTCCCTTCTGAGGTGTGCTTTTATTAGGGAGGTGGGGGCTGGGAGTGGAGAAGGGTACGGGGGGGAGGAAGGGGGTAGGGTAATAGTGACAAGAGCAGGAGCTAGATTTAATGTGGGAATAGGAAAGGAGTAATATTCTACTTTAAGGATTAGGCCGATTTTTGAGGAATCGGATACAATATAGCTTAATAGAAACAATATAGTCCTGAGGGGTGGAATGACTTAAACGACTGGATGATTGATGATTCTGCGTGTTTGCCTGTGTACTGGACGCAGTCGGAGGAAGGACGATGGGAATAGGAATGGAAAAACATTTCCTGAATGAAAGATTGTGGGCGAGGGCATGTTCCGGGAGCGGAAAGATGTTCTGTGGTTGTTGATGCGACTGGAGAGGGGAGTAAAAGGTGCACCCTCGTAAAAGGAAGGGCGCTGGTTAACACTGTGGTAGTGTATGCATCGTTTTTGGAAGTGTAGTTTTGTTGTGATTAAATAGAAAGTGGGCTGGGACTCTTTGGACCCGTGAAGACCGAAAGGGGGAGCGTTTGAGGGGGCGTGTTTCACAGCGTGGCCGAAGGGAGGGAGTGCTCCGGGGAAGGGTGTTCTGCGTGGGGGCGATGGTGACGCAGAATATTGTAAAAGGTCGGCGGGTCGACTTAAGGAACAGTGGAGCATTTAGATGCAAGGTTTGAGGAAGGAGAGGAATCTGTGCTGAAGAGCGGGGAAAGGGTCTCCTTATGTGTAAATTGGTCACCTCATGTACGAGGTCTGTCCACTAAATACGCGAACTGAGGCCATAAAAACTTACGTATACCTGGGAAGAAGGTGGTGGTGCACAGGTTCAACGGTGTATCGGTTTCAGATGTAGAACGTGGTGCGTGTGGGGGAGGGATGACACGGCCGTCATGAAGGGAAGGCGGGAAACCACGGTTATTTAAGAGGGGAAGGTTTTGATGTTGTCCCGATAAGTGGTAAATGATTTATTTATTTCAGTACCGTGCAAGCCACCGCTGGGGCGTGTGGCAGGGGTTGAATATACACCAGACTACACCTCTCATCATTCGTGGAAACAATGAAATCTTAACTCTATATCTTTTCTGCACTTAATCTCTCTAATTTCATTGACATGATCTCTCCTACCGTACCACGATGGGGTAATAATGCATTTTCAACATCACTACGAATAAGACTCGTTGCCCGTGCGGTGGTCATGGATCGAGAGTGAATATTAGAGGTGTTCATTGCGTGGAGGGTGGCAGCTGTTGAAATGAAACTACTGTTTTCCCAACAAAGAAGGTGTTTGCGATTCCAAAACTTCAATTCCTGAGTGAGTTTCTCCCTTGTTTTTTGTGCTCTATGCTTTAGTCTACTTGGCCACGTGCCCGCGTCACCTTGCAGAGGATTTTTCCAATATATTGCATGAAACCGCTCCTGCCTCATCCACGGATGATTCCCCTGCCCACATCTCAATTCCCCTCCCTACTACCCACAATTCCTTTCTCCTGCTTTCCTCCGCCCTTTCTTCTGCCCCTTTCTTTACTATATATTTCTATTTTTCCATCTGAAGATGGTGTTTGATCTTCAACCAAAAATTTAAAATCTTCGGTGAGTGCTACGTTTCCGTATTTTGTCTGTGATTAGGGTGACATATACGAGATATGCATACATATATTCCTAAATAACTTTCACTCGACTAGCACTAAACAAGGCGCCCGGTGGCCGAAACGTTTAAACGACCCTGCTATTATCATATGTACGTTTTCTTGGTTTAAACATTATCAACATCAACGCTCGGCAAAATTTTTCTTAAATACAGATAAAGATTTGAAATTTTCTATGATTAATCAAATACCATACACACACACACGCACACACACACATATATATTGATATATGTGTATATATAAGTCTTAAAGGAAGTCTCACGGATGTGAATAATCATTTGAACGAAGAAGCGGGATAGAGCTAGCCAACAAAAAGAAACACATGCAAATGAAACTCACGCGTATTCCGAATTTTCGGTGGCCAAACCACCTTCCTCTGGGGAAAGAAGGAACTTGAGTGAGTTCCTTCTTTCCCCTGCGGAAGATGGGTTGGCCACCGAAAATTTAGAATACGTGTGAGTTTTATTTTATGTGTGTCTCTGTGTTTTTTGGCTAGCGCTATCTCGTTTCTTCGTTTAAATTCTGTGTATATATATATATGTATAAATATATACATATATATTCGTCCAATTACTCGTGTGCTGTGTGAGATGGGGGGTTTCACTTTCCCCGACCTTGGGGGTTCGGCGTCCGCGCTCTCTTCTGACGACATCTCAAGGAAGAATAAAACGGCACCCCTCCTACCCTCTCCCCCTCCCCCCCCCCCGCGTCCATTCATTAAAACACAAAGGGCCCTGCCAGCAAAGCATTCACATCCACGCGAGTCCTTTGACCTTCTCGGGGGCGACGTCGCCTCCCACCCCCCTTCCTTCCTCCCTCCCCCTACGCACGCCTCCTCACTACGCCCACCCTCCACGAGCCAGGGGTTCCCATGACGATGCCGCACGTCCCATCCAATGAGAGGAGTTGGAAATGGGAACGCCTTTTGTCAAGCTTCTTCATTTCTACTTTTTAAATTAACTCCGGGGGTCACAACGAGCTTAAAAATAGTCCTGAGTCTCGAATATCGTGACATTCAGTTTTTTCTAATTGCATTTGATACTATAACATTTAATAGGAGTTACCTGAATTTAGAGCATTTGTAGCGAAAATGCGTTTATCTGTGGTGGTGTTCAAAACGTGTGACGGCGTCGCAAATTATGTGATAAATGAGGCACGAATCCACTGGATAATCCAGCCGATGATTGGCCATGATCGACGCCTCCTACGATGGCGTGGTGTAAGTTTACGATTAAATTTGCTTCTTTGAAAATACGGAAAAACCATTCTATTGTTTCAGGTTCAACTTTGTGGAAGTTAACGTTCATTGAATTAAGACCACAACGTAAATATCCACTGGTTTTTATTCTCGTACTAGTTTCAACGCTTAGGCGTCATCATCAGGAGCAAAATAAAACCAGCTGTAGTCCATTTATGAGCATAAACGCTATTTTAGGAATTGTGACCCCAAGCAATCGCACTTCGCCAAGCATCTATGGGAAAACAACCATGAGAGTGACCTCTTACACCAGATGGACAAAGGGATGAGGATGGACAAGTGGGAGGAGCTTGAAATTAGAAAGAATTTAAAAACAGGTCATTTGGTGAACGAATTATTGTTTGAATACCACTCCCCAATCCTAGAAGTACCCCTTTCCTTCACCGAAAGACACAATAACCCACACCCCCGCCCTCGCCCCCGCTGTTAACCCACCAATCACTGACGCTTAACACACCTATCCCCCTTCCCATTTACGCCGATCACAACCCGATTTAACCCCTCTTTTTTACCCCCTCTCTCACCCACTCCACTCTCCCTCATAAATGCTATATAAACGAGCCGCAGCTGGTTTTATTTTTGTACCTGATGATGACGCCTAAGCGTTGAAGCTAGTTATACGAGAATAAAGAACAGTGGAAATATGCATTGTGTTCTTAATGTAATGAACGGAAAAACCTAGTCAAAAAAGTCTCCAATATGATTATTAACTTGGCGTTAACATTCCGGGAGATATTTCCCTCTTGAAGAAGGTCATTCGTGCTTGCGTGGGTGATTATTTACCTGTGTTGTACAACATGCAAAAGGAGACAGAGGATATGACTTTGGCGAGACCCAGAAGTGACGAAGCATTTAAAATTACGACGGATGACCAAACTCTATTTGAATTCTGAATAAAATCGTCGAAGAGTCTCGAAGCCTCTCCTCCGTTGGGTTCAGTTCCGTTCTTTTATATCCTTCAACATTTTCAAATATTTATCGACTTTTTTCCCATCCTCTTTCTTTGCCCGAATATAAATATGTGAGGAAAATACTAAAAGAAAAGTTCTCGAAATGAAATAGAAATAAACAACTTAACTCATTGAAACTTTTTTTTATTTTTCAAAGTAATCTCCCTGTACACTAATACACTTGGTCCAGCGATACTCCAATGTCTTAATCCTATCTTGAAAATTATATTCCTCATACCTGCAAATTACCCGTCTATGATTATTGGCCACTACGCGGATCATCATCTACGCTGTCCTGATCAAACATAGACTCGTTTTTCCACTTGGAAACAGTTGAATATGAAGGATCAGAGTCCTCCCGAGGGTTCTGACAGTTGACATGAATTTCCTTAATTTTCATATATTTCTTTAGGAAGTATTTAATCGCTGCTTGAATTTAAATTTTTTCCATATTCACAAATCACTACACGGAAACAGAGAGGCGTCCGCACCACAAATCTCTTGCCAGAGCACTGACGTTGCGTTTCGTGTTTACTCGTGGAGAATTACCAATTACTACGCGAGAAACTCGTCGCGCTAGCGGCTTTAATTTTAATACTTTCATTTAAGTGTATGTTTGTATGATTGTATTTTTATTTATTTGGATAAAAGATATCTGTGATTCGTTTGCGTGCTGACATTTCATTCTTTCGACTCTGAATACCCGTGTTGATGGCTTATTCTGAAAGAGTACGATGCATAGTGTGTCCAGCCATCTAAGATATACATGTATACATCGTTAATTATTAAACATCAATGCTTTGACGCAATTATTGAAAAAGATATAAATGACATCGGTTACGGTCGTATTAGGGTATTGGGGTTATAGACGAAATGCCAGAATTTTGAACTTAAATATTTTAAGTAAGATATGTTTATTTGCCTACGATGCAGTGGTTTATTGTAGTGTCCGTGATCTCAAGGACACAGCAGCTTTGTCAGATGACCTTAATACTATACAACGCAGGTGCGACACTTGGCTATTAGAATTCAACTTAAAAAAGCGCGTAGTCATAATTTTTTTGGAAAAGAGCAATTCCCTCTCGAACGCCAATTACATTGGGAACACCGAAATGGAATGTGTAGACTTAATAAAATACGTAGGCGTATCCCTCACACACGATCTCTCCTGGGTAAAAACATTCGGGGAATATGTGGACAAGCTAACAACAAATTAGGATTATTATGATAAACTTAGTAGCGTATCCAAAATATTAGAGCGTTGGCTTGCAGCTTATATACAAATAAAAATTAAATAAATAAATGTGTTTTATTAATTGAATACGGCCCGATAGTATTTTTAACTATTCTTCAGGGAATAGTTAAATAGTCAATAATGTAGCAAGTAAGGATCGACAACTCGAATACACGGAGGGAGACCTCAATTTCGATTGTTCGATTTGGCTATACAAAAGCTATCTATGCTTATATTTTTTATGCATCCGAGCTGATCATTATTAATCGATATACCTTACCCGCCATTCCGACATATCTTTGTCAATTCGATCTGAGATTTATTCGTTATATCAACGGTCGATATTGAAAAAATTATGCATCGCAAAGCAGAAGGACCAGTTTACCCCGCACCAGCATAGATGGCAATGGATGGCATAAAAGCTCTAATCTCTATCTGGAACTTGGCGCCTGTGGTGGGGGCGGCGCACCCTTCAACTGCTTGGCTAACGAATCGTCTTCATGCTTCGTTTGTGGGTTCCTTGTTGCGTCGACTCATCCGCTCCGTCGGCCATTTCCAGCAAACTGACTGCCGTCGGCCGTTGCATGGTGCCTCATTCGGGCGACGAATACTTTATGGCGGACTTATTTTTTTTCGGACGAACATTTCTCCATTTTAGGGGACGGGATTTTGAACCTTGAACGACCAGTAGCATGTGTCGAGTCGCCAGCGACCCAACAACAATATTTTTTTCACTGTTTGGTAGGCGAAAGCGTCATCGATTATAGATGTTGAATCCAACGTCGGTATGAATGAAAGAGAGGCGTCTACCATTTGTCGTCCCAGCACGAGTCCCTTGTCATGTATTCATTTTCACTCACTGATTGATTATACCCAGAATGTCTAAACAAAGTGAATATTTATACTGTGGTTTATGTGCACTTCATGCATGAAAGACATTTAACCGAGTTTCGTCATCATCATAGTCGAAGTTGTTTCGTCGGACCACCAAAGGTCATCTCCATCGCCAGTGGATTTTCACTCGGCTGTTTCAACATCCACTCACGAGAACTATTCGGGAAGAGTGATGGGGAGCAAATGACGGCGACACCGAATGCCTAAGGTAATTCGTGGGCTATGCAATAAACACGCGAACTGGTGCAATCTGGCGGCCATGACGCGGACTATAGTCCCGCCCACTAGCGGCGCTAGTTGCCTGAGACCCAACGAGTCATTTGTGCTTGGCGGATCGTTGAGCTGTGCGTATGGTGCCAGTTATCTTAGTTTCTGTTGACCTTGTTTATATGGTTTGTCCAAAATAAAAATTTACGAAATCACGGAGCAACGAATCAGCATCAAGTTTTTTGGCAAAGTGCGTTAAAAGTTATCAAGAAATTACTGAAACGTTGACAGCTGTTTACGGTGATAATGCTCTGAAGGAAATATCCATTTCCAAGAGGAATGAGCGTTTCAAAGATGGTCGACAAGAAATAAAGGATGATGCAAGGCCGGGACGACCTTCAACAATCTCTGTTGACGACAGCATTGATCGTGTGCGGACCCTTGTTCTTACCGTAAATGCTGAGTTCTGCCGTACAGTTCTCAAGCGTTTGAGAGATCGCGACCAAATTGGTCTCAAGACGATGGATGGATGCTTCACCATGGCAATGCACCTGCACACTCAGCATCGATTTTTCGCCAGTTTCTAGCAAAAAATTCAATCCTCATCCTTGATCATCCTCCTTATTCGCTAGATCTCGCCCCTTGCGACTTTATTCTATTCCCAAAATGCAAAAATGAGATGAGGGGACATCACATGGGAAGATGAGGACACAATGAAGTAAGAAACGACGACGAGGATTTCCAAGGGTGCTTTAAATAGTGGAAAAGAAGATGGAATTAGTGAATAGCAATGAATGGAGAGTACTTAGAAGAGGACAAAATCGATGTAGACTAAATTTTGCCAAATAAAGTAATTATGGCCTCAGTTCGCGTATTTATTGGACAGAACTCGTATACATAACATCCTTTTGGTCACATCTGGACAGCCAGCGAAAGTGCCACCACTGGTTTGCAGAGTCTCAACACATCAATGAAATTATTATCATATAAATTGTTTATATCTTTTCTTAAAAGTATTTACACTATTAGGAAAGGGTTCTATTTGTTTTGCAGGTTAACTGTTCCAATCAACAATCGTTTTATTAAGAAATGAATTTTTTTTATTCATTCTTTGTGCCCAACATTTTACCTTGAATTTGTGCTGATTTCTTCCTATCAAATTTGGAATTTCCGTCTCTTTCCTTAGTTCTGCCCAAGCTTTCTCTCCCTTTCATAATGCAGCAAATTTCACGAAGTCTGCTCGTATTTTTCTTTTACTTCTTTAAAGGTTCCCAGCCCAGCGCTTTTAACACTTCAGCCACACTCTCCATCCTCCTATGCTTCCCCAGTACATATCTGGCAGCCTTTCTTTGGAACTTCTCCAATGTGTATGTAGCTTGGTAGTATTATGCAGCATATCTAAGTGCTAAGTTTAGTATGAAATGAAAATAAAATTTAACATTTGGCGATATGAATTTTGAACTCCCTCAGCATGTTCAACGCGCGATGCAACCAATGAGAAACGGCAGTTTTACGTCACTTTCTCCACCTTATATTTCCCAACTTTCACAGAAAACATGCATATAAACTTAAGCATGCATAACATTAGACTACAAGCGCAATCCATAAAAAAATAACTCCCACTCTCCCTCGCTTAAAGATCTCTGTATTTCTTTTTATTTGTACGAAGTCTCTCCTCCTCTGCGCCGCCTCTTTGGGGATGAAGTTGGAACGATTGTGAGTCGAAGAATAATGGAGGTTCATTGAGAGGAAAGGCGGTTCTGGGCTGGAATGGCAAGCGACCGTTTTGAGGCGAAGTCTTCAACCGTCTCGGCTCGAACACACAAAACGGAGAAATTCAAAAAGCTCACGGGCAAGAGCATTGAAAAAATATTTCTCTGGCTTGTGGATCTAAGCTCTCGGATTAAGACTCCAGGAGGCAAATGCGGCAAAGAATTTTTTCCATGCAGATTAAGTGGTGTTTTGATCGTTCAACCGCTTCGTTTCCAGGTTGTCTGGAGGAAATGTTATAATGACTGAGAAGAGGGTCCGCCTGCCGTCTTTCCTCGGTTGTCCCATGGTTCTTTTAAATAATTTAATTACCATTACCAATTTAATAAATTTTAATTATGAATGAACGCGGCCTAAATAACAAAAACACTAACGATCCTTGACTTGAATGCTTATTTGAAATTTGTTCTAAAATATAATCTTCCCCTTTTTCAGATGAAAAAATGGTCAACGCGTGCTCCAGTTGTCATTATTAATATAAGGGTTAAGATTAAGTGAATCATTTATCTACTGATTTTTAAGGTTTTGATAATAGCAATCTTCTGCCAGCGTAGAGATTAGCCCCAAGTCAGATTTGAAAAACTGTTTTTACGTGAACATTGTAACCTCAGTAGCTCCACCTTTAAGGAAGCAACCACTTTAATGGTAGACTTGAACCTAACTAGCATTATAAGTTAAGCAAAGTAGTGGACTATAGCGTAGTAATATTTTATAGATTGTTGTGAGCCTGTTATTGCTTCAGGCGGATGTTAAAGTTAAGCTTCAGTTGAGCGAGTCGTCATAACTTCCCTCTTTCCTTCAACGATTGTGCGAGAGGGATGAATGGTGAAAGCTTTCGCCGATTAATGCCAAGGGACAACACTAAAACTCGAATTTCTTCGCTCGTATTTCATCACAACATCTTGTTCCTTTAAAGTCCCCCAAATTTCAGAGTTTATGAGGACGCCTCTATGCGTAGCTTAACTGGCTAAAGCACTTCGCCGGACATTGAGTTGAACCTCGCGTTGACATAGCACTCGAACACGTCTCCATTCTTCCGCTTCTCAAAATACGATGGATAAATGTAGCGAACACAAACCTCCGTATGCGTGTTGAGGGGTAAGGTTACTTCCACGTGCCACCAGGAGTGCTTCTGGAGGTCTTTTTTTTGTGATCTACAATCATGTGTGTATTAATTTTCTGCCTACCCTCGTATGTTATTGATTGAGGAATCGGATGGAATGAAATTAAAAGAAGGTATGTTGACTTCTGGTGGAAACCCTTTATCAGTAAATAAAATAGCACTTTGCAATATTCCGCACAATTTAAAATAGTAATCACCCGACCGAGCTCGATGCCAACTCATCTTCGGCATGAAGTCACGAAGGAAAAAACGGTGTGGTCAAAACTGTGGCTTTTCAATCGTGTGCATTATTTTTTCAACTGCCGTTGGTTTAACTATTTAAGGATACGGATGGATCCACGTTCTTTATTCATTAGAGACTTTTGTTAAATACAATGTTTGAGACGTCACTTTATGGAAGCGATTCATATCGGAAAAGAAAATACTCTGTGGGTCCACATGTATTTTATTATGCACGACCTAGGTTTCGCCTCACAAAAGACCTTACAAAACCTCAGGATGACTTTGAAAGTCGAAACGTAGGTTGTGCATAATAAACTACATGTGGAAGAACAAAGTATTTTCTTTTCCGACTATTATTAACATTGATCAGAAGAAGATTCTAACACGAGACAGGGTGTCCCATGTCCATTGGATCATTAGATAGCCACTTGTGCATAACACGGAATCGAATCCTGCCGACATTTCTATATATTCGGATAGAAAGATGATTTTAAAAAATATTAGGTGATCGAGTAGCTTCGAGCTCTCTTCAAATTGATCACTTGTTGAATCCTCACAACAAACTGATGCTCGTTGGACCTCGCCCTACCACAAACTGATCTGTGAATCAAGACAGCACACGGCCACACTTCATAATAGCTTCAACGGGGCCTCCGATCGGTCTTGAGCAAGCGCAAAGAGCCACTCCCAAAAATAGAAAGGTTAATTCCGTTTTGGCGGTGAATGGAAGGTCTCGGAAATAAACAGACGACCTCACCTTGCCGTTCCAAACGCCTTAGGTTCAGCAGCCTCTTATGGAGGGACACCTCGAACCATCCGGATCCAATCGAACGGAGTGCTCTTGAACGACAAGAGTCGAGGCGATGCTTGCGCTTTCGGACGAGGAGGATTTGCTTGTAATAAAACAGTCCAAAAGTTATTTTCACGAAAATTATAGCACATAAGTATTAATCGTCCATGGGGAAGTTTCAATCGTTTGAAATTATGAAACGAGTGCAAGATCGTATTGCTAAATTGGACATCATATTTAATGTTGGATTAGTATATTTGTGTTTTAACAAAACCCATTATAAACCGCCGTATTGACTCAATTGTTGATGAGGTAATACTAGGCTACACCTACATAATGCCCCGCAAGCCACCGCGAGGGCGTGTGGCGGGGGGTGTAGGTCACCACCTGAAAAGAGAACAAAACCAAATGCAAAATCAACACATCCATGCAAACCTATGCCCTCATTGGCGTATGCATTCATGAACAAATACTTTCATTTTACAGGATATCATAAAGTCATCACAGTAAAGGGTTAGAGGCGTAAATTCAATTACCGCAGACCTCAATATATCAATATCTTGGTGTTATCAGTGACCCAACAAATTCTTTTGCAAATTACTATTGGTAAAAATGGCTCATGTGTAATTCAGGGTAATTAATGCGGGATGTCTCGGAATGTGTGGTCGTGTCCCAATGAAGTATTGTGAATTTGTCGATCGAAGACGCTTACAAGGCAACGGTCAGTCTGGGGTGTCGATGCCCCCCTGTCTCTTCTTTCCTCCAATGGGAAAAGGGTCAGACGGAGGATCTCGAATAATAATGAAGGGGGTGGAGGGCGGGGTGGGGTTGAAGATCTTGGGGCCCCGGTGACTTTGATACTTAAAGAATAGGTCGATATCGATGTTTCGCGACACCCTTGATAGATGTCAGCAGTACACGCCATCAAGGGGGCAACGGTCGCATTGCAACGCCCCTCTTAATCCCCCGGCCGTCTCCTCTAAATGCCCCGATTGCCCAGGAGGGAAAAAGGGGAGGGGTGGCTTTTAGGGCCGGCGGGGGAAGGGATGGGAGAGTAGCAACAAGTCTCTCCATTCGGCGGGAGGGGGTGACGCTGCGGCGGGACTCCTCTTGAGGGGGCCGCCGGAGTCAACCCGCTCATCCACGGTTTACACCCACCTGCTGGGGCTGGTGCCTTGGGCAAAGAAACTGGGTCCTGGTGCGTCAGCACTAAGGCACTGAGGTCTTAAGCTACCGGTATATGTATGTTTTGTATAAAAATATTGGGGAAACATTTCGTACAAATAGATTCATTTCAGATATTGGTACAATGCCGCAAAATTCTTCAAAGTATATCTCCTTGAGAGTCGACATACTTTTGCCTGAGGGTTTTTCACGACTCGAAGGCTCCCTGATAGGCGGGTTCCGGAAGGTCCTTAAGGATACGCGAACAAGCTTCTTTTATGGAACTTAGGTCTAATGGCATAGTGGTGTTCCTTTGATGGATCGTTGATTTCACTTTTGGGAATAGGAAACAGTCGGCTGGTGCCAAGTAGGAGCTGTAAGGAGGTTGGAGAATCGTAGCGATGCCGTTTCAGGAGGTCTTCGCAAGTAGAAACTCGACTCTGCTCTTTTGGTTTTTTTCTCAAAGTCTTGATTCTAATGAAAACCTCAGAATCGACAAATATCTCACAGTGCCATTATCTTGGGAAATAATTCTAGGTGCTATTACTTAAAGTAAAAATGCTAGATGCCGGTATCCTGACTACTAGGCCGTACTTAGGTGCGATGCCCAATGGCAGACTCTAAGCTATCTGCACCTTGGTACCATTGCCTACGGAGATAATCCTAAGAACCGACACCATTGCACTTGTATCCAGATTAGGAGTCTTAAGTTTTTCTCGGACATAGGTTTCGGTACGATCCGTGGTATTATCCAGTACCTAGATACTACTACACAGGGAAATAACCCTAATTAACGATAAATGGATACTGGTACGCACTCGTATACTGGGTAAGAATCCTTGGTAACTTCTGTGCCTCGGCTCCAATGCCATCATTGGTAATAATCGTTAGCTTTTTACTCGTACCTGAGGCAGGAATCGTAAATATCACACATTATCTAAGCACCGGTAAAACGCGTATAAATAATATATCCTTCGTTGTTGATTGTTCACATTTTGGCGGCCGTGCGTGTGGCCGGTCGACAGGGCAACGCCCAGGGGTGGTGGAAGGGGGAGGGTGAACGTGGTTGAAAGTGGCATTTACGGTTGGAATCTTATTTAGGAGTTAATTTGCTATCATAATGAAAACTATATACCATGCCAGGCGGGCATTGAAATTTAGGGCATTGGCACTAAGTGAGACACGGAGAGGAAGGCCGAGAATAAATACAGTTAAAACTGCTGAATGGAAGATGTCAGCGGGAGGAACTGTCAAGGAAGTAGGAAGTGGCAAGGAACAGGATATATACATTAACGAGTATATATATATGTATATAATATAAATGGACCTAGTACTGGTAGACAAAGACAAAAACACAGACACACATATAAAAGAGGGACTCACTGGGTATCGAATTTTTGGTGGTCAAACCACCTTTATCATGAGGATGAAGGAACGGAACCCCGAAGAAAGGTGGTTAGACCACCAAAAATTCGAAACCCAGTGAGTTTCTCTTACATATGTGTTTCTGTGTTTTTGTCTACTAGTGCTAATTCCATTTACATTATTACTGACGTCCGTGAGACTTTCTCAAAATATATATACATATATATTAATATATACATATACATATATATATATACACACACATATGTGTTTGTGTGTGTGTGCATTGTATTGTATATGTGTTTGTGTATGTATATATACACAAACATGCCTGTATAACGCATGGGGAAGGGCGGCGATTTGAAGGAGTATCGGCAATCTGGCTGTTGGGAATTGGTGAAATATCAGGGATGCATTCACCTCCCGAATATAACCGCGGTAATTGGTTCCTGTCCAAGTAGGGGATGATTAAATTCTTTAGTTTGGATAAAGGAGTGAATGCCTGCGTTTCAATCACCAAATGTCGCTACATGAGCAATGTTGACACGTTACCGGGTGCTGTGAACAAAGCAGCATCAAATTCAAGGGTCTGCTTAAAAACCCTTGGGCGAATCAAGAAGACCAATCAGGTGTTGCGGAAGGGAGGAGTCGTGAAGGAGTAGGTGAGAAAAGTGTGGCGGAGGCGAAGGGAGTGGTAATTCAAGGATAGTGACCTGCGGAGGTCGTCGATGAAGGGAAGTGTTCTTAGTGAAACAATGCAAAACTCAGAGCTCTCTTGAATGTGGGCAACCGAAAAGGACATCTAAGGCCCGCGAATTATGTAAATTCAAAACAATTAAAATTTGAAATAGCCCCGGATTTTTTTGGATTTGATTTGAATTGTCTGGATTAATTTCTTTTCAACGGTTTCGATTCAACGGCTAATCTGCAAACTATAGGAATTCGCACCCTAATAATAGAGTGGATTGCGGTCAGTCTTCCTGAAAACGCAAATATACCGACGTACTTTCAAATTCAGGATTTTTTCTGGCATTATTAATTGCAAAAAGATCTTCAGCGTTAAAATCGCGTAAAAAATATCGTTCAAATTCCGACCTGGAGAAACCGACGGCACAGATGTAGGCACGTTGATGTAAATCGCGATTTTCTCCGAAAGAATGTTTTTACGAATATCGATACACGGTTTCTATTTTACACGAACATATTAAGCCTATGGAAAAATCTGCCCGCAATCCGTTATCATTATTTTGAAATTTGGTTCAATAACTACTCAGTGTCCGTGCTGCAGGACTTTGCACTAAGTATGATTTAAAGCGTCTGGAGAAAGGCACTTTTGTCTAAAACCTGAGCAACTCCAGGAAAAACAAAACCTGATTTGTAATTAAAATTTTTAAATAAAGAGTCATTTAATATTTTTGCAAAACAAATTCATAATTATAGAAGGTACATTTTATAGTAACTGAATATATACATTTTTATAAATGAATTGTTGTGAAACATAGTATTTCTGAGTTTAGAACGTTGAACTACTTATCTTAAAGTCCGGATACGATTACCAGTTACTTCCTTTGGCACCCTCTGCCCTTTACCCGAACTGTGAGATATTCCGGGCACCATATCTACCGGGAAAACCATAGACAGCACGGGGAAGGAACTTACTCCTCCAATCCCTGCAGTGATGTGTGGATATCACACGTCTCTGCGCTTAGTACCTGGTGAGCTCCGCCCTCGCCTATTGAAATAAACCTTCGGATTAGGAAAAGATGCTAGGATAGAATATTTTATGGCTTCTATATGCTCGTATGTTTGGTTCTCTGATGGATTACTCCCTGTCCTGGGTGAATCAACACCTTATGCTGGAGGTTCGATTGACATTGAGATCATTTTTCGTTCCCTCGCTTACGGTTATGATTAACCATTTTCCATTATTGACGTGTCTTGCCGTCTAAACGAGATTGTAGTTAAAAAGAACCCTAAAAGTCTCCCTAATTCCCCTCTAATGTGCTAATTTCACCGTTTATTTATATTTCTTTTCATATATATTTCCACCATACTATTTGCAAAAGACATAAATTTTAATTAAAAAATATGTTCGGCAAGGAATTCAAGGCTTGTGACATTACATAAGGGATTGTGAATGATCCTACAACTTACTGCCTTGGTACCAAAAATTCCGATTGCCATAAAACATCGAAATTAGCAAATTAAATGGTGAAATTGTCATTTCTCTTCCCAATATATTCAAGAATTCGTCTCTCTTTAGATAGTAAACAATTTTTAGGGTTAATTTCTGGAGTTAATTGATAGATTTCAATGCATTTCATTATCAATTTAATCCGTGGTTTCTTTATTATTCGCAAAAAATCTCCGCGATATGAGCTAAGGTTACGCTCAGGTTGACGTACCGTTGCGGTGCATGGCAGAAGGAGAGAGTATTATTCTATTGGAATTAAACTGAATAAAAATAATCAACCATTCAGTTGTTGATTTGTGTCTGCCCCAAATGATTTATCAATTCTCATTTGCTAGCAGAATAAGAACAGTAGAAATAACAAGCAGCACAGGCGTGACTATTAATTACATGACAGAATATACGAAAGATAGACACACGTGCTTTTATAATTTTTGGTGATGCAATCATTCTTCAGCGAAAGGAATGTCCATGCTACGCAGCGAATATGCAGTTTGTCGCATTCTTTGTCCTCCATGGAAGGGACTTGAAGAAAAAAATGGAAGAGAACAGAACTGAGAGCTGAGGACACCTCGGATTATCTAAAACTTGAGGGATGTGGAAGGATCATATGCCAATATAAATTATAACAAAAATTAATAATAATTACGTGAAATTTTCCTGTGATTTTATATATAAGATATCCAAGAGTTTAGCCTAACCTCTAAACTCCTAAGAAGTTTAAACTTGGCACGCTGCCAGCATTATATGTTAAATCTGATGAAACATTTACAAAACCCCAAGTGGAGTCACTCATAGTCCAGGGGTAAGGAAAACAATATCTTATAAAGATGCGTGGGAAATGCTTCGGTGGTAACCTCAAAGTGCGATACACCTCTTCACCTATTTGGTAATTAATATGTCTGTAGACACTAGGTGACGGCCGCAGGAAATGCCTTGTTTTACACGTGATACATTGCATATTTTGATTTTAGTCATGGCTTATTATGTTCAAACGTTATATGCTCGAGACTTTGACCTTGAGAGGTAATTCTATTCGTGTTTCTAGGCGGTGACGTCTTGAAACTATCAATTATTGTTGTCCACTTCAAAGACATTTGCTAAGATTGATGCAAAAAAATTAAACAAAAATTGATTTTAATTATGAGAAAATCAAATTTGCACTTTTCCACAGATTTATTTGAAACGTTTAATGCGTTTCAGTTCATCAAACTATCTTCAGGTACAAGACAAGATTCAAATTGTGGTACATTATAATTATACCTGTTCGAGGAAGGGTGGGAGGAAGAAAAGGGTGAGGAGTAAGGTAGGCGGGGACAAAGAGAGAAGATATGGAAAACCCAAAAAAACAGAGAAACTAAGGAAATGGAGAGTTAAAAAGAGGGTGTGGGAAGAGATAAACACTTGTGGACATCATTTGAAGAGGACGGTGACAGGTAGCTGGCGGTAGGAAGGAGGGAAGAATAAAGAAGGGTTAAGCGGGAAGGAGACATGGAAGAGACGGGGGCAGGTTAAGAGATAATGCGTAAGTGATTCTAAGAAGGACCTTATCAGGGTAGGGTTGTACGATTTTCTTGGTTAAATTAGTGCACAGCTCGCAAAATCATCGCTTTATCATCCGCTGTAAACCTGCGTACGTGTAAATAATAATATAAGAGGGGGTTAAATAAAAATAATAATTTGTAATTACCAGTATAAATATCCGGGCAATTCCAACGAATGCATGCATACAGATGTTAAACTTAGCTGAAGGAGGAAATGAAACTATTTAAGACGCAAAATCGTGTTATTATTCTATTGCGCTGTTTCACTGTAACGCTTGACTGTATAATCCTTCGGTTCTTCGTAATTTCATCTGCATTCATGGACATGTCCTATTTTACCTCCTCCTCTTCCATCTTTAGCGCTCTCCCCTTTTCATCACGGTCTTATCAATATTCTGCTCTACCTCTCAGTATCTCCTCCACTCTCTTTTCTACCTTCTTCGGATTTCCCTCCCTCTCTTTTCCCTAATCATACAAGGCTTGTATAAAAAGTATCGGTAACAATTTTTTCTTGATATGTTCGTGAATTGCTGAATTCAGACCGTCAGTTTAGCGTACGCGTGTTCGCAGATATGGTATTGGCATTGATAAGATGACAGTACACACACCATTATTACTGAAAATTAGGCTATGCGAAAGATCTGCACTAGCTAAACTCGTCCTGAAGGTCTTTGGACGGACGACTAAAAGTAGAGTCGAGTGTCTCGAAGACCTGCAACGGCATTGCGACGATTCCCCAACCACCTTACAGTTCCGAATTGGCACCAGCAGACTGCTTCCTATTCCCAAAAGTGAAATCCTCCATCCATCAAAGGACACCACCATGGAACCCTGACTGCCGTCAAAGAAATTTGCGCGCGTACCCTTAAGGACCTTCCGGATTCCGCCTGCCAGGGAGCCTTCCAGTCCAGGATAAGCCGCAAGAGTTAAAATGTGTCGACACTCTCAAGGGATCCACTTTGAAGGATTTTGAGGTATTGCACGAGCATTATCTGAAATAAGTCTATTTTTCCGAAATGTTTCCCTCCTGTTTTTATACAAAACATATACGAGTATGTACCGGTAGCTCAAGACCTCAGTGTCCTGTACTTAAAATAATTTGAAGGCATTGTAACAATATTTGAAGTGAATCTGTTTTTCCAAGAAATTTCCCGATACACAAATCATGTATTATAACTTCGTCGTTTGTATTCCGTTCCGTTCTTCCGCTCTCTCCTATTTACGATACTTTCTCCATTCTTCTCCGTACCCACATCACAAAGAACTCTAATACACGTTCATTCTTTTGTTCCCAAGGCCAGGTTTCCGAGATATTTAGCGCTGCGCCCCACATCGAAAGCCTTTTTCTGATCTCTTGTTTTCCATTGATTGTAAAGTGAAAACGCACGTCTCTTGTCTACACAGTCGAAGTTCTCCCTTTGGACATTCACTTCTGAATGCCGGCGTATGATGGAGCCTTCAATTGCACGCGCCCGGTGCAGAAGTAAGTGCGTGCGTCACCAACTTGCGTGCGTGGGCGTTTCCTCCCCCTGCCCGCGACACGCCAACCGCGACCCTCCCCCCGGAATGGGAGGGTGACGTGGGGAGAGGTGGGATGAGTGGTGGTGAATAAGGGTGGGTGGGAATTTTTCCCAAACCCTTCGCTCGATTCACCTTCGGCAATCTCCGCCTCGCCACTCTCTCTCCGCCACCCCCTCGATGCCTCGTCGACACGCCACCGCCTCCCCGACACGACGTCGTGTACACGCAGTCGGGGAAAGACCTGCCCCACCACCCCACTTCACACTTGAACGGTAACCCCTTAAACGTTAATTCCACCCCACAGGTATATTCCAGCGATTAAAAGTAGCTTTTTCTCGGTCCCTAGCGACTGTTTCCCAATAAGTGACGCGTGGGGCTTCTCCCCTTAGCCCTGAATGATTTCTTTCTTCATAACCTTTGGGTGTGTACCTTCATGCCATGCCCAAAAACCACCTTCGTTCCTCTATCCAGCCTACCCAACTCTTCGATGACCTTATTTTTGCATTTATTTAGCGGATTTCCAATCATTTGGAATCACAGATGTGCAACCTATCATTAAATGAATGAATCTATTAATATTTAAAGATGTTTGAATATTTTCGGTCGCTAATATGAATATCTTTGTGCATGAATGGGATTCGCCTTTTCTCCAATTGCTCATTTCTCAAATATTATCTCTAATTGGTTTATATAAAAACTAAATTAATATACGAGAAACTTTAATGAATGGAGCAATGTTCAATATTTCATAAATAATCAGGTTCCAACCACCAATTGGCAATTACTGTCGGAGTTCGATGACGGTACCCTACGGGAGACATGAATGCAGTGTATAGGGTCAATTTTCTCGGAGGAAACATTTTTAGATCCATTGTGCTAATGCTTTTTTCCAATAATTTGTAAAATAAAGTAAGACATTCATCATTTGAGAAGATATTTGACAATTTTTTTTATCTAATATGCAATCGTGGTAATATAGGAGACAACTCGTATATCTATGAGATTATGATGCAATACTTAGAAACACGATGCGTGCTGTCAACCATTTTTCTTGTTTTGCATATAGATGAACTTATATATTTCGATAAATAGCTACAATTCAATGAAAGGCTCTCTAAAAGATTAAGAAATATTTATTATACGCTTAGTTCTTACTCTTGCTACTTATAAATCTGTTATGCGGGGATGTAATTCGTTGCTCTTCCGATAAAATCAAAAGAATATCTAATTTTCAAGATTGATGAATATTACGGTTTGTTTTTGATTCCATCTAGTTGAAATGTGTTTGTTATTTCTTACAAATTAAGGCCGTTTAAATACTTTAATGGTACGTGACTACGGAATAATTGCAGTTTAAAGACTTTCATTAATGTGATATTTCATACCAAAGGTATGTCAGAAGAGAAATTTGAGGAAGAAAGCTGGGCACATAACCAGAGGCCCTGGGTTCGATTCCCGGTGCCTCCTCTGGGCAACCTCAGATTCACCCAAGCTGTGAGATATTTTTAGGTCGAATAGATCATTCAGGGAAATCGCAAATGGCTCTGGGAATAGGAAACTGCCCTGCCCACTCTTTTCAATATCCTGATAATGCGTGTTAATATCGCATGCCATATATAACACACTTGGTACGAGATAAGCTCTCACCTATGAAATACAGCATTAGGATTTGTAATTAAGGTTTGTAATTGGCGACTTGAGTGAAAGGATAATTACGGGACATTTGTCAAACGTTTTATGAATTGGATACAGAAGTTGATGTCGTGTTGGAGGTAAGGGGACTTGGGGTAATGGATGCGACATGAAGAGTTAATCTATTAGAACGCTAGCACTTCACTTCGAGTGTTCAGCTCTCGACTTTCCCGCGTTCATTGCGCTCGCAGGAGTTCGTGCACACAGACGCACACCCACCCTCCCTCCCCCCATCCCTCCCCCTCTTCTACAACCAAATCGATCGAATGGTCTTTAACGGGCCCTCAAAAAAGACAAAAAAGCGGTTCCATCAAACCGATGACAGCACTGACCAATGGAAGCGACCTCTGCATCCCACCAGCAGACAGGAGAGAGGGCGACACTTGCAAGTTTCCGCCACCTTCAACTATGAAAACATTTTATTTATATCCTCATCGTCGACTCTGGCGCATGGACTTCATTTCCTGAAGAACGTTTATGCTAAAAAAAACAACCAAACAAAATTACCTCGATATACTACTTTACACTTTCACACTTCACTTCGTGGTATTGTTTGATGTCCATAATAAATGGGTTTGCTATTGTCCATAGACTTTATTTTAAGGTACAAAGCGTTTCATCAACTTGCGGGATCATCAGGTACAAGTTTGGTCCACGTGCAGCAGTTGAAGGTTTACCCTAAGGATAGGGGGGAGGGGGTGGCTATGTAGGAGGGAGGGTGGGGGTCGGGGTTTTTTCGAATAAGGAAAAAGAAAGGTGGAAGGAAGGAGTTTTTCACGTTGTACAAACCTTACAATAAATTCCGTGGAAAATTAAAAACACATTTTAAATGGAAATTACCTAGAATCTATTAACACATACTATTTTTCAAATAATAATCATCGCTCAATAAGTCCCGGGACTAACCATGAAAATAACATTTGTTTGGCAAAATTACTTTTTATTCATCAACATAATCACCTTCAAGAGCTATACAATCATTCCTACGCCTTTCTAACCTTTCAATACCATGCTCATTAAACGATTTGTCCTTGTCCTCAAAATACGTAAGGTTCAGTTGATCGGCGATGACTTCCTCATTCGAGCCAAATCTTTTTCCCTGGAGCATCTTTTTGAAATCAGCAAACAGCCAGTGGTCGCTGGGGGCTCTAGATCTGAAGAGTAAGTATGGTGGGTGATGGGGCAGCAGGTTTTGAAGCCCAACTCGATCAATTTGGCCATTATTTTCATTGACTTGTGGCACTGTAGTGCATTGTCTTGATGAGAGATGATTTTTTTCTTGTTCATGTGAGGTTGTTTTTTGCGATTTCATCCTTCAAAAGCACCAACAACTCAATTTAATAGTCGTTATTGATAGATTTTCCCTTTTCAAGGCAATCGATGTAAATTACACCTAACGCATCCCGAAAATGATATTTAGTTCAATAAGTTCCGGGACTATTGAATGATGGATTAAATATGCATAAGACCCAGGGCTGTGACAATTATAAGCACTCTGTTTATGCGTGGAACGAAAATGCTGCTGCTCGCAGTGAACATCAGGAGTATTAGAATTAGGGAGAAGTCTGCTCCAAAATGACGAGGTGGGTATTAAGTTAGGGCTTATTTGTTGTAGCTTCATTGGATATGTCTTTGTATTTCAAAATATTCACGTGCCAACACTCCCGCGCCCGTCTAATAACGAGTGCCTGGACCCAACGCAGGTGTCCTCATTTACAATTAAAATTCATGCGATAAAGAGACACCGGCGACGATTACAGGTGAGCGAATTAAAAAGAGTAATTTCATCCATGCAGTTGTTTACCCTTTAGCGCATTGTATTTGTGCAGACACTTCTCGTCTAGCCCTCCTGAGTTTGAATACCGGTCCGATATTTACAAGATTTGTAAACGAGGAATCACTAATATTTTCTTCCTTACGTGTGTGTGAAGTGGTGAATGCAGACCTAAGTGTGATAGACATGATCGTAATAATGGCATTGATAAGATTATAGTCCACACACCATTATCACTGAAAATTTGGAGATACGAAAGATCTGCGCTGGACTCGTCCTCCCGAAAGTCTTCGAACGGACGACCATGAGCAGAGCCGAGTGTCTGCTTGCGAAGACCTTCTGCATCTGCATCGCGACGATGTAGATGCAGATGCAACCCCCAACCCCCTTAGAGTCCCGACTTGACACCAGCAGACTATTTCCTATTCCCTATAAAAGTGAAATCTTGCCTCAAAGGACGCCACCACCATGGGACACTAAGTGTCGTCAAAGATGCTTGCGCGAGTACCCTTAAGGACCTTCCGGAATCCGCCTTCTAGGGAACCTTTGAGTCGTGAAAAGGCTGCCGGCAAAAGTGTGTCGACGTTCAAGGGATATACTTTGAAGCGTTTTGAAGCATTTTGGCATTATCTGAAATAAATCTATTTTTCCGTAAATTTTTTCCGATACTTTTTGCACAAACTATGCATGAGAGGTCGAATGGTTCCGAATAGGTGTCTTACGCTATTCATCGTACGAATGGCATGGAAAGGATTATCATGAAAGTTTTTGCAAATTAAGGCATTTAAAGTGGAAAAAGTTCCAAATTGCCACGGATTTAGTTCTAGATCTATGGGATCCAGGATAGCACAATTTTTTAATAAGAAAGTTTTTTTGGTGTATTAACGTAACTAGTCAATTTCTCGAGTCTTCTCCATACTCATGGTGAATGAAGAATGGGGCAAAGGGTTGAGGATTAAATATTGATATGAAGCAAAGGGAGGAAGTTGCTCTGGGTAAAATCCGAAAAATGAAGAAAAAGTGTTGGGAGGGGATGTTGAGAGGTAGAGTGGGACGATGACGATACCGTGATGCATGGAAGGGAGAATGTTAGATAAGTGGGGTAGGAGATGAAGTGGGAGTGGGGGGGGCTGAGAAAGGGCTTCTCAGACGGCTTTAATGCCAGTTGAAGAAGGCATGATGAACGGAGGAAGGTTCGGGGAAAACTAGAGATTAGTTTGGAAAGAAAGTCCACGCAATAGGTAATAGACTTTCGGAGCCATCACAGCCTTACTTAAGACAAATTTTGATGCTGTCTTTGTGTTTGCATTTTATTTCTAACAACCTTGAATCGCGGACTCATTGAGTTGAATGGTTCCTTGTGGATGCACCCCCCGTTGCTTGACTTGCTGAACATCGCTCTGAAGCTAATTTTCTTGACTGATGACCGACACAGGACCGCCATCCTCGACGACGTGGACTTTTGAATTATGGACTCATAGACGTGGGGGAGTTGGGGGAGGAAGTACGTACCTATCAGGGGCGGCGGTTGGAATGAAGCGGTTGATGCGGGACGTGCGTGGGTGTGCTGGTCGGGGAGAGTGCGGTTCCCGAAGGCCCCAAACCATGGTCCAACCAGCGGGAGTGGACCGCGACGAGAGAGGGAGGAGAGGAGACCAACCCCCGTCTCAATCTCCCGTTCTGCTTCCCCTCGTGTCAGGGGGGCGCGAGAGTGATGCCGCTGCTTTTGCTGGCTCCCGGAGCCTCTCCTGGCTAATGGACTCGCCCGGAAGGCGGGCGTGGCTGCGTTTCTGTTTCGTTATTCTTTTTATTTTCAAATTTAATGCGCTCTCATCCAACGAGCTCGCTCCAACACTCCTGACTTCTGCCTCGCCAGAGTCCTAAATGACCTATCAACCTTCCATCTTTATGTCACGCGATGCGATATATGACGTTGTATCGATGCAAAACGGGTAGTTTTTCATAGCAATCCGGCGTACGTATATCGATAACTTAAAGCAAGGGGTATCAATCAGAAGATGCCGTAGGACCTACCGCACTTCTGATGAAGACGGAGCACAATTCTGTCGCAATTATCAAGAAATGACGCGTGAGTGTTCTCTTTATGTGTTCTTCTGTTGTTTGTTGCTGCCAAAATTGTTTATTCAACACTTAAGTGTTACTTCGACGAAATTATATATAGTATATACATACACACACGCTCGATCCAATACACTCGACATTGCACGAATTATCACAACGGCGACAAATTGTCATCACCACGAAGTTCCTTGGTGCGTCGGGGGGTGGATATTGTGGAACGAGTCTCGCCCGCCCCTTTCTGCACCTTCGTCGCGTGCCGTCGCTCTTGGCCGACACGCCCCTGGAAAGGAATCACGCCACGCTGTCTGGGACCCGTTGCTGGAAGACAGGGGTCAATTCACGAGACCGTCAAACGAAGTTGCGAATGTACGTAGCGTAAAGATTTTATGAATCAAAGCCTGTCATATTGGTACGCAGTTTAAGTGTTAAAGGTACTTTCATGACATTACGCAGGGGTTTTCTTTGGTGAAAGCGCGAATAACAAGTCTTGATACCTTATTAACAGTATTCCTTGACTGACTATACCTGATTTCGTTTCATCATACTTAGCTTTTACGCATTAGGAGAGGGAAGCGGCAGGATACCTGCAAATCGGTGTTGGTGCCGACAGTGAAATAGGCGGTGCGACAATGGTCCAATGCTTATTGAGTTAAGCGTGGCAACACTGGCGATGTACCAACCCTTGGAGATAAGACTCCTGACCAGTACTGCGGTACATTTTCGCTTGCGGGTTCTGTCTGCGATAGCTACAAGGACTAGCACAGTGATGTGTATATGCTGATAATCGTTTAACATGGATCTCGCATGATTCCGAGAGAAGGCTTTTGAGATTGATCGCGCGAGGAACATTTCATGGCGCGAGGTTTCTCTCGAGTTCCACCGGCTTCCTTCTGAGAGACGCACTCTGCTTTGGTCCACAGCCACTCCTACTCTCGCTCACTCGAGATGTGAAAACGGGAAATACCCGCGGCGCCAAAATCCCGTAGTCCTGATTCTAAAATGGCTTCATACGTGGGTATGGAACAAAGACACCTCTTGTGGAGTAATTCACCTGTAACGTCCAACCTGCGTGTGGATAATTTTGGTCTAAATTCCAAATGAAATTTTTAAATATTTCTTTTAAGATGTGGTTAATTGAAGTTATCTCAAGTAAAAACGCAAGGAAAAGAATGGAGCAGACGGGAGAGAATCACGAGATTTTAAGATTCTCATTATATGATTAAGAGAATCATGTTAACCTCATTTCGTGAATCTTGAAATGTTGCCTGTAAAGTGTTTAAACTTATATCATGTGTTTGCATATGTTCGAGAAAATATGAGTCTTATTTTTAAAAAAAGGAGATTTTGTTTGTTATTCCACGAGATAAACAAAGGAGGTGAATGTAACAGATCATTTCACTTCTTTGTTCCAAAAAGGATCAATTTATGATGGTATTAACATCTATAACCATTTACCTGAAGGCATAAAGGATAGCAACTCATAGAAGATGTTTAAAATCTAGGTTTAAATCTTTTTTAATCAAAGAGTGGTTTTTATGACCTGGGTGAATATTTTCTCATCAAGGTAAGACAAGCGGTAATTTTGTCATAACCATTTCTCCAAATGTATGAATTAACTCTCTGTTTTCGTTTGACGCCTCTCATATTTCACCATTATAAAATAATTAAATGAAATAATAATGACAAATAAATAAATAGGAGGCATATCGTAAACCTGTACTCGATAAAGGCCGTAGTAGTGTGAGTATCGGATGGATAGTTGGAACGGACAGTGATGGGAAGGTTGTTAAAAGGAGGCTGTCCGTTGGAATCCACGTTTTTCACTGGAGTATTCCAGGGAGCAAAGATTAAGAGGGCCATATGGGAAGAACTAATGTTCGGAATGAAAGTGGGAGCGAATTCAATTTAGTCAGGTCTGTATCAATCTGCAAAAGAACTACAGTCGTTCTGAGACCAACGGAGAGTCAGGTTAATTAAAAAAATTGCAATATTCTAATTAATCACGATATTCCACCATTTCACGCCTGAAACGTCTCTTTTTATTGGTGGGCCAGGTGATACGTTAGGTGTAAGAATCAGCCTTGAGAGAATGATTGTAGTTACTTAGTTTCACAAGGAAGGAACTACTAACACAACCTGTATAAGCGTTGAAGTTAATACGTAGTGCGTAGTTGTAGTTAGTATGTGAATCAACAGTGCACACTACTTAAATGGAATATTTGGGTGCAAAAATCGTGCCCAAGCTGCTGACGCCAGATCAAAAGTTGAAAAGAGTTAAATTTGTTACTGACTGGAAAAATTTACTTATAACGATACTATATTTCTCAGTGTTATCTGACTGTTATCAATTAATAGTGTAATACCGTGTGGCCGAGACCCCTCGTAGGAAAAAAAGCCGGGAAAAGAAAAACAGTATGCGTCGCAACCCTTCGCTCATAGGGGGTTATATCAGATCTGAGGGCACGCGCCCCCTTGGGAAAGAACGGAACTGAATTTGATATTGTCGTTTGAGAGAAACAAGGAAATATTTGGATACATATACACACACACACACATATATACATATATAAAGAATAATGTATAAAATTCTTTTAAGAAAGTCGCCGTGATTGATTGTCATCAAGGAATCCTATCTCTCCTATCCTATCTCCTATTGGCAGGTCCCATTCATTCTTCTTCCGCTTCTTTCAAAAGCATCTCTTTAAGATGACTGTACCTACCCCTGCCGTCTTTTCAGCTCCTCAAATACCTTGAATAGAGTGCATTTCGGGGATAATTGCTTCTGCAGTTATTTTCGCCGGGTTTCCTTTCGTAAGTCTATTTCAAATTAAGATGCTATTTTGCCGTAGTGTCTCTTTCCTTCACTTCAGAGCATAATTTTTCAAAACTCAAAAGCATTTACCTCTGGATTGAGGGTAACAACAGTATATCCTTGAGCACATCTATTGATTTGCTGTGATAGTTTTTAATTAGCTTTGAGGCATTCACTAGCATTATTGCTTGGACGAAACCTCATAAATCAATTAGATAAGTTAATTTCGCTGACTCCTCATTCTCACCTGATTGTACGTAGTTTGTAGATTGTAGATCTTAAATAACTGGACTATTTAATAAAAATAATGATTTTCAGGGTTTGACAGTGAAATAGTAAAGCAAGCAAAAATAAAATATTCCTTAAAATAACCTATTTACGCAAGCCTTTTGATAAGTCTGCTACTGAAACTAGTTCGTGGGAATGGCAAATGTTCATTTTTTGATGACAGCACATTTTTTAGAACGCGTCAATGCTTCTCTTCACCACTGTATCTAATTAAAATCGCGCTCCTCCAGTGTAAACCACTCGATAAAGCTTCTGCGTCGTCATAGCTACGAAACCACTGATTTTAGACATTTTGCCCATTGCGAAAGAAAACGCACTCTATTCACATGACATCCACCTCTGGAGTTAACGCAGATTCCTCTCCAAACACATTCACCCTACTATATTTGGAAGGGCGACACTTTATGGCTTCCTGCCGCTCGGGAAACGTCCCAATAGGACGGTCCAAAGGGACACTCTGGCCGTTTAACTGCGTGGGCTCGCAGGGGATGGGCACTACTTTGTTTAACCTATATTTTTTTCTGAAAACGGTCCCGCGTTTGTTTAAAAATCTCTTTTTTGCCCAACACGTAGTAAGGAAAAAGATTCGATTCAACCCCAAAATATAAATTTCGTACCCTGATTTTTTCAAATGACGCTTTTTCTTTCTCCCGATCGAGATAAAAAATGTGGCGGTTAATTATTCCGACAAGTGACAATCGCTTCTGCGTCTTGTGCGGATAGGACGTGTGCGTGGGACTCAATTACGAGATGAGATGAGTCGTGAGCGAATGGATGACATATTCGCAACCCACTCGCTTTTCCGACAGAATTCCGCCCTTCTTTTGTTCCGACTGAAGAGTTGTGTGTTTCGGCAGCTGGTCTCCTTCGTCCCCCCCCCCAAGTGACGCCTGCGCCACCTTCATCTCGGGGCAATAAATTCGACGCCGGAGCTCCCGCCCTCCATGTCTCACTCACTCTCCGCGTTTGATCGATAGCAACAGCCATTGCGTAAATCATTCCAAAACGGCGGCGGGAGATTTTTTTTCGCTTTGACGAAGTTATATTTATGGGTCGCGAGTGCTCGAAATACAAGTTCACCTCATGTCTCGCCGTCGACTCCAGCACGACCGCCGATTTGTCGCCGCCATTGCAGACGGCGGCGAGTGCTTGGACCAGACTCCCCTCAACAGCCACGGGCGGTACTCGGGGGTAGGAACACGGCGGCGACATTTTAATAGCAAATGCTACCCACAAAAATCTTTAACTCTCTCCGTTAATATCAGTGGAGCACTAATACAGCCTAGTATTCTATGGAACCCTGACCTTTTGATTGGAGGGCCGCTCTTCGATTCCCGGTGAACAGATGTCCTTTCAAACCATTACTTACTCACCCACCAAGGTACGAGGTCTGTCCAATAAATACGTGAACTGAGGCCATAAAAACTTTATTTTGGAAAACTTAGTCCACTTGGATTTTGTCCCCTTCGAAGTACTCTCCATTCGTTGCTATGGACTTATTCCTTCTTCCCTTCCACTGTTTAAAGCACCTTTGGTAGTCCTCGGCAATTAGGCTTTTTAGTTTTCTTGTCGTTTCTTGTTTTATTGAGTCTACATCTTCCCAGCTATGGGCCAGATCTGAAGCGAATAAGGAGGATGATCATGGGTGGCTATTGAATTTCGGCCGGAAACTGGTGAATGATCAATGCTGAATGTGCAGGTGCATTTTCATACTGAAGGATCCATCCATCCATATGATTTTTTGGGTCCCAGATCTTCCTGGGAATACCGCAGGTGGCAAAAGGAATCAAGGAACTGGATCCCCTTAACACTCCGATATAATCACTATTGATGGTCCGCTAGTTTAGATTAGGTTTTGTACCGCTCCTGAACGTTATTAGGTGGGCAGGTACTAATTTCTTAGTATTATAGGTATTCAACAGGTTAATGTAGGTTTTGGACGGACTGAATAGTTAAGTAAATATCTTGTCTCTCCTAACAAAAAACAGCCCAACATCCTACTCTACAACAATTCCCTCTTCATCTTTGTGTACTTCCTTCCTCCCTTCATCTTGTCTAATATCCCTATCATATTCCTGCCCCTTCTTTTATCTAACATTCTCCCCTCTATTAAAGTCTTCAAAATCCCATTGCCAAAAATTATTCTCTCTGCATCTATTTTTCCCACTTCCTTAGGATTTCTCCCAACAATCCTCTCTCTTCACCCCACTATACCCAGCACTTCCTCATTAGTTTTCCTTTCAGTCCACTTCACCTTCTCCATCCACATCCATATTTCAAAATCCTTAAGTCTACGTCTACCCTCTTCAATTCCCATGTTTTCGCACCATACATAACTACGCTCCATGCGAAAGTTTTAATGAGCCTTTTCTTAGCATCCTCGCTCAACATCCCTGTCATCAATTTTCTCCTTGCGAAAGCCTCTTTGCCTAACGCAATTCTTCTCCACCATTTTGGTCTATAACACCTCCGAGATCCGTAAAAATCTTTGGATTAATAATTGAGGTGGTTTCCCTTTGCCTTTCTCAATAGTGTTTTTAATGTGACCCCATCACTTAATGGCCGCTCCACTGAGGTCAGACGCCTTTGCAGCCACCTCACAGGGTGGAACAGACGCTGCGCGGAGAGCCCTTCGTTTGGCTTCTGTCCTTTAACCTATTTGGCATGGGTGACCCTTCCACCACGTCGAGGTTGTAATTCCATCGGGAGTGAAGTGATACTAATCGTCGTGGATTTCACCCACTCTCTACGTCTTGTTTGCCCGATTATTCTTGCTTCCTCAATTCATCATTCTCACCGCCACCCCCGTTTGCCGCCCGAAGACCTCCCTCTCTCTCTCTCCCTCCCTTCCTCCTCTCAATTTTCCCCTCTGCCTTAGTCAATATTCCACTCCACCTCTCAATATCTCAACCAGCCGCTTCATTTGATCTCTCCAAATTTTCTCGCAACAACTCCATTTCCTCCCTCCCAAACCACATTCAAAACTTCACCCTTAAACGTCTTCTCGCCTGCCCGACTTACTTTCGCCAATCTTCTCCACGTCTCAACGGACGCCGGTGCATTTTCATCTCCTTTCTTCAAAGAAACCTGCCGACATTATATTACAACCACTCTCCATATTCTCTCCATATAAGTCTTCATCAAGTGTTTCTTATTGCTTATTTACATGCCGTACTGAAATCACTTTCATTCATTGAGATTTCTTTCGCATCGCTGTTTCTGACACCGCGGTTTATCTCCAGTCGTGTCTTATCCTCTTCCAAGCCCATTTTACTCCAAAATTCTGACCAACCGCAAGGGATAGGAATAGACGAATGGTTTCCATATTTCCTGTGACCTACTTGTCTGACTCGCGATGCAATGCGAATTAGAATTAATTTGAATGCGTGCCGTGCATAAGGAGCATTACATTTTTGATTCTAAACGCTGCGTTTCGACTGTATGATGGTTTCTCCAAATTTGCCTCAAGGGACCCCTTGCATCTGCGACGCTGGCGTCAAGGGAAAAGAGAGCCGTTCTACCGGGAGCAGGCACGCCACTTAAGTACTTACTAATCGACTATCGAGAATCGATTAAAATCAAAACACCAGTAATCGATTGCACCAATTAATCGTAATAATCTAACCGGGTAATTCATTTATCTTCGTCTTATTGATTTGCAATTAAAAATTAAACACATCATTACCTATATGGCAGGAAATAAAATGAAAAGCATAGCCAAATTTCTTTCTAATTATATTTAATTAATGCCATGCGAAAATGATGCATCTAACACATATATTTTGGATATTTTACGTTTTAGTTTTTAATTTGTTTGCCATAGATTCTCATATCAGATTTTAATTTAAATATACTATTTATAGGGTATGAGTACTAATTTAATATTGCAATATTATATGTGAAAATATTAATTGAACGACGTGGACTGTGGCGCGTCGCGCACGACTTCGAATCCCTGAGATATGTACGGTATTTCGTCACAGTATCTTGTTCCTTTAAAAGCCCCCAAAATATCAGAGTTTAAGATAGCTTAAACTAGCTAAAGCACTCGGCCGGGCATCGAGGGACCCGGGTTCGAATTCCGTTCAAGGCGAATTATTTTAGCCTCTAAAATTGTTGCATAAGTATTAACGATTGATAACTCCTGAAAAAATGATGTTTTCATTCGTTTAACAGTCTCAGTTCCATTTACATCTCACTTTACTAACTCGAAGATATCCGAATGTGAAACATACTACTGGATATTTTGTGTATTGAGCATTTTTTCGAATATCGGCGTAGTTTCATGGTGATTTAAATGACTTGTTCAGAATGATGATATCTCGAAAGCAGAATAACAGGGTGTTATGCGGGAACCAGTGAATTATTCATAAGTCTGAGCTGTTGAAGTATTTTTACGTTAAATTTTTGAGTTTATTTAAGATAATTGGCCAAAATTATTGTATTTTCCTAATTTTTTAAATACTTTTGGAATTTTGGAACGCAAAGCTAATGAGATTAACTGTTTGTTTACTTTGTTGAATTGATCAAAACGTGAAGTATGTTTATAGAATATCCAAGTCCAAATATTACAATAATTTTCGATAAACCTGGAAAATATTTCTGTTTAAGTTTCGAAGAATGAAGAAAACCTGCATATGTGCTGTATGTTTAAGAAACAGACATAATTTTGTAAAATATTTCAAACGCATTTTATTATAATTTAAATAATAACAAAATGAAAGTCCGCGTAGGAATGTAAAAGCAATGGGAAAGTGTGCACCGAGAAACATTATCATTGCTTTACACTGCAATGTCCGCAAAACTGACCTCCGTAGCGAAAACTTTGATATGGGGGAAAACTATGTACGGGTCGGAAACATGGTCGTTAAAGTAGGATAATGGGAAAAGATTGGAGGCTTTTGATATATGGGTGTGGAGAAGGATGGAGAAGGTTAAGTGGACAGAAAGGAAAACAAATGATGAAGTACTAGGGATAGTGGGCAAGGAGAGTGGTTTGCTGGGAGAACTCATAAAGAGGGAGGAAATATGAATTCAGAGCGGTTTGATGGGTAATCGGATGTTGAAGTTTATGAAAGACGGGAATATATTAAGTGCAAACGAGGAAGGAATATGAATAGGATGGGGATGTTGGAAGGAATTACACAGAGATGGATAGGGTTAACTGTTGTAGTGTAGGATGACAGGTTAGTTAGGAGAGACATTAAAATGTGTCGCTGTTCAGTCAGGGTCCATCCAAAACCTCTCTCACATGGTAGACTAACAAATAATACTTACAAGAGAAATTATTTATTATTGCGCTTGGCTATAGCGAATACTGCCGGCATGCATACTCGAAATTACGGTAAAATGTTCTATTGTGACTCAACTCACAGACGACGAAGACACTCTGTGCAGTTTAGACTTCGCCACACTCACTCGCGCAAGGAGAGAAGAAAACAGATGTAGTACGAATGTAGGGAGTAGTTTCCGCGTGGGTTGCGGGGTGAGTTTCATTTGGGACAAGGAGTTCTCCTCCCGCGGAGTTGCAGCCGTCGATGGAGATGTTCCTCCCAGGGAGAACGGGCCTCCTCGGAGGCGAGGACAGAAGGGCGGCGGGAGGGGGCAGCACCTCCGTAGTGTCGAGTGGGACGACGAGAGGCGCACGGGGAAGGCCGTGTGTACATATATGTGTGCATACGCGTGGAGGCACTCCTTTGTTTGTTTGTTTCGCGAGGACTTCTGCATTTGGAGTGGACCCCCTCCCCTCTCTCTCCGGAAAGGGAAGGGGGGAGAGGAATGCCTCCTCCTCTCTTTCTCTCCACTGCAGGGAATAACACTCACCTCCATCTGGAACACCCACCCACGCCTCCTCCTAAACCGTGGCACAGATGGCAAAGGATTTCATATTTATATGTGTGTGTATATATATATATATATATATTCAAACTTGAAAATCCCGCCATACGGCGCACAAATATTCATTCAAACAGAAATAGGTATAAGGAAAGGGGATAGGAAAACACATAAAAGGCGAACACAGGACATGTGGGGAAGGCGGTTTTTGAGCAGATCACGAAAGTAAAAATATTTCCTTATCCGGGGTATGTATATATATCATATATAAATATATCATATATATATATATATATATATATTCAAATACGAAACCCCGCCATACGGCGAAAAAATATTCATTCCCACATTTTTATATATAACACATGTATACACTTTTTTTGTCTGTTTCTGCGTTTTCGTCTTTGTCTACTAGTGATAACTTCCCATACATACATTATTATTCACGCCCGTGAGGCTTTCACAAAAGTGTTATTTATTTGTGCGTACTGCAATCATTCTTCGTCGTCTTCTGCCAACGTGCTGCGTCTTTGGTTCCTGTGCTGTGAGTCGCAACCACCTTCCTCTGTGTTCTATCCCTCTTTTCACCACTGTATTACCTTTATTTCATCTTCCACTCACTTACCGCCCCTACCACATTGGCACCTATCCTATTCTTCTTCGTATACATTAACATGAATAACATTGACCCCATCCCCTCATGGCTACGCCACATCAGAAAATATTCCTTCAAGCTCGCCCAATTAACCAGTCACTCTGAGTTTCTTTCGTCGTGTGTCACACTAGGCATAATCCCCAGTGGTCTGCGTACCAAATTCCCACTTTCAGGCTTACCTCCCCAACTTCGTCCCTCCTTGAACATACTAACATTCCAACACTCATATTTCCTCACATATCAGTACATCATTGCCATATATCAAAACTCAATAAACTCCCTGATTAAAATCATTTCCCTGGCCGCCCCACATCTCCCACACAGAGGGGAAGAGACTATTAGGGCGTCCGCGCTCTCGCTGCAACACCGGCGTCAAAAGTTACTTACAAAGTTATCTTCCCTCTGCATTTCACACTTCCGAAAGGGTCTGCGCCTACCGCTCTCCTTGGCCACCCCTCTTCCGCCTCCTCAGCCCTTACACCTCTATAAACCAGACCTGGAATCCATCTATAGCCTCACTCCGCCGATCTCTCGCAGGGTTTTCCCCGAGAAGTACCCGCATTCCAGAGCCTCTGTACCCACCGCCCCCATCCCGCCAGACGAGGAGTCGGACTCCGTAAGCCGCGTGGTTAACCTTTCGTCCAAACCCCTTAACCCAAATCTAACTTCTCTTTTAAACAAGGGCCTCTCTTTCACCCCCACCCACAGAGTAAACCACGGGACAACAAGACGTACTGCATTTTTGCCGGAATCTCCGGTGGATGGCTTTTTGGGAGTCGCAACCCGCACTCCAGCAAATCTCCAGACCCCTTCACAACGTCTTTCATAAATTCAAGCCAGTTTCTGCCCAAAAACTCATTCCCCTTCCCTCAAATCATCCAATTGAAATCTTTAAAAACCTTCTTCTGTCCAGAATTTCCAACCCGTCTTTCCTCTAGTCCCTAAAACTGGGTGACTCACCCAGAGTAGAATCCAGTCCAGCTTTAATATTGGTTGGGCTCAGGCCTTTCAAATAAAAGAATTACATAAAATATCGATGGCCAATTTTATCCATTTCCACAAAGTCATTGAAAATCCACCTTCCCCACTAATCTTGTGATTTTACTTGGTCTGCCTCTATCCCTTTTCCTCATATCAACGCATATTCCGTGCGTGTACGTTTTCGCCGTTGTACAGGACTTCGTGTTTGAATACGTATTTGGCTCATAATACGGATTTCATTCTCCCGGTTCTTCGTATCTTCAAACACACTGTACCTACTCTTTATGGTATTGTATAAATGCTTTCTCGGTTATGTTTCCTTATTGTGCATTTGCTCATTCCTCTGACATTGGGTGAACAGCCTCCGAGCACCATCTCTAGGCCCTGGAATCCGGCTATTTGGTTGGTAGCGTGAGATAGATTGGATGGTAGGGTAGTGATCAGTGCATTGCTGTTTTGGAAAGCAAAAAAGACGCTGGGGTGTGTGAGGCCCCAAGGGCCCCAAGCTAAGGCCTCCTCATTGTTATAGGGAGGCTATTTTCTTAAAATAATGCTAGGCTGGACCCTTTCCGGACACATCTCATGTGTGTGTGTGTGTCTATATGTGTATATGATTTCTTCGAAGTGCCACGGAAGTGTTAAATAAAAAACGTTGGCAGAAACACACCATATAAGAACACATAAAAGGAACACTCACACGTTATTTCTTAATAATTTCGACGGATTTGAGCTCCATCTTCATCAGAAGATTAGTTATTTAGTTGCTGTCAAAATTTTATACATATATATGTATATATGTTCATATATTTGTATATACATATATATAGCAATATAAAATTCGAACTGCCCAATAGAACACAACAATATAAATAATATCACGTAAAAGGACTCGAGGATTTGAGATGGTTTAAGCTTTCGGCCATCTCGGAGACCTTCCTCAGATCAGACTGGAAGGTTTCATAAATATTCATTTATTTATGTGAAAATTATTAAACGAGTGTTTTAATGTGAAGGTGGATAAGTTATTCCGACAATAAAAGAAGATTTACTTTGGCTGAAGAAGCTTGAAAAAGAGTGAGGACCTGATAAAAAGAGCGGAGCTGTAACGACAAAATGTAGATGGAGTGTTATTTTGTGTGACTGTGAAACTTGATCCTTGACGAAGGAGCAAATTGGATGCAAGCATAATCTAAGTATGTTTGCTTGTATCCCAATCTTAGCTTATTGCTTATTAAAAATATCTGGAAAGAAAGGGTATAACAAACGAGAAATTGTAGTCATGGTGAGGGAAAAAGAGGAGGCTGTTTGGTGAATATTCAAGCAGGAAAAGTGGATGCAGGGCCCATACGTATAGCGGCTGTGAGATATTAAAAAAGTGATATACGGAGGGGAGGGAATTGGGCAAGCAGATGGAGGGGGGCAGGGGTCCTGCGAGTCGGGCGGAAGGGGGGCGTTGCGTTGGGGGCAAAGGGTTTTGCGCTCCTTAGGGTCATTTTAGATGGGGTATAGAAGAGCGGCAGTCTTCTTATTTCCTTGGCCTTCCAGGCACACTTGACGGGTCTTTTGCTGCGAAGTAAAATATTATATCGTAGTCTCGAGTTCACTTTACGAGAAGAGGGTTATTATTTGATTGAATAACAAAACACTGCAAAAGAGCGCTGTCACAACGGCGTTAAGATGATAAGTAATGTTTAATTAAAGTAATATTTTATTTGTTCTTAGATCGTAACGATATATTTAAAAGAATCCTTCACTTGTCCGATGCCATCGATTTCTTCGAAATGATTATAAAACTCACTGACGAATGGTGGAGTCGACTCCTTCAGCTGGAAGTTCATCTACATCTACTTAATACACCGCAAGCCACCGCAAAGACGTGTGGAGGGGGGTGTTAGGGCACCAGCCGTAATTAAGAAAATAAACCGCATGCAAAATGTGTCGGAAGCTGTGCCGTACCAGGCCCTTTCATCGATAAGTGGACTTGGACATATCTGTGAGAGGGAGCGTGTAAATTAACGGCGTCGACCTTCCAGGTGGACTCCAACCTCGTATACCAGCGATTCGATTCCTTTGGCGTGTACTATCGCCACTTTAGGCGCCCCAACGGTGTCAAGCTGCACTTAAAAGCTTTCTAGGAAACACGCTTAATAATGACCGCACATCCGAACACACCTCCGGAACCCTACGTTGAAAGCCGTCGCTGCTATCCTCGTGTATTCAATAATGGATGCGTAGGAAACGTATTCCGAGAGATTCTTCCATGACGACGCGGAAGGAGAAGAGTAATTGTTGTCGTTTCGGGATGACGAAGATTATGGACAGGAGCTTTCTGAACCACTTGATTCAATTCTGTTAAAGTGGACGGTTCAAGACGAGGTGAGATCGTGGTAAGCAAAGGAAGAGAAAGGAAGACGCTATCTGAGAAGATTAGCCATTTTGGACTGCATGAAGATTGGTAGATTGGCGTGAGTGGCTGAAGGAGGAAATCTTTTAAGCATTACAAAAGGAATTCCTTGCTACACGTGAGAGAATATGATCATTGTCGACCGTCTTAAGCCATACGAGGTATGTCCAATAAATACGCGAACTGAGGCCATAAAAACTTTATTTTGCAAAATTTAGTCTACATCGATTTTGTCTCCTTCAAAGTCCTCTCCATTCGTTGCTATACACTTATTCCATATTCTTTTCCACTGCTTAAAACACCCTTGGAAGTCCTCGGCAATTAGGCGATCGGTAAGGACAAGAGACCACACACGATCAATGTTGTCGTCAACACGGGTTGTTGAAGGTCGTCCCGGTCTTCCATCATCCGATATGTCTTTTGACCATCTTTAAAACGCTTAATCCACTTGAAAGCCGATGTTTTCTTCAGAGCATCATCACCGTAAACAGCTGTCAACATTTCAGTAATTTCTTGATAACTATTACTGTACTTCACCAATAAATTTGGTGTTGATTCGTTGCCTCGTGATTTCGTCAATTTCCATTGTCGACAATTAGTAAAAACAAGGACAACAGAAACTAACAAGACTGGCACCATACGCACAGCTCGACGATCCGCCAAGCACAGGCGGCTCTTGGGTCTCAGGCAACTAGCGCCACTAGTGGGTGGGGATATATTGTTTGCGTCATGTCCGCCAGATTGCTCCGGTTGCACAGACTACGTACTAACCAGGTGGCAAAACTTGATCGGATAAACAAGCCTTGGGCTTATTGGCCTTCGACGTCGATATTTATGTATATATGTCCTCCTCCGGCGCCATCTCTCTCTCGTTCCTTGAATCAAACTTCGTCCACGCGTAGCATCGAAATAGAAAAAAACAAGAATCTGCAATCGGAGAGTCGAATCGTTTGATGAGGAGCGATTCGATACGCCGTCTAGCCGTGCACCTAATTTAGAGATGTCGGAACTAAAACTGTGCATCGATGTATGGTTTCCATCGGAGGCGGGGAGGTGGGGGCGAGGGTTGCGAGAGGGGCGGCGAAGGGGTGTACGGGGGCGGGAGGGAGGGAGGCATCGAACGCCCTCGCGCGGGGGTTGGCGTAAACTCCGCATTGCGGGACGGCGTCCCCTACCCCCCCGACGGGCGGGATATATCCCATTGAGCCCTCCCTCCCCCTGTCACCTTTTGACCCCATCTCCCCTCTCCCCAGAGGGACACCCCGTTTGACACCGGCGGGAAATCCACGCAGCGAAAGAAAGAAAACTCCACTCCCGGAGAAGGAGCGTCGGGACGAGGGCGTGTGCGTGCGTGCGAGCGTGCGTGTAAGGGGGCGTGGCGGGCGAAGAAAGTGCCGTCGTCGAAACAGTCGCAAAACGACAGGCGATGAGAAAGAGTTGAAGCGGAAACAGTTGAAGAGCACCTCTCCATGATAGATTTCCTAATCGCATTCAGTTTTTGTATGAAGAATCGTTTGCCATTTGTTCATCATTTATTTAGTAACCTTGACTACGCCAAACGGTTTTTTCTCGTAAAATATGGCTAATGGCCGCTGAGAAAACAAGGAACCGAGGTCTACCCTTTGAGGTCAAATAAGACCCCCCCTCCCGTCCCCGCCTGTGGTGAAAAAGTGTACGCATCTTCAGCTGAAATTAGGGATTTCAACTGTAAATGGTTGAGCAGAGCTAACTAAAATATATTAATGACGGAGACAAGTTTAAATGTAAAACCTGCTAAAATTGAGGGCATGGTAGTCCAGTGAGCAGAGTGCTAGATTACTCACCGGAGAGCCCGGGTTCGATTCCGGGTGTCGGCTCTGAGCACCAACCGCTTCACCTAGTGTTTTGACTAATCGGGAACCAGAGTTTCCTGGGAAACCATAGGTACCATAGGAAATAAGGGTTGGATTTAGTAAACTCTAATCTCGTCATTTGAGTCAACGTTCGAGATGAATATTGTTGTTTCTATTCAATTGATCTCAGTTCAGTGAAATCCGACTGACATTTTTGGTAGCCATCAGGTTAATTTTTTGCTACATTTTCACTCCGGCGGAAACACATTCCGGAAAATTTACCAGTCTTTCGATGACAAAACCAATCGTTTCAAGATTTTACGAGTGCTTATATTTCTCTGTGCGAGGCAGCTGGAGTCCCAGTGGTTGATGCTTAAGTCCTTCCCATCTCACGTTCAGTTCGCCTCGTACCGAACCACAATCATTATCTCCCTTCCCTCCTCCGAAGTGATTAAATCGCTACAGTTTCCCTGAAGTGGATGAGAATCCAATTCATAATTTAGTACTAATGATGAATGACGAAATATTCAAGCATTTATCGGCACGATGGTGAGAAAGGAATACCGGAAGGCTGTGGAGAAAATTATCAGTGAGGAAAAGAAGATGGGTACAGAGAAGGGAAATGGAAATGCATGAAAAATAACAGTTGAAAGATGTAAGCCGAACTACAAGACCGGTAAATGGAAAACAGGATTAGGAAACCATGGTTTACAGACGAGATGATTAGAAAGGAAGACGATAGATAAATAAGGAAGAATTTAAACAGAAAATTGAGACAAAAAGATAAAACATCTAGAAAATAAACTGAGACAGTAAAGAAACTGAGAAAAAAGCGTGGTGTAAGACGCAGTGCGAGGAAATGGAAAGTTTACAGAAAAAGAGTGATAGTGGTTTTACAGAAAAAGAAGACTATAGCACTTTCAGGAAGCAGTAATGGAAAACTCCGTCCAAACAATCCAAAATGCGATGGGGAAATCATTATTTGAGCAGGAAAGATTCAAGAGAGATGGAAAAAGAATCCGAAAATACTGGAAATAGGAATGAAATTCGGTGGAGAATTCATAAAATCAGTTAGGCTTGGTGGATGACCAAGGTTTAGTTTGCCAGTCAACCAATGGGCTGCAAGTGCTACTCAGGACATTAGAAAATCAGTGTTTTTAATATGTGTTGAGAATTAATGTAAACAAAATTAGAGATATGGAGTTGCCGAAGATGAGGAAGACGTTAAGTTAAATACTAAGTTAGGAGTACATGAACTAGAGCGGGTGGACTAGGGAATTCTAAGCGTATTGGAAGTTTATTGGCTCAAAATGGACCAAATAGTGGGGATATAAGAAGAAGAATAGCGCTATGAAAAGAAGCTATCAAAAGGATAAGGGACTAAAAGATAAGACGTTGAGTAAGAGTGATAAGAAAAGGCTTGTTAAAAGGTTTACATGAAGAGTGGTTCCGATCAGCGCGGAAACATGGTCATTAAAGAAAGGTGATAGGGGGCATTTGCATTGAAACAAATGTAGGCAAACCGAAGGTAGGTTTTAAATGTAAGGGTAGAGCTCACAAAGTACTAATCTCTAGTAATCTCACAAAAACTAAGTTCAATGTCGTGTGAAATTCACACATCAGAATAAGTCGCTCGTTTCCCTGCGCTGGCCGAATAAAATCTGGAATCGGAGGAGGTTGGAGGCTTTGAAATATGGTTGTGGAGAAGGATGGAGGATTTGGAATCTAAAGAGAGGTAACAAACGAGAAAGGGCCAGGCATAGTGTTGGACGAGAGGGAATTTTTAGGTGAAATCATAAAGAGACAGAAAAAATGGAGGCAAATCATTTTGATTGGCATTGGAAAGTTGAAGACTGTATTAGAGATTAATGGGCAAACGAGTGAGAGACAGGAATAGGGGACGGAGATATCCGGAAATATACGGAGATTAAGGGTGACTTTGTTGTAGAGTGGAATGTCAAGCTGTTCTTTGTTAGGACAAGCAAGGAAATAAAAAAGTTTAAAAAAGAGGTGGTATTACCAACCTCTACAATGAGAGATTCGGGTTCGTATCCCGGTCAAGGTGAATGATTTTCACACTCTGACATTGTTGCACTGTAATGCACATTTAGCGGATTACTCCGTTTAAAGTTGCCAGTCACGTTCTCTGCCGCAGTTTCTTGGAAGAATAGGAGATTTTAAAAAATGGAATTCAGTTTAGATAACTAGTGAAATACAGTGGGCGTCATTTATGATGCATGAATACATTTTTAGAATGACTTTCTCTCTGTTTATGTAATAGGATACATTCCGTATAACAGTAACTCCATCCTGATCTCACACACCCCCTCTTGCTCCATCTCGTCTTCCACCCCCTTCCTTTCCTCGTCCTCCGAAAGGGATGGAGGATGTTTGCCTAAGTTTGCCCGTGGGTGTGTGCGCTAATATCTCCCCGGATGAGATATCGTCCCTCACCGATTGGGAATAACGGCCGACGCCGTCTGCGGGCCCCTTTCTAAATATGTGCGTGCATTCGTATGCAAATGAGGGAGGCGGGGGGGGGGGGGGGTAAAGCCCCTCGGCTCCCCTTCCCCAATCCCCCGTGGCGTGCAGACGGAACGCGAACCAGGGTTCGTCAACCCCATCTTGCTCTCTGTCTGAGAGAGTGTATGTTTGTGGCCGCCGCCAAGATTAAATCACTTCACCCACTCCATTTTGTCACGCATTTAATGTGCAACCAAAGAGAGCTCGAACAGGTGACACGCACAGAAGGAGATTGACGCAAAGGCGGAATGCATGTGCACGCCCTGAATGTAGCCTAGCCGGGAATCGAACTTGGTACACTACAGAGTGACGTCCTTAGCCTAGTGTAGACTTTAGTGCTTCTCATTTGTCAGTAGGATTAACACATCTCGAAAAACCTGTTATTTTCCAATCTAACACTGAACAAAGGTATCAAAGGTGAAGTAGAAACTCAATCTTTCATCAATTATTAATTTGTCAAGATGCGTACGTTCAGAACATTGGCGTTCGAAATATGTTTTTATTTCGTCTTTTTTTGACAAAAAACTTACTTAAAATACAGGTATGACATAAATAATGTTTACTTGACAAATTTAAGAATATTTTCCAAATCCAATTACGCTCAACCTGTGGGAGACATGGATACGACGTAAATAACGGTTTTGTCTCTAGATGAAACATTTGAACTAATATTAAGTTCGTATGCATTTATCCATACACTCGTTCGTATACACATTGTGATTTTATCATAAAAAGTAGCCTCTCTTAAATATATTAGATACGAGTACTATCATGAGGAAATTATGATTCAAATATGATGCAAATCGTAAAAATGCAATGCCTACGTATTTCTCAAGTACTTCAATGGAAAGTTTATTTAATAGCTGACGGTAATTCGCTGAAATTCACATGTTTTCAACAATTGCGTAATATTGTTTTCAAATTTAATTTTTTTTTATTTATTATGATTCATGCACAACACAATACATTTTGTTTCTATGCTAAAGAAGTCAAAACCATGATAATTTATTTTTCTATTAAATGAAAAGGAATGTTATTCATTCGTATTCAGTCAATATCTGATTTAAATACCTATTCATTTTATAAATTGAATTCATTCATGCGTAATCGTATTAAATTACGGCATCCTAATAATTACGCTTTAAATACTTCACTGAATACAGAATTGCATAGTTATTGCGTTTCCCTAAACACTGGTAACTTTCGAATTTCATTCTCTCGCGATGAGTCCCTCCAAAAGGAATATCTAATTGCGCACCCAACGGACCGTTTTCCAGGAATTCTATTCGAGAGCGTTCTCGATTATATTCTCCACTATTTTCAATCGCATTCGGAATTCCATTGATCTCCAGTCAAAGATAATTCGAGCGGAATGTAAACCTTTCATCCTTATGTTCCAGAAAAACCATTTCACGCGGAAGTTGACACGCAAACTGATCGATTTATATAAGAAATCGACTCTTAAATTGTGGTGAGAAACGTATCCATTTAGCAGCAAAAGTTATAACAGTGCTGTTTGCACCGCACAATCCGAACGATTCAGTCGAAACGGTCGATATAATCGAAATCATTCACTCGTAAAGAATATTTTTCGATCATCAAAGGGTTAATCATTAAAGGAATTAAAGTAGACTATTAGTCGATATTTATTTCTGTGTATATCAAATCACTGCGAGTTCCCAGTCTGGTGAAAATGATAAGATAAAAGTGGAGAACCAGAGTAACGCCTCGGCTCCAAGGAACTAATTGGTCAAGGGAATTCGACGCAGCAAAAATTGGGAGTGCGCAAGCAAAAGAGAGAAGCAAGCAATTACGTACGTATCGGTGACGTAAAGAGAATTACCAAGACATTTTTTTAATCCCCGAGTAATAATTTAAGTTTCGGATTTCTAATGAATGTCCGTTCCATTCCTTTCCATTATATTGAAAGATTCTTGAATGAAAACTCGTTTCATGGCATAAGCAGGAGCTATTGAAAATACTATGAAATTCTAATTTTGAGTCAGCGAACAATAGAAATCCCAATTTAGACCCATAGGCCCTGTATAGTTATAATTGTCTGATTAGCTATTATTTTGTGAATCAATAAGAATGTTTGTAAAATAAATTGTACGTTTTGTTGGAATATGGTCCATTTTGTGTTCAAAGCTCTAATGGGTCCCTCCTTGGATATGGCACCTATGGGCATGGAACCTCATTTCTGTTTCCCCGTCGATCCTTATTCTCTTCGTTCCATAGGTCTTGGTGCCTCCAAGAAGCCTCGACTGCTCAGTCGAGGCTCCTTGGAGGCCCGAGTCAAGTCAAATTGTGTTTATTTTTCCAAGTAGTTGTAACAGTAACATACATTTATAAACATTACGATAGTGGAATGATAAAAATACAACTAATTAGGATGCCCTGCCATAGGCAACATGCCTCTTCAGGGTATAGAGCGGTAGCTGTGAAAGCCTGACTAGTCAGCATTCGCAGGAAGATCCGAAAACAAGCTGGTACTCTTTTCCTCAAGGCATCATCGGAGGAGGGGAAACCCGAAAGACCCTCCGCAGCCCTCACCCCGGGCCGAAGTAACAAATTAAGATTCAATTTCCTTCTGCTACTGCTGCTAATGCAGGACGGGGAGGGATTGAAAACTGCATTACATTAAATCAGATCATATCGGAAAGGAAATCGGGGTTATTGACACAGAAACATCGCAACTGAAGGGAAACCTTGGGACGTGGTATTTTTTTAATGCAAGGCAGAATTGATTTGCTGCAATGAATGATTCTAATATGTACGAATGGCACGAATGCCCGAAGCATTGATGCAATGTTGCGATATTTGTGCAATGGGAATTTCTAATAACCTGGTAATGGGAAGAATTGGGCAGATGTCTGCTTCTGAAAGAGAAAAATTCCGCAATTTGCTTGGTCATTGGACACAGACCGGGATTCTCAAGTATGAACAATTAAGGCAAATTACTGAAACTTTCCTTTGTTCCTGTAATATCCTTGTTGTAGGAACAAAATAATGGTAAATTTCCTCACTGCTTAACTCTTAACATACAATTGTGTTTACAGCACATAAATGCCGTAATCAGGGTAATTTGGGTGATTAAAATATCTTCTTTTATTAATAAATAGCTACGCGAGACATTTAACTATATTGTATCACCTGAAGTATTGATATTAATTATTTATATTAATTTAAGTCTCAAATTCTTTCTTATGTCGGTTTGTTTTATTCAGGTCATTCATATGAACATATATATATTTTTTTGAGGTTACATACTGGTTAAAGTAGGTTTTGGGTGAGCACAACAGCCAAATCAATATTTTGTTAATCCTAACAAAACACAGCCCAACATCCAACTCTACAAAAGCCCCTCTTCATCTCTGTGTACTTCCTTCCTCCCTTCATCTCGTCCATTATACCCATTCTGTTCCCGCCCTTTTCTTGTTTACCTAACAATCTCCCCTCTATTTCAGTCTTCAACATCCCACTGCCAATAAAAATGCTCTGAATCGACATATGATAGGAGTACTGTGTTCGTCCTTTATGTGTGTTCCTTTCCCCTTTCCTTATCTCTATTTCTATGTGAATGAATATATATATATATATATATATATATATATGTATATATCGATGATTTGGAAGTACTCACGAGAGCACTATAACATTTGGACGGCACAATAGAACACAGAATAAAATAGATTACTGTGTTCTATTGTGCCGTCGTATATCTTTGAGAGTGAAGTGGATGATTCTTCCTCTTCAGTCGACGGAATTCCGCCGGTTAAAGGTGGCGTCTAGAGAAAGGCGGTGGTTGATGTATCAGTACTGATTTCCCGCTAAGAATTTCCGATAAATTGTTCTTTCGAATTTGTCCCACGTACCGAAAAATAATTAATTGCCTCTAACTTGGTATTTTTGTTTTGCCCGGATTATTGCTCAGGCATTTGGTTAATATGTGTGAGCAGCGAGCAAGCTCAATCGTAATTTATGCAAATGGGCTAATTTCTTGACTACCGCTGTCAGATGATTGTCGAGAATGTCATTTGAACATCGATACGTATAATAAATAATCTTGGTGAACACTTTGGTTCAAAAGCATAGTAATTCCATAGATAAAATAACCATTAAATAACCCATGTTTTAGAGAAAACGGATTCAATTTTTTTTTAAATTTCGTTGATGGTAAGTACCATTGGTAGTTTAGGCTGAAACTTCGTGGAAATAAATCATGATTGGAAGAGTTTAAAAACGTTAGTATTATATTTAGCGCATTGTAGAGAAAAGACCGCAGAATTACAATGAAGACAAAGATATATTGTATTCATATAATCTAAGAAGTTTTATGTCTCCAATATTTTAAAACTTCTTAGTAATGTCTCCAGTCGATTAAATATCAGTGTGCATTATTTTAAAAAGTTTGTAATAATATCTTAGCCATGTTTATGCATAGGTTATAAATGAAAACAAAAGAGTAAATTGAGGCTTAAAAATGTTTTCATTATACGAGTGTCGGTAACTCTTTATCGTCAACCTTGCAGTCATTTTAACTGAGTATAAGGGTTGAAACGTAAGTTAGCGCTATCAATTAGCTGAATTTAGTGACAATTCCTTCACTACTAAAGAACGTAAGCATTCGCTGGATTTTCAAAGTGTATGGCAAGTATCATAATGTGGTTATGCCGAACACTAGCATTTTTTTGCCGCTCACATTCCTTTCTCTCTTTGATGGAAGCAGAGCGTTGAATTAGTGCCAAAAGGATTCGCTTGCACCCCTTCCAACCCTCTGACATCTGCTCTTAAAGTGTGGCTGGCATCGAGGGGTAGCGGACCATCCCATCACAAGAGAGGGCTTTCCTCCACCATCAAATGGACCCACAAGCACTCATCTTTCACCCTTGAGGATAAAACGACGCATGCACTGCATGTATAGATGCTCAAAGCCCTTTACTATGTCTGTTCCTAAAGTAGCATGACTTCATTTTTCTCGGATAGAGGAAGGGACAAGCGGCGGTTTCTCTGGTTGGGTTCGAGGAAGGGGAGTCTCAGGAAAGGCTGGAGATCGGTGGTAGTTGGCTCTCAGCTTTAACGAAGGGTGAATCGTTTGTTTGCGAAACCTCTATAACGTATCCTCTTACTGCACCGTCATGAACCGGTAATTTGAGCATCGCTACGCCATCAAATTTTACGTGAAACTAGGTAAAACCAGGAAAGAGACTCATTACATGCTCAAGGCAGCTTATGGTGATAACGCCATGGGAGAATCTGGTGTTTTTGAGTGGTGCAAGTGGTTTCGGGAGGGTAGAGAAGATGTTGAAGGCACCGAACGTTCAAGACACCCCTGGACATCAAAAAGTGACGAAAACCTTGTAAGAGTGAAGGTTTTATTGAACAGGTATCACAGATTATGTGTTTTTATGGTCTCTGATTAACTCAGCATCCCTAAAAGTGATGTGTATCGACTTGCAATCAATAACATGGACATGAGAGAGGTTTGTGCAAAGTTGGTGCCACGAGGGCTCTCAGACGAACAAAAGGAAACTCGCACGCGGATCTGCCAAGAGCTTCTCGACCATGTGAGTGAGGGTCCAAATATTTTAGACAATGGCCCACCAGACTTCTTCCTCTTCTTTCGCCTCAAATTCGGGCTGAAAGGACGTCACCTCGGCTCAATGGGAGCGTTACAACAGGCCGTGACGAGGGAACTTAGTAGCATTCCGTGCGCCACCTCCCAGAAGGCGTACGAGGCGTGGAAAACCCGCTGGTAGCGGTGTGTGGACGGACAAGGGTGCTACCTCAAAGGCTTTCAAGTGATTGTACCAATGCTGGGAATACAATGTTTTAACCGATTCTGTCCAAATATTTTTGGGACAGACCTAGTATGAAGCCCTTTTCTACCAACTAGCCAACGTTCCGCCGGCCCTGCGGCAACTATTATTGTTGTTTACCGAATAATTCTATCTGGCTAAGAAACCGAGATTAGCTCAAAATTAGGCCTTTGCTGCGAAGGGGCAGCTATCCTTCAGGGAGAAGAGAAGCTAGCCAGTGAGGAATGTGATGGCATGCCCGTGGAGAGAAGGCGTGCTCTGTGAGTCAGAGATCGGAAGTGTACACCGGAGGGGAAGCCTTCAACACCCGATGCTGTAAGTGGATGATATGAAGAAGTGCATACAAAGACCACGAAGACTAAGTTACTTCTATGTTCACATAAAATTAGTCTACTATAGGCGAGAATACTCGTGTGGAATATGAGGTATGTCCAATAAATACGCGAACTGAGGCCATAAAAACCCTATTTTGGAAAATTTAGTCCACTTGGATTTTGTCCCCTTCGAAGCACTCTCCATTCGTTGCTATGCACTTATTCGATCTTCTTTTTTACTGTTTGAAGCAGCCTTGGGAGTCCTCGGCAGTTAGGCTTTTTAGTTTTCTCGTCGTTTCTTGCTTTATTGTGTCCACATCTTCTCAGTGATGTCCACTCATCACATTTTTGCATTTTGGGAATAGGAGAAAGTCGTAGGGACGAATCTGGCGAATAAGGAGGATGGTCAAGGATGGCTATTGAATTTCAGCCAGATATTGGCGAACAATCAATGCTGAACGTCAGCAGTTTGGATACGATTTTTGCACCCCTTTTTTAAAACCCAAAAGTTCAGTTAAAACGATGTGCACTTTTGATTTTCCTAAATTCAGTTCATTAGCTGTCATTCGAACAATTTTTCGACGATCGGTAAGGACAAGGAACCGCACACGATCAATCTTGTCGTCAATATATGGTTGAAGGTCGGCCCGCCCGGAAGTATGTCCTTCTAGCGCCCGAGAGGACGCCGGAAAGGAGGGATGAAAAGAACCAGATGGATTGGGCACACGCCTTGAGAAGCAACGGATTTGCTAATTGGAACATAAATATAATTGAATGCGCCAGGAGGAAGTCCACGGCGCGGATACATGGGCGAAGGAAAGAAGGATGTTGGGCGGAAGAGTAGTGGCTCTCTGGTTGCAAAAGGGAACTTGCACCGGAAGAAAGGGAAGAGTGGAGTTTTGCAGTTAGATTCCGCTCACTGATCCAGAAGACAATCCTAGGATTGAAGAGCTCTCTTTGGAATAATGATCTACCGCCACCCCTATCTTCCATATTGTCAACTTGGTCCATGGGAGTGATGCGCACCGACTTCATTCAGCACTGGACTTTCTCTCACAGGAAGTCACCTTCCTATTTAGGAGCGAAGTCTTCATCAAGATCTTTCGAAATACTAACATGTATCAGCAGCCATTCCTCGTTCATTTCATAAGAACTCGCGTTGCCTGCGAACGAAAGAATTTCCTCTTATATTTTTTACGAGTACGTTAGCATTTTGTCTCAGCGCGTATTCTTTCGGCGAATCCAATTCCTCCAATTATTAACTAAGCATCAGTTTACCCGGTCGCGCCAAGTACGTCAACATTCTCTCGACTTGCACAACGACCAACAACTCTCAGCTATTACGAACGATTGCTAGTTTGCTTTCATTTCTGGTCACTTGTTTCCTGGTCGCCGTCAGGTTGACCATACCTGGTCCTCTCTCCTCCCTCGTATGTCCGCGCCGCTCTAAATACATCTCCTTCTCCGCTGAGATGCTCTCTCAAGCCTCTACGCAATTCCTTCCCAGCACCGAATCTGTGTAACCTAAAATACATATCCTATATAAGAGACTGTTTTAGCCGTTACTTTGTGGAATTTTTCCATCGTAAAGAAAGAAAGAAAACACGGCAATTCCACATTTACACTTTTATTAGACGACCATGGTTTCACCACTGCGTGGCATCTCCACCTGAAGATGCCACGCAGTGGTGAAACCATGGTCGTCTAATAAAAGTGTAAATGTGGAATTGCCGTGTTTTCTTTCTTTCTTTACATGTCCTAGTCAATGACTGCACAGCCATTGAGACTCCTTCAGTTCAATTCCAACGTGGTGGAGTAAAGTGTTGTTTTAGCTAAAACTACATTTTTTAGTCGATAATGAGGGAGTTTATTCATGGTTTTTGAAATTTACACCAGCTTTTGCATCAAACATGTACGGCCTGAATGTGTACAATGACTAAAGTGAATGTATACTAAGTTTGAATAAAAATTATCGGTAAAAATTGTTTCCTGACGCGTGCGTGAAGTGCGGAATTCAGACCGTCGGTTAAATGTGCGTATGATCGCAGATATCGTGTTGGAATTGATTGGCATGACATTGCATACCGTTATCACTGAAATTTTGGCGATGTGAAAGATCTGCGCTAAACTCGTCCTCCCGAAGGTTTTTGGACGGACGACCAAGAGAGCAGAGTCTATCGTCTGCTTGCGAATACATCCTGCAACGATATTGTGACGATTTCCCAACCCTCTTGCAGTCCTGACTTGAAACCAGTGGACCTTTTCCATTTACAGAACATTTAATAAATATTCAGTTTTTATTACTTCAAATGAAAAAATACTCATGTCAAGTGGAATACATATATGTTAAAATTTTGTTTACACTTACCCTGCACTAAACGTGTCATAACTACTTCCACCCACTCAGTCGTGCGTATGATCTACCTGTGTGTGATAAACATTGGTCGGATATTCTTGCTAGTGCAGCAAAAAACTATGTAAACTAGTTGGAGTTGTCTAAATCAGGCACTATGCTGAAAAAGCAAGCGTTTAAAAAATACAAAAGGATGAATGTTCTTCATCATCGACCACAGCTTTAATCATACTTGTTGAAGTTTCATGAAGGTCAAGAAAAAATTAAACTTCAGGGCTGGAGTGTGTCGTCCGACGATCAACATTCCAGGTTTTGCCGTTGGTACAGCAATGCCGGCAAAGAAGGAGAAGCATCCGATCTAGTCGGTAACTCTTATGGGAAAAGAGAGGAAGACGAAGAGTTTGAAGAGTAACGCTGATTAGAAGGTTAAGTTTGGTGAAATGAGTAACAGGAGATGGCATCGCGAAGATTTAAAATGGATCAGCGAGTAACGGGTGGAGGAGCCGGCGGGCGGGATCGCCAGCGCTAAGCGCGAAGGAGCGAGAGTAGGGTAAGACCAGAGTGGCTCGGGCCAAGGAGCATGAAACCTCAAGGTGTTCCCTTCGAGTGGAGGGGAAGGAATGAGAGACAAACGCGTTTGACGAGAGGTCGGAGGGATGGATTACTTCTCTTGACGAAGGGAGGAACCCTTAACTTACCCCGTGAGCGATTCTATAAGATTATACCGGAGAGTTGTGGATAGGCATCAATCGCGGGAGGAATGTTAGGAGGGAGCGGAGAGAGGAGGGTAGTGCTGGGAAGGGGGGCGAGGAGGGTGGGGATATGGGGGTGGGGTAGTTGGGGAATGTCAACCGAACGGGGCTGGTGGAGAATTCGTGGCTCGACGCCGGCTTGAGGCCGATTCCGCCCTCTCTGATAGTTTGCGCGGCATGTGGTGAAGTGTGGTCACCGGAGTTGGGGTACGAAATAAAAAAACAAGGGGGTGGACGGAAGATTGAGTAGTATACGTGCAGGGCAATGGCTATTTAAGGGAAGGAGTCAAAGGACGGGAGAAATGAGTGGGGAAAAGTCGCAACGCCACGTCGACGACAGTGTCATCGTCGGACAGGGCTAGATAACGAAATGACCGACGCATAACTGATCGCACTTGGGGGAGTGAATGGAGGGAGGAAGGGGTGTGGGAGAGAGGGAGGATTGGAGCTACGCCGCAAGCGCACCGTTGTCTTTCTATCGCTCTCCTCTCATTCAATTTATCATTTTTCCATTTATCTTTATCAATTCATCACAAATCTTTTCATGTAACAGCATGCCATCTGTGGAACTCTCTCCCAGATGACATAAAAAACTCTCCATCCACAGCAACATTTAAGAGAGCACTTCACAAATTCGTTTTCCTCAGGTCCAAAACCTGACCAGTATACCCTCCCTCTTTTTACTCATTCGCTATCACTGATTCTACATTTTGTTTTGTGATCATAAGGAGTATGATTTTGCATAATTATTTTTCGTTAATTTTATATTTCTCATTACTATTAATGTGTTGTCAATATAATTAATTTCTTCATTTCAACTTCAGTAACATAATAATATGTATATATGCTATTTGAAAATTAATTGTTACAATGTACATGTATATTTCCTCTAATTCACAGGGTTTTCACTCCCTACCCCTTCTCTTCGTGGGTGTTTTCCTACTTGGGTTTTAACTAGGTGAGTAATGCCACGCTCTCCCTAGCTTCTCCCACAAACCTAATTCTTTGCTTTGACTTTCCCTATTTTATTGTTCTCTTTCTTCACTGTCATTTACTTTGAGTAGGTATGTCCTTATTTTATATATAATATATGTGTATATGGATGTATGTATATATATATATATATACTTTTCTTGTCGATGTGCAAATCTGTTCATAATGAATTTGTGTCTATGTGTATTTATGTGTATGTATACACGTAACTATAAATTTCCTGCCTAATATAGTATGTATTCGACAATGGGTTAAATCGAAGAAGGGATCATTAGGTCTCAATTTCGCCCAAATATAGACCTCTTTCTATCTATCTCTCCACCTGACGATGTTGATCCTTGCTATTAGTGGCTGCTACGACTTTTCAACGAAATGTGCAAGTCATGCATGTCGATCTAATAATTTCCCATGCCAATTTCCCCGCTCCCAGGGTGGTGGACCCCTCAGCACCCCTCCCCCACACCCCCGCCCCTCCTTCCGCCGGCGCTCAATGCCAGCCCCCTCCGTCGAGTCGAGTGCCGGCTTCCGCACCCACGCGACCCCCTCCACCCGCACCCGCCTCGCCCCCGCCGTCCCCGTAGCACTCGATCACGTTCCCACTCCATTAGAGGGGGCTCCACCCTTCCCCACGCACAGGGGCGCCCGGGGCACCCGGCGTCGTCCGCATCGCCGTTTCGAGGCGGTCCTCTGGTGCGCGACGTTCACTCGTCTGGCGGACGGCCATGTTCGTCCCCACGTGGATAGAGCAGAGGAGAAAATACAGCGATGGAATCGGAAGAAAGATTTTCCTATCCATCATCCTAGTTTCCTCCTACATGCCGTCTAATATCTAGGATTTTGAGTTGCAAGGGTATTAAGGGCTTTGTGCAAATTTCCCCTCTCACCTAGCCCTTTTATCGGCGGTGGTCTGCGTCACCGTCATCATTTCGATGCGAACTTAAGTCGGCTGCAGCCAGTTTCGCTTCCCTGACTCCGACGCCGTGTCCCTCGCTCCCCCTGACACTTCCCTTTGTTCGAAATCTTTCTTTGCACAGTCGACGCATTTACTTCTTGTCATTTTTCTTTCTCGTGGAAGGCTACGTTGAAAATTAAAATTCGGAGGGTATAAGCTAGGGCAGGTGGAAAAGTTCACTTATCTAGGAAGTTTTTTGAACCAAGACGAAGCCAAACTAGTCCAGACACACGTAGAAGAATTGCGTTCAATAAAGAGCCCTTAACAAGGAGGAGGGAGTTGATGACAAGAAACTTGAGTAGGGATAGTATAAAGGACAGGTTGGTGATAAGTTTGATGTGTACTTAGTTTAGTACGGTTCGGAAACATGGGCGCTGAGGCAGGAGGAGATGCGTGGATCGGAGTCTGTTGAGACTTTTGCAGATGAATGGCGGAAGGTTAAATGACGAAAAGAAAAACAAAAGAAGAAGTTCTGACTATTTACGAGGGAGAGAGGGTTGTTGAAGGAAATTCGAAAAAGGCAGGATGCGGGGCGTTTTGATTGGCGATGGGGAGAATACGGTAACGTAAGCGGGTTTTAGGGAGGATAAACGGGATGAAGGGAGACATGGAGATGTGGGTGGATTTGAAGGAGGCTTTAAGGGCATAGTTACTCCGTTTTTCGTGTTGAGCAGGGCTTAGAAATGTAGCGGTGTTGATTCAAAACCTACTTTTACTACCGCTAATAATTCGCCATACGGGTTTATTTTCTCTGTGTACTTTCCCAACAAATTCATTGCGCCTTAAGATGTACCCAATTTCTCTTTTCATTCTCCACTCTTCTGCACGTGTGCATATTTATTTACCTTTCCCTTTATTTGTTGATTTGATTTTCAACATCCTACTACAGCATCGATTTATGAATCTTCCTATTCGTCTCAGCGCCACTCTGCCACTGAATTAATTTTCCCTTAACTCATTCCAAAATATGTGGGTCTCTCTTTTGAAAGCTGCTTTTTTATGAATTCCCCCAAACCAATCAATAATTAACCTCCTAAACTACAGGTATTTTTCTTCTTTAAAAAATGTGCACTCGTTTTTCATTCTGGATTCTGAGTTATACTACGGGTATACTTTGTTATATGGTTTCTGGTGTGTAATATGTCGAAATGAATGTGTGCTCTCTGTGTGTTTGGTAACGTTGTATTTTTTGTCAAAATTACATTTTCTTGATGCATCTACGCAGTAATCCACTCGAATGAACAAGGAGACTCAATTATTAAAAGAATAATCATTTAAGTGAATATTGGTTAATACAAACTGCAAAATCTATCTTTATGTTTACATTCATTGAACTCAGAAAAATGGACGATGGGTGAGACTTATTGCAGCAATTAGGCGAAAGATGGCGCTTCAAATTTGTCATTTGTCTCAACTTAGAATAAGATCCAAAGGAACAGGGAGTGAACGGAGACTGTGTTAAAATAGGGAATAGGTTGAAGTTCCAAGATCCGCTAGATTTGAAAATGAGACTTAAAGAGACCGAAGAGAGTGCGACCTATGTATTATTAGGGAAAGAATTGTTGGGAGCAGGGGGCGTGGACGAGAGGAGCAACAGGGTCAGGGTCGACGCACAAAACCGGGACGAATAATTAGTTTCGCTGCAGAAAGAAACTCTTATTACTTAATAAAAACATTATACTCTTATTTTTCCATGACTTACATAGTTTGTGTAAATAGTATCGGAAAAATAGATTTATTTCAGATATTGCTGCAATGCCTCAAATGTCTTCAAAGTAAATCCCTTGAGCGTCGACACACTTTAGGCAGAGCGGATTTTCCATGACTCTAAGGTCGCTCCCTGGTGGGTGAATTCCGGATGGTCCTTAAGGGTACGTGTGCAAACATCTTTGACGGCCCTGAGGGTTTCGTGGTGGTGTGCTTGGAGGAAGGATTTAACTTTTCAGAATAAGGAACAATCTACTGGTGCCTTGTCGGGACTATACTTAAATGGGTTGGAGAATCGTCGCTATACCGTTCTTTTCTCTTTTTTGCCACTTATGGTCGTCCGTCAAAACCGTAGGGACAAGTTTAGCGCAGATATTTTGCATCGCCAATTTTTAAGTTATAATGATGCGTGCACTGTCATCGTATCAATGACAATAATACGATCTGCGACCTTGCGCACACTTAACCGGCGGTCTGAATTCACTTCACGTACACATCAGGAAAACTTTGTTACCGATAATTTTAATGCAAACCTTGTATCCGAGAGGTATATCCAAGACTCTGAAAACAATTCTCCGCAGAACCAACTCTTGGGTTTCCCAGAGTGATCGCTAAAGCAGGAAAACGAGGAAAACTCGGAGATTATCGCTTTAAAAACATCATGGTTGACGTTGTGAGAAAACTGGCATTCGAGACATTGCGACACGGAGTGAATTTCCCTGCCCATCAATTTGAGATGCGTCGGAGAGACGTCGCCCTTAGGCGCCAGGGCGCCTATATTATTATGTCTCTTCTTCTCCGGAGTACTCGCCCTAGTTGTCCCTTCACCCTGAGTCACTACACGGAAGGAATGCACGGAGTGAGGCATTGCTTGAGTCTCTCCGGGCCGAAAATTTTGCATCCCAAATGTTCATATGCTCTAAAACAGGTCCATATCATGCTCGTGCACATTCACTGTGGTCACGGTGAGGGGACGTTTAATGTTGTCCCTCGACCACCCAGTTGCCAGGAAGTCGTTTTCCTGCACGGAATTCGTGTGATTGATTCTCAGCCTTCGTGTTCATCGATGCAAATTCCGAAAACGACTCTTGATGACGCTGCCCTCTCCACGGTTGGTATTTTTTTTCAGATTTACCCTTTAAGTGAAGCAGTGCGTCGCAATTGCTTTCAGAAATTTATTGCTCTTTCTATCAAAGACATGTTCTTCTGAGTGTCCGCCGTCGATAACTTGCGAGAATACGTAACTTAAGATATTCTTATCAGAATGGTGTCCCTCCTAGATATTATTCATATTTTTCCGTATGTTTTCATCATAAGGCGGTAGTGGTTTTATACTACGCGATTGTTATCACAATATGAATTGTATTCCTTGTCATTTCTGACAGCAAGTATTAGTATATCAAAAATGACCATTTTTTACCAAGACAATTCTTTTCTATGTTTGAAAAAGTATAGGACACGGAGCAGGAGGATAGACTGAAGCAGGTGACTATTTATTTATGTTTTTTTAGTGCTCCCCTTTACAGGTAATGAACGCATCCTCGAATTCATTTGTTTGATGGCTGCAGTTTTATCGCTGTTCACAACCTTCCAATTGTTGCACTCGAATTTTTTCCTCTTCTTGTTGGTAGTAAAAGCGCACAGTTCAATGCTTCGGATTGAATAAGCGAATGATACCGTATATCTCGGAAGAATTTTCACGACAAATTAGGGTGTACGAAGTATGTGAAACTAGACTGGAAGGCTCTTAATCGTGCGTGAAGTACATAACATCGAATAATGATAAAATGAAACGAGGCTTCTAAAAACGTGCATGACAACCGTGGAGCAAGGTCATAAGTCTGCACTTGAGTATGAAGAAATGCCGTCGAAAAGCGATTTAATTAAACTTATAAAGTGTAAATTACGAACGACTCTATTCATCTAATTTTCATGAGGAACAATTTCAACTGTATATCGGCTGAAATATATTATATGAAAATCATGAATGTTTGCAGTCGAAATGGAAATGTATAAAAGTGCCCGCGTTATTGGATGCAAGGGAAATTCGTGTGCGTGTGTAAGGACTAGAAGAAATGTCGAGTGAATGCGGTGTATTTTTGACACTAGAGGACTTGAAGAATGTTCATTGCGAAGGAGAAGACGCTAGACTTTCGCTGGTTTGATGGTATTCCAAGAATGGATGAGAGTCAAATCGACATCAGATGGAAATGGGAGCGGAGTGCATTGTTTGAGCTAGATCTGGGCAATGCTTCTTGCGAAATGAAATCAAATGAAATTTCACTTGTTTCACTCATTTTCTTTGTACAGTACCCTGCAAAACACCCCTGGGGTGAACGGCAGGGGGGAATGGGGGTGACCAGGCTACTTTTGACATAAAATACTTTTACCCCTAGCGCGGTCGGACAATGTTATTGCGATCCTTTATCGTTCGTGGAAAAAATGACATTTTGAATCAACCTTTTCTATACTTAATATCTCTAATCTTATTAGCATGAACTCTTCTTCCGTGGTACGATTGGGGTAATAGCACATTTTCAGCATCACCGCTAAAGAGGCTTCCTTTAAATTTATGCTAGAATTAAACGAGCAAACGAACAACTGTAATTTAGCCTTCGCTCCGTGATTGATTCCCGGCCTAGCTGCTCTAATAATTTTAATACGCTACAAAGTTTATCATAACTACGTTTTACCAATCTATCTCCTCTACGCTGCACGCGATCCAATACGGCAATTAATCCAACATCGTGAGGATCCCATATACCTGCAGCATATTCTAAATGAAGCATAACCAGCGACAGTTAACATTTCTCTTCGACCTTTTCATCACATTTACCCACTACTCTTCTAATAAATCCTAATTATTTGTTAGCTCGTCCATATATTCCCCCTAGTATATGTTTCACCCAAGAGAGATCGTAGTAAGGGTAATATCGAAGTATTCAATCGAGTGCACACATTCCATTTCGGTGTTCCCGATGAAATAGGCGTTCTGGAAGGAATTGCTCTTTTTCCAATATTCACCACTACGGGCTTTTTATATTTTAATTCTAATTGTACTGTGTCGTTCCAACGTTGCACTGCCTCCTGGATGAAAGACCTGCAGAATGTATTTATTTTCAGAAAACCACTCAGTAAGTCAGGAACATGTTCTTTATATTTTACACAAATGCAATGGCTTGAAATTTGAAATGTCGTTTTTGTCGTAAAGAATCTCGGGTGTGCAACATATCCCACGGGTCGCCATTCCCTGTTCGTTGACCCGCCGCGCGTCAAGGAAACCTGCCGTGCGCGCGCCGGTGGGGCACGGCAACGCGTGATCTCTAGAGTTGGTTTTTCCAGGCGAGTGGTTGGTCGCGAGCGGACGTGAATCGCCGGGCACCACTCCTAAGAGGCCCGGTCCAAAGTCCCCGCAGTGACTCGTCTCCGGCGAACGAGAGATCTGCGGGCGACTCGGATGCTGCGGAACAGTGGGCCCCCATGCAAGGGCCTTATCGAGGGCGGGTTATCTCTCGCAACCTCCCCAGGTCTCCGGAGGGCATCTCGTCAGGCGGCGCCCCCGCATTATCTCTCTCCTCCCGCCCCCTTTTACCGACGAGCGGGATATCGGCGGGGGGATGGGGGTTGGCGTGGATGAGTAGAAGACTTGGTGGGAGTAGGAAGAGGCGAAGAGGGAGAGGGGGGTGACGTCAGCCACCGCCTTTTCGCGACCTAGCTGTTGCGGGGGCGACGAAGGAAATGTGCGTCGCGACAACATTCAATGCAGATGAAGATAGCTACCCCCATAGAGACGCACAATAATATCACATATGTAAAAACATATATGCGTTAATATACATATATATACTCACACACACGTATATTTTTTCGTATACACACATCAATATATAAAAATATATATACTGAGTTATGTCCTTTCTTCCTAGAGAAAGGTGGCGTGGACCACCCAAAAATCGAAAACTAGTGAGTTTCTGTTATTTTTTGTGTGTTTATGTGTTTTTGTCGTTTTCCACTAGTGATAACTTCACATATATTATTACTCACGTCCGTGAGACTTTCACAAAAGTGTTAGATAAACAGAGTGCGACGCTGAAATCCGAACAAACACGCGTTTCCTCGCCGGGTTAGTGAAACTTTCCCCAGACTTTTCCAAAGCATTATACTTAGCCACAATATCGTAAACAGTTGATCTGGGGAACCCGAAGAATCGTACTATTTCGAATGATTACGCCTAGCACGAATTTTTTCGATAATAGATATTTATAATATAATTCTTTAGCTGTGTACTTTGTGTCTCACGCCCGTTCCGTTGTATTGTTTTGTATGCATGAGGCACAGTCATCGTGTGATATGAACAAGGTAGTTACGGGGGTCAGTTCCTTATTCCCTGTGCCGCCTATGCTTTCTCTAGAAGATCTAATACCCGTGAAATCATACGGATTGGGTGAAGGTGAGACTGGGAAGAGGCGCCACTCCGAATCCAACCTGGGCCGCTTATCAGTAGCCTCGCGCAATGCCACGTCTCCCTTTATGTGTGTATTTCACAGAGGCTCAAGGCACGATTGAAAAATATAGATAAACAGATCAAAATGGGCACAGAAGTCTTCATTGCTCGACGAGGGGCGGAATCCGCCTTCCCCACGTGTCCTGTGTTCGTCTTTTATGTGTTTTCCTATCCCTTTTCCTTATATCTATTTCTATGCGTGAATATATATATATATATATATATAAACAATATAAAGCGAAGGAATGAAATGGGGTTGACAAACACCAACATAAAGCATTAAAAAGGACCTACCCACGTGTCCCGAAAATTTCCGTGGTAAAACCGCCTTCTTCAGTGAACAGAAGGAACTGGGCAGAAGGATGAACGGATGGAGGGCGGGTGATGGAAGGGGATGAGAGGGAAAGGCGTACATATGACGCCGCCTTAAATTACCCTTATATTAATATTAGGCATCATCCCACCCTCCACAATTTTTCATTCTCCCCTCCTCGCCGAAGCCTTTCCATCTAAATTGCAACCCTCCCAATCCTTCTCCTCCCAAAATATGTCCCCCTCCTCCCCTTCCATCAACCTCCCTCCCCTCGTTCGCCCCTCTCCTCAGTGCCTTCTGTCCGCAGGGGAAGGTTGCCGTGCCTCCGAAAATTTCGGAATACGTAAGTGCCCTTTTTTGTTTATCTCAATGTTGATGTTGGCCAATACCATTTCGATCCTTAGTTTGTTTTCATATTCACATGCGGGAGAGTTTCGCGCAAGATAGATACATACATATACGAGGTCTATCCAATAAATACGCGAACTGCGGTTATAAAAACTTTATTTTGCATAATTTAGTCGACATCGACTTTGTCCCCTTAAAAGTACTCAACGTATGTATATATTCCATATTATTATTAGGTAATTTACCGGTTCAGGTAGGTTTTTGGATGTACACAATTATTAAATAAATATTTTGTTCTTCCAAGCAAAACCCAATTCAGCAACCTCATCTACCTCAGGTCCCTCTTCATCTCTGTGTACTTCTTTCCTCCCTTCATCCCGTCCAACATCCCTATCCTGTTCCTGCCCTTACCTCGCTTGCCCAACATTCTCCCCTCCATTACCTTCTTCAACATTCCACTACCGCTCAATATGCCATTCATCCATTTTTCCTGCCTCCATAGGATTTCTCTCAACAAATCCCTCTCCTCCCCCACCATTTCTAGTACTTCCTCATTTGTTTTTCTTTCGGTCCATTTCACCTTCTCCATTCTTCTCCACACCCACATTTCAAAAGCCTCCAATCTACGTCTATCCTCCTGCTTCACTGACCACGTTTCCGCACCATACATAGCTACGCTCCATATCAGAGTTTTTACGAGTCTTGTCTTAACATCCCTAATCAACGTCCCCGTCATCAACTCCCTCCTCCTTGAGAAAGCCTCCTTGCCTAGCGCAATTCTTCTCCTTACATCCCTATTACTTTGACCGTATTGGTCCAAAAGACTTCCGAGATATGTAAACTGTTCTACCTGCTCTATTTTTCCCCATATATATATATATATATATATATATATATATATATATATATATATATATATATATATATATATAGACATATGTATACATATATATGTATATAAATTTATTTATATCCTACATGTTGTTTTAAAATATCCGTTTGACATGAAACACGTCCGTGTATAATATGTAAGGTCTTTCTCCATTTATATACATCTCATATATTTGTTCTCTATATGGCGGGTTTAAAGTGTGTTTATATATATATATATAATATATATATATATGTATATATATATATCCTTGCTCATTACCGCTAAGTTCTCTCGAGACCCGTATCCTTGACGGGCGCAGTTTCTCCATCATCCACTCCGAGAGCTTTCTTCAAAAAGAGCTCCAGCCCTTTCTCAAATCGATTCACAAAGATGCTGAAACGTTATATCCCGCATCAAAACAGTTTCTGACATTCAATGAGTACCAATTTGAATTTAAAGCGGAAAAGTAAAATTCCCGCCGTTGCTCTCTCCATGCTAGCCTCCCTCCCCCCCTCACCCCTTCTTCCCTCCCCAGCCCTTCACCCCTCCTCTCTTTCCCTCTTCGCCCCATTCTCCCCTCTTCCTGCACTCACTGCGCGAGAGGGCCGTGAGCAGCACTTATTACGGCGCGCCCCGCGGATTCGCCACGCTTAACTCGCCTTACTGAACGCGAATCGGAGGGCGCGCCATTTGGAAAATGAAAAAAAAGAAAACTGGTCCTCCGTCTGTCCTTCTGTCGCGAACTCATGTTCCTTTCATTTTTATTGCGAATCTGCTGCTATTCCGGTTGCAAATTGAAAAATTTCGCGACATGTTTTAATCGGAGCAAAAACGAAGCAACTGCGGAATTACCCAGACGTTAATCCCACGATAATCAACCGGAAGGTCCTATTCACGTAGCGTGTGGCAGGAGGTGTTAGTTCTCTAGATATTAGAGTAACTGGTGATCTAAGATAGGTGTTATTTTGTGGAAGTCTTTCAAACTAAGCGTAAATGAAGGAAGGCTAACTTGATATAATTCGTTGTCTCGGGCGTGACTTCATGGAATCGACTTAACATAATGAAAAGAGAAACTTGGCTAACTTGGTAGATTCCACTAAAATTTTTATTTTCCACGACAATGATTTCGTCCCAAGGTGACATCATTACCTGTTACCTTACGATGTTGCCTTGCGACGTAACCATTGTCGAGGAAAATTAAAATTCTAAGGGTATCTGTCAAGTTATCCTTCCTTCATTTACGCCTAACTGGTGGTCAATTTAATTAAGGATGACCCATCTATCTTGAGTGATGTTCCCTTTGTTGTAGTCTCGATTGTTGAGAGGGGGAACATACGTCTAACGAATCTATCAGCAGTCTGATGGCCTTATTATTTCTCGGTCATACTTAGTCAATCGGCCGTCCTTTTTTTCCCTTCGGCCTGCAGTCACGATCCAGCCGAACCTCGCTCCTGAACACTAACTCCCTTTAAGGTTTCACCCGCACGAAGGACTTCAGACTTCGGGCGATGTCTGGCCGATGGAGAAATTTTGAGATCTTAACGATTTCCGGTGTGCACGACTGCGCTTTAATAAATCCGACTCCAATGCTGCTGAGTCTCAACCACATAAACTGCTGGGGTCACGGATTACGAGTCCGTGACTCGGTGGGATAAGCTTATCTTGAAATCTGTTGCCGAGAGTGATGCCTACGCATGACTGCAATTCAGCGTTCATCATTCTGTCATTTAAGACTGAGACGCTCTTGCAGTGCGGTAGTTTTACGTCGCTCTGGATTGCTTCCCAGCCAGAGAATGCCAAAAGTACGGAAGCCCCACACATTTGCTCGGTGCTCAGCATGCCGGTCACTGCCTACTAGTACTCGTGGAAATCAAATACTAACAGAAAATCATATAATAGTGGACAAAAAAAAGATACGATAATTAAATTGGATCAACTAATAGATATTGGTATATCAGAATTGAAAAATTTATTGAAAAAATAATAGCCATTTTGGGTTCCGTATTTAAATATAAAGGTATCAAACTTACCAGTGGTCTTACCTAATTTAATGACCATGTGATTTCAGCAACTTCGAAAAATTATGAAAAAGTGTTTCCAATGTGTATTCACTATGATCTGTTTATGGATAAGATCGGTGGGGATTGTGGGTGTACTTGGAAAAAACTTGTCGTTAAGAAACTAATGGATTGGAAACATTCTCTTTCCTGCTATCATAAAAGATTCCCATGGATTTATTATGTGAGAAGCGAAAAACCTTTTCGTGTTAACAATCGTTCCGTGTAAGAGAAATAAATATTAATTGGAAAATGTATGTGTCGGAACGGACCGGGCTTGCAATTTGCGATAACCTGTGTTTTCTGCTGAATGTTTTCGTGTTAAGTGTTCTATACTGTTATCAATTGCCTCCTTTGAAACACGCGAGTGTGGCCCAAACGACCTTCAATCGCGTTTATAATGTAAGTGTTGCGGAAGAGAGAGGAGTAAAATTGATTCTCGTCTACAAAGCAAGCATGTTTCGTTAATATTATCTCAGAAACTGACTTAGAAAGGATTTTGGCGAACTGCTACTTTCGGGTTCGAGGAATGGATTTACCGAGGAATAAATCATCGAGGGAGGAAATGTTATATTTCACAAAATAGATGAATAAATGATTATCATTATTTAGTTGCTGGTGTGAGTAGCGTTACCCAAAGTTAGAAATAATATTCGTTAAAACCGTATGCTACCGCTTTCCGAAATTGGTCATGCTGCCATGGGTAATCAATGTTGGCTTGGAAACTGAATGGGTACATAGAGTCCAGTAGAAGATTTATCTAGTTTTAATCACTGAGTTGACGGATTTACACTTCACTGATGACAAATGGACCGAGTGGTCTGCACTCGGCATTTCATGCAATTGGGCAGTAACTCATGTGAAACTGGGTGATGTGATATTGTTTCTCGTGTCTCCACTTTAGGAAATCTAAATAACGGTCAAGTGTTAGATTCATCAAAGCCATTGGAGAATTTCGTGTACATGAAATTACGAAGGTAGGCTGAATACTAATGCAAACATGCTTATAGATCACAGACAAAACGCCCTTCAGAAGCACTTCTGGTGGCATGTGGAAGTAACAATCCTCCTCAACACGCATGCGCAGGTTTGAGGTCGTTACATTCATCCAGTGTATTTTGAGAAGCGGAAGTTTGGAGACGTGTTCTAGTACAATGCCAACGCCAGTTAAATAGCGTGCTGTTATCGCATGTTTAACTGCTGAAAAAGTGACTCCTACTGAGGTTAATCGTCGTTTAAAGGCTGTTTATGGGGACGATGCTGTTGATGGGTCTACTGTAAATCAATAGGTAGTAAAATTTCGTGGTTGCGAAACTGGAAAAGCCATTATGGTTGATCAAACACGCAGCGAGCGTCCGATCACTGCCACAGACGATAGACATCGCAAACTCGTCGAAGATTTGATTCAAAATGACCGGCGAATCACTCAAATGCGTTTCGCAAACCATATTGAAATATCCAAGGAACGTGTCGGCTTAATTAAAGAACAATTGAGATACCGTAAAATCTGTGCACGTTGGGTGCCACGACGTCTCACAGACGAGAACGAACAAAACCCTCCTTATTCCCCCGATCTTGCGCCTTGCTATTTTTATTTTTTTCCCCAACTCAAGAGACATCTCAAGGGTAATCATTACACCTCGGACGATGAGGTGAAGGCAGGTGTCAAGTCCTGGATTCGAGAAAAGTCACGTTGACATAGCACTAGGACACGTCTTCATACGTCCGCTTCTCAAAATACACTGGATGAATGAAAATACCTCAAACTTGTGCATGCGTGTTGAGGGGGGAATGTTACTTCCACATACCACCAGGAGTGCTTCTGATGGGCATTTTGTTTGTGGTCTACAAGCATGTGTGCATTAGTTTTCAAACTACCCTCGTATGACATGAATGTGATTGTTGGATGAGTGGTGAATCAATGTATGCTTTGTGCATCATCTGGCAAGAAGAATACTCTAGATAAGAAGAATACTCGACAATTTTATTTCACAAGCTCCTTCTCTAAAGCCGCTTTCACACCGTCAAATATTTCTTCAATTTTATTTTTCAACATACTTGTCAATAAATTTGAATGAAACTGATTTCAAGTTGAACTTGAATTGCCTTGTTTTTTTAAAGTTCGTTTCCCATCAAAATTTTTGCCCAGAAACTAACTCCAAAATTTCTCGCGTTCGATGGAATTAACCAATAAGAATTCGGGAAACATGTTCAGAGACTCGCAGCTGTTGGAATAGCAATTCACCATAGTTCCGTTTGTTCTTTTCAAGGGTTTATGTTTTTTCCACGACGGGACGCCTCCAAAATAAACAGTTCGTTTATCGATTTTTGCCATCAGTGGAGTTAACCGCGAGCCTATTAGGTCGTCATTTGAGGAGTGTCACGAACATTTCACTCTCCTTGAAAGTTTTAGAGTTTGTTGGAAACCCGTAATCATTTTAATCATGAAATATTGAAAATAATTTATAATGTTATTAATTTTACTTAAATAATAGACTAAGCCAAGCAACTAATGGGGCGAAAGAAGCGTGGTTAATGCAGTGCGAGGACTTAGAGAGTTTAGAAAGGAAGAAGGCGCTGTTAAATATGGTGAAAGATCAATCAGGAATTAAGAAGAAATTTCCGTGGGCACTATGAAAGATACAACAAGGAAATTATTAATTGGACCGGGGAAGACTTGAGCGAGATATGATAATTCATAATGGAACATATAGGAAAAAATTAGCTCGGCAAGCATGGGGATAAAAAGAGAATAAGTCGTGGATGAGGATTGCTTAGGTCCAAGCACACTTGATGGCGAAATAGAAATAAAAACAGGAACTGAAATCAAACAAAGCCATAAGGATTGATAAAATTCCCGCGAAATAAATTAGTGTCAAGGAACACGTGGCAGGATGAGTTTTTATGGACTAATGTATAGTATTAATCAGTGAAAAATTCGATCAGGTTTCATCAGATGCTATCCCAAAAAAGGAATGGCAGCCGTTATTTGAGGACTATTAAAGAAAAAATATGGTTGATTCCGCACGTAGCTAAAGAGGTTCTCAGAATTATCAACAAGAGGATGTAGATCAGGTCAAATAAATACTCAGGGGATTATCATTCAGGAAGGGGAGAGGCACGCTTGATGCCATTGCAGTAAGTAATTCACTAATATAGATGCACTTAGAGTGCAACCTGTTTGTTTCATTGACTTCGAGAACACGTTTGCTAGAGTAAAATCGGGAGAACCAATCAATATATAGCAGAAAATGAGATTAGATTAATTATAACTGGTAGGAGGCTTAGCCGCAGGCTGTGCATGTATCAAATTGCTCAGGTGCGAGTGAGGGACGGAGGGTCCGAATGGGCAGTGCTAGGAAGAGAAGTGAGGCAGGGTTGGCCATTATTACCGGTGCTGTTTAACGTTTGCTTGGAGGAAATGATAATAAGACGAAGGGAAAGAATTGGAGATCTGAATGAAAGGAGGAAGACACGAACTCAGGTTTGTGGTTACTCAAACTTTATTTAGCGGTTACAGTCATTGTGGAGTGCATTATAAAATCAGTGAAATAGGCATGGGATTGGAATGAAGCTATGCAACACGAAGGTACTGAAGTATTCGAGAAATAAAAAAGGTAATTTATAATTTAAAATAGATGGCAAAAACTGAATCAGTTTATCAGAAGAAGTTTGTCCAAGTATTTTGGGCAAAAGGAGAAGAATTGCGTTAGGCAAAGAGGCATTCACAAGGCGGAGGAAATTGATGACAGTAAGGTGAGTGACGGTGTTAAGGAAAGACAAGTGAAACCTTTCACATGGAACGCGATTTTGTACGGCTTTGAAATTTGGTCGTTAAAGCGAGATGATAGACTTGCGAGGTATGGAGAGGATTGGAAAAGGTAATGTTGACGGATAGGAAATCAAACGAGGAAGTTCTACGAATGATAAGAGGAGATTAATTTGGATAAATGTGAAGGCGGAAGAAAAGGTGTAAGTGGAGCGTTTTGATTGGCGATGGAATGCTAAAAGAGGACCGATGCTAATAATAGAGGGCAGGATTTTAGGCAAGCGAGGAGGATGAGAATAAGGTTAAGGACGCTGGACGGTGCGAATGGAGAGACAATATACATGCAAGACTTGACAAAATGTTGATTGCATTGTGGCGTGTCAGATTATGTCATGTCAGGCGAGGATGAGACCCAGCGACTTCGGAGCGTGCAGTCCAGAAACTTTCTTTAAGACGCTACACTGGTAAACAATAATTAATTGTAGGCTTGCTACTCCGGTTATTTAATAGAAGTCAGGGTAATAACTATCCTCCTCAAAGAGTTTTAGATCACGTCAGAAAACCTCGCGAAAAGTTTGACTCGTGTTTAGAATTTGCATTATGGCTTTGAGAGTTATTTTTACCTACAAGACGCCCTGTACTGATTTTCTTGGTATATTTTTATTGCAACTTGGGAGAGGGATTGGGGTTTAATGAATGAACAAAACAGACTTGATAATTTGTTATTATTAAATGTATTCATGTGGCATTTGTCTTATTTTAAGAACCTGAATGATTCGGAATATTGTTCAGCTCTTGGATGATAATACTACAAGGTACATTTTTTATGGTCAGTATTTCCAACACCTCTCCTTTTGTTCGAGAAAAGTTTGGTTTTCCATTTAATTTACTGTAATAACTCACTAGCAATGGCAAAGAAAGAATGTTTGGAATATGTGTTGTAGCTAATATAATTACTTTGCGCCACTTTTTACATGATTGCGAATTTAAGGTCGACTTTGAAGATAACAAAAATTATTAATAAGGTTTCTCCTTTGGTTGCTTTAAGAATAAATTGTGCTGCTCTATCATGAAAAATTGGTTAGCTTATAAGAATTTCGAACATACTGTCGCATCCCTAGTCGGTATGAATTTGGAAAAAATGGTTTCCTTAAGTTTCGTTCTAATTGGTAGAGCGTTGCGCGATCGATGGCTCAAATTTTGCAGTTGAGGATCGAGTCTCGGTCTTAATATGAAGGTTAAGGAACCAAATTTGGAGTCGTGGCCTATTTGCTGTGGGACCAAAAGCATTCAATCATTTCCCGCATTCCTAGGGATGCTCTGGCGGGAGGTGCGAATAGAAAGAAAGTATAGAATAGAAAAAGATCGTACGAAACACAATTGACAGTCCTTTCGTGGGCCTGGGCAGTCAGTCCCGTCTTCATTATCGATTCGGGGCCGCGTAGGGGCGGTCACCGCCTCGGCGGGCGGCTTCCCTCTCTCGCGGTCAGCGGGAAGATGACGAGCGGTCGGCGGTCACCCGCGGACATTGATTGGGACGAGACGGGGGAGAGGGATCTTTCCCTCCCCCACTCTCCTCTAACTACACGGACGAAAACAAGATTTGCAACGCGCCGGGGAATGAACGTAATTCCGGGCGGCCTCGAGAATTTTAGGCCTAATACTCTTTCGGATGACGTCAACGATAGAGAACTCTCTCACACACCCAAACATACATACATGTATACGGATATATTTATATACATACACATATACTTTCAAATACAAAGGCACAAACTGGAACAGTTTCAAATGGAACAACTCACGTATTTTGGAGGAAGATGGTCACGAGACCGGACTAGAAAATGACCTTCGATTCGTATGCGTACCAAAATAATGAAATAACTAATATTACTAACAAACGTTAAAACACTAATTCTTATAGCTTAAAAATAAATATAGACAATATCTTTTTAGAATATGTAATAAAATGTCAAAGAACCTAAGCAAGAGAAAACACCATGAATTTTTCACTCTTTAATTAGGGTTTACCTCTGAAATTTTGAAAAAATCCAAATGAGGCAGGAAATATGGATGCAAAGCATATTCTGATTGGCGATGAGATGCTGAAGACTGCAATGGAGAGGTGAACGTTATGCAGGCGAGGAAGGGATAGGAATACGAGGAGAGAAGGCATGGTGGACGGAATGAAGGGTAAGAATTGTGGCTCGTGACTTAGGAAGTGCCTAGTCCTTTTCCGCGAACCCATTCGGCCACCATTACCCCTTCCTTTCCCCCATTATCTCAATTCAAATCGATTCTCTTTCGTCCTTGTTGGGCCTTATTATCTTCTCGTGAAAGATATGGAAGATGGAGGCCGGCATTCTTGTTTGGTCGCGTAAGATCGGGCAAGCTATTTCACCTGGAATTCGGGCAGTATACCAACCCGTGTGTTCATTTCAACTCACGGAAACTCTTATGAACAAGTCGAACGTACATTATTTTTTAAGAAGGGGAAAAATCAAAGGTGTTGTGGGGAAGCACACCTTTCATTAAATTAGCAAAACGAGGGAAAGTGATGAATGCTTTTTTATATCTTAGGCCAAAACAACCAGATGCTAAATTCAAGGAAACTGCGGGAGATGAGGGGACAGTAACTTTAACGCATTCATCCGCCATGTGTGAATTTCAACGCATTAATTTCAAAATATAAAAATTCACTACCCTTAGACCGAGGTATCGAGGGATATGGGTTCGCATTCCGGCCAAGGCGAAGATTTAAACAAGACTCTTTGGGAGAAGTGAAATGTTGATTGGAGATTCCATTTCCAGCCGCCTTAGAGTCAGTGCCTAGGACCCATTTGAGATTCCGCCATTCCTTTGAACACCTCTTTTTAATTGTACTCTATTAGCCATACATAAAAGCGAGGAGATATTAACAATGATAACGAGTCATATAATGCATTCTTAATCTTTTTAAAAGCATGCATTATTTATGCACAGACCATTGAATGCATTAACTGTATTGGAAATCATAAATACCTTATGTGTGTATGGTGGGATAATATGATACTGATAGCAGTCGATGCTCTGAAAAAAGATCCCTTGGTTGATTGGGTCAGATTTCTTCTGCGGATGTTTTTGCATGATATTTGAAAGGCTTTCGACAAGCTAAATTCCAAAATTTGAATCCATTTTGTGTCGTATTCGCGTCGGCCGTTCTAAGTAAACGAAGCGATAAAGATTGAAGACACAGGATAGAAGGAAATGGGTAAAAGCGGTAGGTACTCCATAAATGTTTTTCAGAATAAATTCGTCCAATATCGTTCAGGTGGACTAATGATTAATTAAATGAGGAGAAAAATATTGATAAATACTAGGAAATAAAATACTGATACATTGTTTAGGAAAATAAGGTTCTAAATAGGAAAACAGGTAAGTTGTGAATGTGAGGTACTAAACAGTGTAAATGAGTTCAGCGATTGATTTTATTTTATCAAATTGATAACTGAGTCATGGGATATAATCAACTTGGGCTTTTTAAGCTTAAAATAAATAAAACACACAAATGTGTGTGCGTGTGATATTCATGAAAAATGTTCACAAAGTGACTATAAATATAGCCAAAGGCGTGACGACGACACAAAACACAAAAAAGGACGCGATTTTGTTTTTTTTTAAACGCCGTTACTCTCCAACCGTTTCCCCGGCCCTAGCCGCACGCTCCCCCTCTCCCTTCCCCCTCCCCCTCTCCCTTCCTTCTCCCCCAATCCTGCCTACCCGTCACCTGGACCTTTAGTACTTTTCCTTCCATTTAAATATAATATATATTTTAAAGTTCATATACTCGTATACATTTATATATATATACCGGTTAAGGTAGGTTTTTGGATGGACACAACCAGCAAATAAATATTTTGTAACTCCAAAAAAAAACACAATCGAGCAACCAACTATACATCATGTCTCTCTTCATCTCTGTGTACTTCTTTCTTCCCTTCATCCAGTCCAACATCCCTATCCTGTTCCTGCTCCTTCCTCGTTTGCCTAACATTCTCCCCTCTATTACCTTCTTCAACATCCCACTGCCGCTCAAAACGCTTTTCATCCATCTTTCCTGCCTCCATAGGATTTCTCCCAACAAACCCCTCTCCTCACCCACCATACTCAGCACTTCCTGATTTGTTTTCCTTTCGGTCAATTTCACCTTCTCCATTTTTCTCCACACCCACATTTCAAAAGCCTCCAATATACGCCTATCCTCCTGCTTCACTGCCATCTTTGCGTTAGACTAACATGTTCGAAATTTAATTTCTAGTATAAGTACAATTCACCATACCTAACTGTTTATAAAGACGAATTTACGTTTTTCATTTCACCACATAATGTATTTATTTATTTATTTTGCATTAGTCCGTATTGTATATATAGTATAATTAAACAAGAATTTGGAATAGCACCACACAATTCTATCTTTTCAGGGACCTTTAATTGTAGACGATCCTTTTTTTTACTTGAATTTTTTAGAAGAGCTCTTGAAGAGCTTTACCTTGCACGCTGAAAATCAAAATATACAAAGTTCTGTTTTCTTCAATATTCGCAATCCCTGGGATATTTTATTGCAACTGCGTAATTTTAAATATTCCCAGATGATGTATCCAAATGTCCTTGTCATGCACTTGCGATTTTAGTTTAATTAAATTATCTCGCACGCGGAGAGAGCGGTATTTTGTGTGTGGACACAAAATTTATAAAGTTTTTCATTCGCAATTAATTTGCACATCAGCGATCAATCACCGCAACAAGTTAACAAGAAAACTGTTGGAATGAATTTAAAAAATACTGATGCTGAATATGGGGACGGGGGAGTTCGGACTCCAGGCTACATACAATGGTCGCAACACGTCGGAGAGGGTTTGCCATGAGCAAAGGGTTTGCCATGAGCAAAGAGATACTACGGAAACACTTGTCTGCCAACTAACTAGATACCTCAGTGGATGAATCAAATATCTACGCGGAAAACGATTATTGATACTAATGCTGCAGTAGACAATTTAAATTGACAGGACCAGGTAATTGATAAAATATATTGAATATTATTAATCATTCCTGATGCAAAATGTGCGGCAAGCATTACATATTTTTCATAAATAAACATTTCATGATATTTCAATGTTACATCTCCCTACTGCTTAACTATAACAAAATCCAGCATTTTCTCAGAATACTAAAAAAAAGTAACTCTCCTGACCAAACTTAAACATTAATCATAAAAAATGTCCATTAAATTATTCTGAACTCCCAACTGAATAGACGACGCTGGTCTATGGAAGTATATTGCCACGAGATTCGGTGGAACAGTTTATTCGGTCGTACTGTGCACTATACCTCACACTGTTATAAATGTATTCATGGTACTCGTTTATTTTTTATTTTATTTTTGTTCACTATTTTGCAGGGTTTTTCACGTCCTTCTCTCTTGTGGGTGTTTTCCTGCGTAGGTTTTTAGTAGGGTCTTCATTTATGAACTCTCCAGGTTTTTCCACAAAATTACATCGTGTGCTTATTTCTTTTATTATATGTGTGTGTGTGTGACTATACCATTTTTTTATATTGCGTACTTGACGTCGGGTTAAATGGAAGAAGGGACCTTATGGTCTTAATTTTCCCGAATAAAGACCTTTAAACCGTCATTCAATAAGTCCCGGGACTTATCGAACAATATGTATTTTGAGATGTGCTAGGTATAATTTACATCGACTACCTTGAAGAGAGAAAAATCTCTCGATAGTTGCTATTTCATTGAGTTTCAAACTCAGGAGGGCTAGACGAGAAGTGTCTGCACAAATACAATGCGCTAAAGGGTAAACAACTGCATGGATGAAATTACTCTTTTTAATTCGCTCACCTGTAATCGTCGCCGGTGTCTCTTTATCGCATGAATTTTAATTGTAAATGAGGACACCTGCGTTGGGTCCAGGCACTCGTTATTAGACGGGCGCGGGAGTGTTGGCACGTGAATATTTTGAAATACAAAGACATATCCAATGAAGCTACAACAAATAAGCCCTAACTTAATACCCACCTCGTCATTTTGGAGCAGACTTCTCCCTAATTCTAATACTCCTGATGTTCACTGCGAGCAGCAGCATTTTCGTTCCACGCATAAACAGAGTGCTTATAATTGTCACAGCCCTGGGTCTTATGCATATTTAATCCATCATTCAATAGTCCCGGAACTTATTGAACTAAATATCATTTTCGGGATGCGTTAGGTGTAATTTACATCGATTGCCTTGAAAAGGGAAAATCTATCAATAACGACTATTAAATTGAGTTGTTGGTGCTTTTGAAGGATGAAATCGCAAAAAAACAACCACACATGAACAAGAAAAAAATCATCTCTCATCAAGACAATGCACTACAGTGCCACAAGTCAATGAAAACAATGGCCAAATTAAACTTCAAAACCTGCTTCCCCACCACCCACCATACTTACTCTCCAGATCTAGCCCTCTAGCGACTACTGGTTGTTTTCTAATCTCAAAAAGATGCTCCAGGGAAAAAGATTTGGCTCGAATGAGGAAGTCGTCGCTGATCAACTGAAGCTTACGTGTTTTGAGGACGTGGACAAATCGTTTTACTACAAGCATGGTATCGAAAAGTTAGAAAAGCGTTGGAATGTTTGAATAGCCCTTGAAGGTGATTATGTTGATGAATAAAAATGAATTTTGCGAAACAAATGCTGTTTTCCTAGTTAGTCCCGGAACTTATTGTGCGATAACTGTGACCTATTGAACGATGGGTTATCCATATATCTACTATCTTCAGTTTCAGTTATTCTAATAAACTAGTTGTCCAGCGTTGGGCACTGTTAAAATGATAATAGCATCACAGATGAAGTTAAAATAAGATCAACAATATTCGTGAATAATTGACACAAAATTAAAATAATTGTGACGAGAGCAAGGACGTACGATAGGAGCCCCTTGAAACACGACCAGGGGGTTGCGGAGGGGTGAGATGAACCGCCACGCAATATCCCTACGCTGGAAGTGCCCGAGGAGTGAACTGTGAAAACTGTGATGGGAAAGAAGGACGACTGCACCCCTTATTGTCAATCAACATAAAAACGAGTCGAATGCCTTCAGACGTGTGCATTCGACTACTAAGTTCAATCGTGACAGCAGCGAGAGAGAATTAGCAGCCACCGAATTCAGTCCTGTCGGATCAGAAAAATAAAAGTGATAGAAAAGATACGTTTGAGCATTATTTCTTCCCTCGTTAAATTCGTGATGACGTCATAAACAAGTGCGATAATCTTCATACGAGCAAATCGCATTCGCCCTTCAGTAAATGCATCAGCATCCGTTTCCTCAGATAGCTGCAAACGATAGCGACGAGAGACTTCCGATTGATTGAAGCACAATCTTGCCATATGATGTTCACAATCCAGATCGCGGTTGGGGCTTTTAGGGCTATAAATTGAAGGAGGCGTCCAGGTCCACTGACGAAGGAGGAACTGCACCGTCCCGAAGCATTAGGTTCGAGAAATCCAGGAAAAAAAATTGGTGACTATGGTGGCAAGTCCTCCCAGCGCCGTGATCACACAGACACACAACACACAGTCCCGAGCCGTGATCTTGGTCCCTAAGGGACACTCGACCTAGTCGGTCCACTGACCGTGCTCACATCGGAGCAGATGTGGCAGAGGTGGAAGCCAGAAGACTTTCATGCAGTTGATCCAGGGATGCAGGGGTAGAGCGAAGGGATAAGCATATAAATGAATTTGGAGACATGGACTTCACTTAAGTTTTGTTAAGTTTTAATAAGTCCGGTTTGTATTCACCCCCTGCCAAACTCCCTAGCGGTGCCTTGTAAGGTACTAAAATATGAAAATATCAAATATAAGTTTCTCAAAGTGTGTTATACTAATTTTCTTACACACATGTTCAAGTCCAGTCTTATAACACCTACTGCCGCACTCCTTAGGGCCGGCTCGAAGAGTACAGGGTGCGTTTCAAATGTAATGCAGTTAAATTTTTAAAATGGAAAAGACGATCGAGTAACGTTACGCGATTGCCAAGTTATGTGCTACACTTGAAACATCTCTCGAGGAAACTAACAAATGATTCGTGAAGCTTTAGGGGACTCTGTTCTGTACTACTTCTAAGTTTCGAGGTGGTTAAGGGCCTTCATGGAGGGATGGGAGGAGGTTCACGACGAACAACGCTCCGCGCGGCCGTCAATCAGCAATACCGACAACCCTGTGGCTCGTGTTCGGTAACTGTTGGACTCTGACCGTCGATTGAGTATCAAGATGGTTGCAAATGAACTGAACTTGTCGTCTACAGTTGTGTTTTGCATTGTTACTAAAGATTTAGCAATGAGGAAAGTGTGCGCAAAGCTCGTGCCCAAGGTGTTTGCCACAACGCGCTACGAGTCCACAAGTTCCTGGCCAAACAACAGGTGCCAACGCTGCCCCACCTCCCCTATTAGTCCTGACTTCGCCCCAGCAGACTTCTTTTTGTTCCCTCGGATTAAGGCAGCCCTGAAAGGAACCCGTTTTTCGTCCATAGAAGAAATCCAATCAACCGTGACGAAGACATTGCGAGAGGTCCCCGAAGACGCCTTCCAGGACGTGTACCGGGCATGGGAGAGTCGCTGGAAAAAATATGTGGAAACTCAAGGACAATGCTTTGAAGAGTTTAAAGTGTGCAAATCTTTTCAAAAATCAATTTTTAAAAAATTGAATTACTTTTGGAACCCACCCTGAATAATTATTGATGTGCATCACTTCCCCAAGGACTATCTATTTCTTACTCTTGAGCTCGCGGCATTAGTGCACGTTAGAAAGTGGAAGGATCTGTTCTCATCCAGGTTTATAACACTCCGTCATAAATCAAAGCATTGAGAATTAGATGATAATTATCATTCGATTGACTTTTACAAGTATTTTAAACACCGGGGAGCGTGAATTTCTTATGCACTAAGTTTCTCTCTGGGAATGGTGGGCATTTTCCCGTGAGAAAATATTCGACCTCCAAATTACCCGTAATTCGGATGTGCGCAATCTTAGGGGTAATAGCGTCGATGGCAAAGACAAAATCCGGGCCAAACTTAAGAATACGTCGACCCGCCTAAAATAATTGCCTCATTGGATGGGCATCAAGTGCCTCCTGGTTGCAGTTTTTGTCTCCCAGAACACACGGAAAATTCTAATCATCATTTGATCAAAACTGCATAGATGTGTTGAATAGATGTGTTGCTGGACACTTTTCGGCAATTCTCAATTAAGGCACGGGAATTGAATTAACTGCCGCAGGAGGTTAGGCATGCAACTGCGAAACTTTTTTCGTTCCCATCGGATTCGGTCTTTTCTCTCTTTCACATTGCCCGAGTTTCACTTTGCCTATCTTGCTAATTGTTTCATTAACTTCAGTAACTGGAGTCGTTATGCAATAAACATTTTCGCTGTTTTTGATTTGCAATTCCTTTGAACTACTTGTGAAACCCGTGATGACTCTAGGAGCGCTTCCATTTCCAAAAACTAATTTGTTTGGTAGCGGAAAAGGATTGAAATAAGCTCCGCTTAAGAGAATGGGAACACATTTTATGTTTCAAAGAAATATTAAGTCAAAAATCACGTGAAAAGGCTACCTCATCACACACATATTATATATACACACATATATATATATATATATATATATATAATATTTTTGTGTGTGTGTACATAAAATATATAAACACACACCTACATGTATATATGTATGTGTATATATATATATACATTTACAGGGTGCCACAATATAACTTTTTTCAAACGCAAAACACTTTCAAAAAAGGAAATTATGTTGCCGCACCCAGCATTTATGTATGTATATATTCATATATATATATATATATATATATATATATATATGTTGTATACACGCACACGTGAACATAGATATGTAAATAAGTGCACCCACATACAAATGATACGCAGCCTTTTCAATTAAGAGTGCCGTGGCGCTGTGACTGCATTTCACTCCGATAGCACTCCTTTTGCCCTTGCTCGCTAAAATATTTTATTTTTTTGCCGCCTTCTCGTCGTTGGAAAATTCCTATATGTCACGGCTGAATAAAAGCTCACCAACCCAGATGATGACGGCATTCACCGAATCCTGTTCGCATGCAAATTGCCAATTTTACTCTGGAGAAATATATTGTTTCAATAGAGAAACATATACACGAATATCTCTTACGACTGCGGAAGTTATTCGAACTATTTTTAATCATGAAAAGTGCATAGAAACCGCTAAAGAGCGTTGAAAATAGTCTACGTTTCGTAGATTCCCACCCTGATCCCATATACATACTTTGTGCTGGAATATGCTGTCCTTTCAGGCAGTTCTCTTTCGATATAGGCAGAGAAAGCACCCATTTCAAACGCGGAAAAAATATATATATATATATATGTAGATATATTCATTCACATGGCAATAGATATGAGAAAAGGGAGAGGAACACATAAAAAGGACGGACGTTGGAGAGGTGGGGAAGGCGGAATCGAGCAGATCACAAGTGCAAAATTATTTTGGCCAATGTGGCTAGTCTCCTTCTTCAAGCTATGCACGCACTGTTACTATCCTTTATGATGTTGTTTGATTGCATTATCTACTATCCTCTCTCCTGTGTTCGTCCATATCTCATTTGGTGGGTGAAACAGCTCCCTAACCCCATCTCTTAGTCAAAGATTCGGGCACTTGGTTCCAAAAACCCCCCTAAGTAGATTTCAGTGTAAATAACGTGTCCTCGTTAGCTCAAGTGGCTAGAGCATCGGCCAGGTAAGTCGACAGATCCGGTGTTTAAGGTCCAGTCAAGGGAATATTTTTGCGCTTGTGATCTGCTCCATTCCGCCTTCCCCACCTCTCCTGTGTTCGTCCTTTGTTTTGTTATCCCTTTTCCTTATATCTATATCCATGTAAATGAATATTTGTTTGCCATCTGGAGAGTTTTCACTGTTTTTGTTGTCGGGTATATATATGGAGTAAGATCTTCAATCCTCCTCAATGCGATGGGATCAGAGGCAAAATGAACATTTTTATACTTAAATATCTTTCAGTGAACAAATAGACTTGATATTTTTTCACACAAAAAACTACATTATAATTCTACCGGTTTCGACACATAGGCGACATCATCAGGTCAAACCATTGAATTCTTTGTTTAACTGTCGTTGAACGAGCAATACTTTCGTCAATTATTCTCCAGGGGAAAGCACGACCATGTATGTCCATGTATATTGAATTCAAATTAAGTTGATCGGGCACGCCGCTCCAATTCCACGTGCAGGGGCGAGAGGCGTGTCCTCAAAGGCTCTGGGGGGAGGATCCCTATCTCTCACCCCGAATGAGCGGTTGCACGCCTCGGACCACGAGGGTGGCGGCCCACGAGCCCTCGATGGAAGACGAGGTGGTATATACCTCTGGAAGAGATGCCCGGAAGCGCGCGCCACTGGAAACGGGAATTCAATATGCCCCTGACGGCATAGATGCTGCAAAGGGCAAGGAGGGTGGTGGCTGAGAGAGGGGTCCGCGTCGGGGAGGACAATGCAAGGAGATTGGGTGCTTTCGAGACGCCCTCGCGTGTGTGTGCGTGTGGAGTGGGATGGATGAAATGAAATTTAAAGAAAACAAATAAAGACGTGCGCGGAAGGCTAAGGTTAGAAATTGTCGGGAGGAATTCAATGAAGGCGGGGAAATTGGATGCGTGGGAGATATTGAGAGGCCTGCGGCGGGATGTTGAAGGCTTTTATGGAGAACCGAAACCATAACGTGGAGGAACTCCGGAGGTAATTTTCCGCAATTTTATTGAGTAGCGGCCCAACGCCTTTCTCGGCGCGCCGTAGTATCTCCATGGGCCAAGTTACGAACGCGCTCAAGGACGACCGCCCGCCTCAGGCAGGATTACTCGCGGGGGGGACCTCTCCAAGAAGAGGTTGCACCGAAGAGAACTCTTTCCTCCCAGTTTTTTGCTTTTGGTAACATCCGTCGACCTTAATATTTATTGAAATCGAATAACTATTCCATAATACATGGTTTGAGTAAAATGCATTGGGAAAATTTTCGGTAAAATAAATTTATTTTAGAGATTCCTATAATATCTAAAAATTCTTCAAAGTTCATCCCTTGAGCGTGGATGTACTTTTGCCCTTACGGTTTTTCCATTACTCCAAGGCTACCTGGTTGGCGGATTCCGGAAGGTCTTTAAGGGTACGCGTGCAAGCTTCTTTGACGACTCGACTTAGGGTCCCTTGGTGGTGTCCTTTGACGCAGGATTTCACTTTTAATGGAAATAGGTAAATAGTTCGTTGATTTCAAGTTGGGACTGTAAGGGGGTTGGGGAATCGTCGCCATGCCGGTTTTTACTTTTCATACAAATCTTGTACTTTTTAAAAATTCCAGATTTATCGCTTTATATTTGTTAATATCTCCATTTGTTCGTTGACAGACCCTCCCCCCTCCTGAGTTGGGAGGAGGGCTTGGGCAAACGCGCACCCATTTCACACTCCTCGCGGCAGCCAAGTGTATGTGCGGTTTCCATAGCGGTGGCCGGGTGGGGGGAGGGGCGCGCGCTCGACTCTTCCGAACCCGACCGACACCCTGGGCATTGTTCCTCCCGGCGGAGTGGGGGTGGGTGAGGGGGAGATGTGGCGCGGGGGTGAAGGGGGGTGGGTGGAGAGGGATCCCTCGCCAGGGGGCTGAGGGGAAGGCGGCGGTGTTTGGAGAGAAATCCTTTAAGGAGCTGCTGGCGGTGGGATTCTGGCCGGGAGTGCGTTTACGGTGGAGTGAGGGTGAAAGGTTCCCAAAGGCGCATTAACTGCACGAGGGCTGTCCCGAAAGTGACCTCAGTTGTACCATGTAGAATACACTGGAATAGACATACAGATAATTTAATATTTTCATCTCCAAACTCCACTTCTCAACTATTTATATACACATTTGCCAAACATTTTTAAACATTTGTCATATCTCTGAACTAGTTTACGAATTCCTTCAGCATAAAATTCTGTCGACTGAAATTGCAGCCAAACGATGATGGCGTCTTGAAGATCCTCATCAAGATGAGCATAGCACATGTGGTAGCCTAATTTTTAAGTCGTGTTTCCATGCAGCAGAGTCGTAGAAATCAGAGGAAATTTTTTTTTCATGTTCTCCCCTCTGTAGAAACCCATTAAATCCTGGAGAAGTGATGAAACATGATTGTAGACGCTGTGGAAAAATCGGCATTCGATACGGAGGGAATTTCCCTGCCCGTCAATTTGAGATTCGTCCGAGATACGTCGCCCTTAGGCCTCAGGGCGTCTGTACCTCTTCTTTTCCGCGGCACTCGCCTTAGTTGGTACTTCACCTGGAGTCACTGCATAGAGGGACGGAGTCAGCCATTGGTTGAGTCTCTCCCGGCCGAAAATGTTGCATCCCAAATGTTTATACGCTCTAAAACAGGTTTATGTCTTTCTCGTGCACATTCACTGTGGTCACGGTGAGGGGACGTTTAAGTTTGTCCCTCGACCACTCAGTTGCCAGGAAGTCGTTTTCCTGCACGGATTTGGCGTGATTGAATCTCAGCCCTCGTGTTCATCGATACGAATACCGAAATCGATTCTTAATGACGTTACCCTCTCCACGGTTGGCGTTTTATTTCAGATTTACCCTTTAAGTGAAACAGCGCGACGCAATTGTTTTCAGAACATTGATTACTCTTTCTATGTAAGACATGTTCTTCCAAGGGAGTGTCCGCCGTCGATAACTTGCGAGAATACGTAACTTAAGATATTCTTATCAGAATGGTGTGCCTCCTCGACATTATTCACGTATTCTCGTGGGTGCTTATGAGTTCTACAATGACGGCCATCGAAAGGTCAAGTTACGCTGTGAGAAACGCACATGTAACTATGGAAGATGACTATGGAGAGAAACCTTAAAGAATCGCTAATAAAAATTAAGTTTATACCTTGATTATTTTTAGTAATAATTAAAAGTTTAGGATACCTTCTCGTCGAAAAGGCAAAAAAGAGGCAATAGGTTTAGCAGAGTGGATGAAGTACGACGTAGTTTCAAGCATGGTAGGGGCGGAAAGGAAGCTGCCGGGTGTCTTCCTAGAAAGGCAGAAATGATGGGCGGAGGAAATTTCGAGAGGTAGAGTTGGATAAGGCCTTGATGGAAGGGAGACTGTTGGGAGAAGTGGAGTAGAGGAAGAACGAGAAATACCCTTCTTAGACGGCTAGAGTTAGATAGAAAGTATGGCGAAACGAAGGAGGAAACATATTGGGCAAACAAGAGTTTAGGCCATGCGGAAGTGCTCAGAAGTTCACGAATGCTTGCGAGTTGATGGTTTATGGACCACCCTGCCCTAGTAGCAAGTAGCCTGCAGAAGACGTGGTCCTCCTCTGATATATGCTATACCCCACGGCCTGAGGAATCCACATACGCCGACAGGATGACCCAGGGGGAATGCTCCATTGCTATTGACATTTGCTTAGCATGAATACTGTGTACGTGTAAAATCATGTAAACCAAACAGTCTATAGAAACTGGCTGAGACGAGGCTGTGGAGGCTACTTAGTTTACTTTCGCGCATTTAGTTCTGCAATAGAAGTTAAGTGATTTCTCGAAATTCCAGGAAATTATGAGGATGCGTTCGGATATTATGATTCCAAAAAAAATAACCAAAACACAAATACAACTCAATTCGTAGTCACTCAAGTAGTCACTGACCAGAAGATTAGGAGACGAGGGACTACTGGGGGAGGGGAGGGGTTAAACAGACTGGTATTCGTATCGGTGATTGGTTGTGGAAAGGAAGGTGTCATCTAATAAGAACAATTTAGTCTGGGGGATCGCATTATTGAAAAAGATAGATACAGGCTAACTCTAGGCTCCTTAATTGGATTGATGTGGTTGTTTGGGGGAGGGAGGAAATAATGAATATTTTGGTGGCAGTTGTCGAAGTTAGTTAGTTGTGGTAGCTCTGTGTTTGGGAACTGGTAGGGAGGATTGGTTACGGGGTGCTCTGGGTTTGTTGATTCTAAAATTGAGGGCCGTGGTGCATTGGCCGATACATGAAATATATATATATATATATATATATATATATATATATATACAGCAGCAGTTCTGTCCTTCTCTTCCTTGAGAAAGGTTCCTTGGACCACCGAAAATTCGAAACCGAGTGAGTTTATTTTTTTGTGTGTACTCTGTTTTTGTCTTTGTTCACTAGTGATAACTACATATACAATATATATGTGTATATATATAATGTTATATATTAAAATGTTATATAATATATATGTAGATATATGTATGCAGATATATATACAGGTAATCTACCTGTTAAGGTAGGTTTTCCTGTTGCCAACAAAACATACTATTGCCAAACCATACATACGCCCTTCATCCATTTTCCCTTTCTCCTTATGATTTCTCCCGACAATCCCCTCCCCTCACTCACCATACCAAGTAGTTCCTCATTTGTTTTCCTTTCAGTCCATTTCACCTTTTCCATTTTTCTCTACACTCACATTTCAAAAGCCTCCAATCTACTCCTATTATCCTCCAAAGGCCATATTTCAGCGCCGTACACAACTACGGTCCACATCAAAGTTTTAACAAGCCTTTTCTTACATTGTTACTTCTCACATTTTTACTCAATGTCCCTCTCATCAACACCTCCTTGTG